>JAPWTK010000570.1:0-263772 GCA_029963805.1 Aromia moschata
TTTACAAAATGATTTCTCCAGTCATATCAATTGAAGCTGCAATAGTAAGCGCTCAATCACTGCCTAGGAAGTCTTATGGAGAGATACGAAAATAGTATCGTCTATTTTGCACATGACGCAAGCAAAAAAGTTAACATATTAAGTGACTATACTCTTCTCGTTTACTTGTCCAAAAGTCAAATCTATGAAAACGTTCAATTTGGAGTCGATTTTCATTACTGGAGTTGTCTGACAGTAAAATAAAATGTGAACGTTGAACGTAGTAAATGGCCAAAAACTACGGCAATTTTTAAATGACAAAGTGTTCGTCACACTTTGTCTTGTGTCTTGTTACGCTTTGACGAAAAAGTCCAAAACATTAAATAATTCCAGATCAAGTCATCAAATTCGTATTTGTACCAGATGAGTAGTGGTTATTAACTGAATTAATTTTAAGCTTGGGGCATTCCGAAAAGACATGGAAGACAATGACCATATTTTGGTGGTACATACTCTTTCTAGATGGAAAAAATCATAAACAAGAAGTTTTACAATTACAATGATATGTATCCTTTTGATCCATGCAGTTTTATCGTAAATATATTATTTAAATATTATTATTTAAATAAAGTATGCTTAACATGGAGGTTGCCATATTATAAGTGGTACCAACAAGACATACTGGATATTTGAACTTCAAAAATTCTGAAGAATATACTGGACATGGCTTAAGTCAACATCAGTATTTATGTTGATGGAATGAGGATGGTATTTGCTCTCTCTAAAAAGACATAGGTTTGCTTTCTCAAGTGTGACTGAAGGCCACGATGAATCGGTAAACCGATTCTCGTAAACTGTTCAGTCATTCAAAGATAGGAAACAACATAAACACCAGAAGACGTTGTAACTGAAGACCAAGCGACGATGTCTCATGTAGTACCTTAGTCTTTATCAACTATAATTTTACGAAATGAAGTGCTTGTTAAAGGATTTCCGAATGACATTCAGAAATTCTTATTGAACAGCTATGTGCTGGAGTTGTCTTAAAAAGTGCCTAGAAATTTTACATACCTTTGCACTAAAATAATTTCATTACAAAGTTGAATACTTATTATGGAACGGCGTACCTGAGAAAATATAAAATTTCACAACTGACGCGAGAAATTTCCACGGCTTATTTGAATAAAGGCAATGAAAATATGTGGTGGAAATATGGACTTAGTTAGACGAACTCATTCCACATGACAATTTACCTAAAGTAATAAAAGCAGTATAAAGAAGGTACTTACTTCGGAGTTCTTGAAGTTAATATTTGTCCGAATAGTTCTTTGGTGGAGAGGCTGAACGGGGCGAGCGTTATTTCCCAGGGGTGCCTTCGGCGCGTCCTCCGAACCTTGCATTAATTTTCTCAATTGATACAGCTGCAATCAATATATACACGTATGATTTATTTTGATCGCTCGCAATGGTGCGGTCTCATGCATTAGTTTTTTTTAACAGTATTTTTCAGACCGTCTCAAAAATAGCATGAAGAAAATTATTTTCAAAATCCTTTGGAATAAAAAGAAAGGAAACAGCTACAAACTCTTACATTTGTCTATAGGCGATTCAGTATAAGCATTACGCCACTTGGTGGTCATCCAACAAACTAATTACTGTGCCATTATTTATTGAAACGTCAGTTAGTCAACCTTCATACACATATGTATATTATCACAAACGGTAAGGTAATACATATATTATCAGTTAAGGTAAAAAATAATAAAACCACACAAAAAAAAACGAAAAATAAAACAACAATATAAATACAAACCACGACACATGAACAGAGAAGTAATGACACAGTAATTAGTTCTAAAATTTTCCGCAGTAACGCTGGTTTCTTAAATTCTGACGCCTATAGCCCAACGAACAACTTATGATAATGATAATGACCGACAGATGTATTAAGGATCACGTGCTCATTACGCATGGATAAAATATCCATCCAAAGTAGTTGAGGTATCCAATGGTGGCGTACAAACCTGTTTTATTCAATTGAATAATTTGGTAAATTGAATTCACAAGTATTCACTAATTTCTAATAAATATCAATAAAACGCTGTATTTAATTAGTAGTTTTTTGGACTATAATAATCAAAATAATACCTAATAATCATTTATTAATGTCAATACATAAGAAATGTTTACATAAGTAAATATAAAAGTTATGTTAATTTGTGTATAATATGAATATTTTAGATAGTAAAAAAAACACAGTTGAAAGATTTTTTGTATCTCCAGAGAACACTTGAATTGAAATATTAACATTTATAATAAATAATAAAAAAATCACTTCCATAGGCGTTCATATAACGTACGATCTGTATATGGAGGACTGAGCGCTGACAACATATTTCAGCGACATATTCGAGTTAAACGGCTAAAACTACTCTGCGGACACAACAGGCAAACACCTTCGCCTGTGATCCAACTCGAGGTTGAGCTGTTATTGACAATTGATGCAGGAGAGTCGACGCCACTAGAAGTGAATTAGAATCTGATAACGTTTAGTTGTGTAGCCTCGTCGTTGAAATTGAGAACAATCGTATCATCAACGTATACAGTACATTTTGCATTTTTGTCATAATTAAGGAGATCATTTCTGAACATAATAAACAGCACAGGATCCAGAACCGATCTCTGGGGCACTTCATATTGTACATTACTATTTGTTACGATTTAACAGATAAACTGCTTACTGTTTGAAAAATACGATTGCATACATGCTCCATTATTATTATTAAAATTGTATTGCTATGTGATTCGCAATAAAATGCTTTTGTCAAGTCATTGAAATAATATTATCTTTATCGTGGGTGATTTGTATTCAGCCCTGAAAATTATATGAAAAAAATTACTACCCACTGTAAAATTTTTCTACTCGATATTTCACAAACCTCTGTAATTGTTTTTGAATGTATTTTATTTGCATTAGCTGTGATTTTTGTGAACTGGTCTTAGGATTTTCCCAATCGATATCGGCGAAATACAGTTAGGCAAGCAAGTAAGTTTATTCCAGAAATATTTGTAGTGGAACCACAAACACAAATAATAAACTTAGAATTGGTTTAATAAAGGACAAATACTATTAGAATATCGCCCTCACTACTAGAGAGCATCGGATAATCCGTTATTAAAAGCAGACGGCCTCTTTTGATGAAAGTCAGAATATTGGTAATGTGATTAAGTCAAACTTTGATGTGATAACTCTTAAACAAGACGTAATCTGAAATAAATCTGGTCCTTAAATAAACAACTCATATGACTTTTATTTAAGGCAAGATTAAAACTAGTCAAGATTATTATTTACTTTTTCCATGTGAATATGTAAGCGTAAGTGTAAGAACAACTGAAGAATAACACATCTTGAGAGAAATAATATCGTACTCAATTTTGTATGAGATTATAAGTAGGTTACAGGCAGTATGGTCCTCCAAGAGTTCCCAGTGATACACGCCGCGATGATGACAATGACATCACCTTTCTTGGGTGGACGCCAGGTTTAGGTATTGATTGTGCTGGAGCATATGCGTCTGCTATCTGGCGCTTACGGCTGTTATTTACATAAATCACCCACTTTTCATCCTCGGTAACAAGATTGTTCTACCAGTCAAAACGACGACTGCAGAAGAGAAGTTGTGTGCAAATGTTTCTCCGATTCTGGCGATCGGCTTCGCTTAACAAACGTGGTATCCGCTTGCCCAACTTTTGGACTTTGCCTAGCATTTGGAGTCCACCTACTACCGTCGCCTGGCTACAGCCGAGCTTTCGTGCCATCTTTCTTGTGGCTACATACGGGTTTGCTTCGACAATCGTACGCAAGTGCTGGTTATCCAGTTGAGGTGGCTTACCACATCATGGTTTATTGTTGATGCTGTAGTCGCCGGATCGAAAACGTGTGAACCATATTTTGCGTGTTGCTAAACTATAGGCGTTGTCGATTTACACTAGATTTCTGTATACTTTGGTTGCCATATGGCCTAAACAAAATTTATATAATAAAGCATATCGAATCTCACTTGAAGTTGCGCTCATTTTCACGTTGCACATTACAGTTCCGGTTTGAGATTTAATAATGTTACTGTACCCCATCACTATCTAGACTTGTCTAGAACATTTCAAGTGCTTCGAGGTAAAGGCTCAATATTAATCCGGATATAAAATATATTTTATGGATTTTATTTTATACAAGATAATTTATTGTTTATATTAATGTATACCATTATAATGCACTGTAAAAGGGTTCATTACGAGTTCATTGTTGTAGTAATAGTAACATCGGTATTCCATTTAGCACATTACCATCTGTGACGAATTAAATTTGTGTAATTGTGGATATGTCATCTGTTCGATAGTTTAAATTCCTTCGGGTAATGTATAGCCAAATATCCTCCTGAGAGGTGTAAAATAAATTTAATATCACAGTCTGACCAAGTTTTGTCTATTGTTATATTGCGACTGTCGAACTTCATTGCACTTGCATTCTATAAACACTTTTAAAATCTTCGTAATGTGCGTAGAAAAGAATAGGAAATCTTCAATATCTGTCCACATAGAATATAATTGGTTAGTGCATGGTTAGCTGTTATTGATTTTTTGTCATGGTTATGTAACAACTCTAGACCTAAAGCTCTAGGCACGCTTCAATGTTGCCTGACTATAATGTGCACTGAGGGTCATCAACTACTATAATTTGAGTATGTGTTTTCAATGTACTATACGAGTAATGTATACCTGTATACGTATATAGTATACAGGTCGATTAGAAAATCACTGACTGTTTTACGCTTTCTACAATTTTTATAAAATGATTTTTTTTTATTTCCAATGAAGGGCGTTATAATTATAGTTGGCCGAAATGTGTCGAACGGCCATACGACATCTACTGATGTAATAAAGGCATAATTAAATACTTTGTACTTTTTGCTAACTAAACATACTAAAATTAAAATTTGATCAGTGCGTTGGATTCCTCCTTCCACCAGCTTTACAATGAGGGGTCACAAGCCATAGGGTTGCATTTGAAAATCATGTCGAGGGTGGTTTCAGCCACCCCTGAAGGGCTATATTTTTCACATTACTTGCAAAATGTAGGTAAATACATTTAAAAGTTGACGTGTCTCGGGAATTTTTTGAAAAATCATTCACCACCCCGCTAGCGAATATATTCCAGTTAAAGTCTTCACTCGTGTATTTAGTGCGCATTATAATGCGCACTGAGAGTCATCAACTATTATAATTTGAATATGTATTTTCAATATACTACACGAGTATACGTATATAGTATACATGTCGATTAGAAAATCAGTGACTGCTTTACGCTTCCTACATTTTTTATAAAATTAAGTTTTTTTCTTTTCAATGAAGCGTTGTACCTAATTATAGTTGGCCGAAATGTGTCGAATGGCCGTACGACATCTACTGATGTAATAAAAGGCATAATAAAAATAATCTTTTGCACTCACTTAATGGATTTCTAGACGCACGCACCATCACAAATTTGTCTTAATTTGGTAAAACCGGTGTCTTTCTTTAATACACTTTCGAAATTATTTTGGCTTTGGCTTAACTGGCTAAACTGGCTCATTTATTGCGCTACCTATAGCTTGTAGCAGCGAATTTACTTCGTCCACTATTTGTAGTGACTCCAATAACGACAACGCACTGTTCTGTAATTTTCGTATGGTATCATATAAATCTTTATAGTTACTATGAATAGTTATTAAAGCTGTTTCAACGGATACATCTTGAAATTTGGCCAGACTCTCCTTAATATCTGCACCTTCGGTAGGACTGAATTGTCAAAATAACAGCTTTTATTTGCTGGAAATATCTCGTCAATACATAACCATAGCCGTGTATATTTTAATGTACTTTTAATCAACTTTAGTAAGTCACTGCATACCGTTGGTAGATAGTTAAGTAACGTTGTGCGATCTGGTAACGGCATCTCTGGAACGTATCAGTTGCGGAAACTCAACCAAAGCCTCAACAAAAACTTGTTGGTTGAGGGGACCTGACCGCCTAGTGCGGCCCAGCCTCAAGATTTGTTAGAGAATTTAAATTTGTTAGAGTTTACAGCCACCCTGTATTTTCAATATGTATATGTGTTTCAATCCAATGTGCATGTGTCTCAACGGTAGATTAGTATTATAAATAATATGTAGGCTCTATGAATATTGAACGGAATTGATCTGCTACATTTATACTGCATATATTTGCATTATTAAAGTAGAAATATCTATAATAAAAGAGGATATGTCTGTATCTAGATTAACGATTTTATAATACATTAAACTTTTAGTTCCAACACGTTCCGTTAGTCTCTATGGGACAAATTTGTGTAATTTCCTGTTCCTTTTTTTTAATTTCCTGTTAATAAAATAAATAGATGTATGTATAAATTTTAAAAATGCTTTATTGCTTAATTCGATATGGTAAAAAAGATACACGACACGCATTATCTCTAAATTAAAGCAAAATGTTGAATCCCAAAAAAAATTCTTAATAAATAGACTATCACCACTCTGCCGCTTTTATTATAGGAAGACAATTTTGAAATTTGGAACGAATACTGAGAGTTTTGAGATTTTAAATATTTGAATAACACCTTCGATTTTACCAAAAGTATAACGGACTCTACATTTGACAACGTATATTCTTACATCATTGGAATCTATACAAAATCTACTTGGCACACTTACATTTTTGACAATTCGATCATAGATGGCCGAGTTATTTAGTTTATTTGTGAATATCAAAATTAGTTACGTGAAAAAGTGTTGTATAACAATAATTGACAGTGTAGGCCTTGGCAATGAAAACATGATTTATATTTTTATATTTGTTCTCGAATTTGAATTACTTGACTATTCTTAAAAAAAAGAAGTAAAAAAATTTAACGACTTTTATACAGCTGTTACTATTTTTTAGCGGGAATCCCTAGTTTTTCTTACTGCATGAATATCTGTGTATACTTTTAGCTATAAATTGATACAAACATGTGAATTTTTTGAAGAATATCCATTTCTCTGAACAACTGTGTGTGGGAAAAACGCAACTATAGTAGAAACTCAATTATCCGAATCCTCAGTTATCCGAACGTTCAAAATACCTCGATTATTTTAAAATAAATGGCTTTTTTAAACCTGTTTAGTCCGTGCTGTAGCTACATACTAGTTGAAGTACCTAATCATGTTTAAATAGTCATTCTGTGTATCACCTACTTATTTACATATACAGTTTTTCCCTTCTTCCTTTATGCATTGAATACTTATGTATTTGAAAATTATTCTCGATTATTATCCGAATTTTCGGTTCTCCGAACAACACTTGGTCCCAATTAATTTGGACAATCGAGATTCTACTGTAATGTTTACAAGAAAAAACATCGTCAATCTGTTTATAAATCAATCAATATACATATTTATATTAGTTTGTATCTAAAACTATAAAGATTATCATGGTGTAGGATAAAATAGCGGTTGCCTTGTACATAAATACGGGAGTACAATAAATACATTCTCAATTGTATAATTTTTTTTCAGTGAGTTTAAATCATGAGTGAGTTTACCCATATCAAGTTTGCACATTACTTTTTTGTGAAACGAAAGATGCAGTAAACAGAATTTTCATAGCACTTTTAGTTTTCATAGCCCTAACAAAACTGATTCCATGTAAATTTTTTATGTAGAATTCAGTGGCGCAGTCAGTTATTGTCTTACATAGTCTGTTTTTTTCAGAATAAAAGCAAAAATAAGTTTTTGTTTTAAATGGAATGTATATTTTTATTCGGTTGAATTAAGTATTTTCTAAGCACTTCAAGAAAATATCAGTACTGGTAAGTTTTCTTAACAGTGAGCTTAAAAACTGCTAATTTAAATGAAAGATACAAATTTTGTAAATAGACCGTGACGTTGCTAAAAGAAAACAACAGTTTTTGTTTGGAGTTTTTATTTGCTGTTTGTAGTATTTCAAAAAGTAGTGTTAAAGGACACCTTATATTACTTTGTGTGTTAACGATGGCGGAAGGTATAGCTTATGAAAATTATGAAAAATATATGTTAGTTTGCTTCATACAAAACAACGAGAACAGATGAACTGAAAGCGAAGTCGGTGTGATCAGGTCTCAGGTACAAACAATATTAAGCACATATAAATTTCGGCCTTACAAAATTCAAATCGTATAGAATTTACACTCTTGAGATGCGGAGCGACATTTGGTTTTTTGTAACTGGTATATGGAACAAATACGAACGGATATTAATTTTACCAGAACAGTAATATGGTCCGATGAAGCTTACTTTTCAAGTTCCAGCGTTAACCGCCATAACACCAGGCAATTGTCCCACGAAAATCACCATCTTATATTTGCGCGGGAACAACAAGGATGTTTCGGTTTCAGTATTGCTTGTTTTATTTTAGGAAGAAAAACAGTGTATCGCTTTTATAAAGGAGGCCTCTCTGCAAATCGTTATCTTCAAATTATACAAGATATTATGCCTGAGTTGATCGATATCATCCTTTTAGCTCAATTAAATAATATATATTTTTAGCAGGATGGGGTATCTGCCCACAATAGTCAATTAATAGGAAATTTTCCTAGAAAATAATTTCCCTCAAAAATGGATAGCAAGAAATGGACCCATAGAATGGCCTCCTCGGTCACCTGACCTCTCCTGACCTATTTATGGGGTTTTTAAAAAAAAAAAACAGAATTTACAAGACCGACATCGTTCCATGGAGGAACTTCGAGAGGCTACACATTTGGCATTTCAGTATTTACGGGACCGTCTACTAATAATTTTAGACGCCTTACGAAGGATAAGAAAAGTTTGCGAGTATGCAATTAGAGAAAATGGCCATTATTTTCAACAGTATTTATGATCAGAGATTTAGATTAGGCAGATATAAAGTGCTGGCCACTCGAACTTACACATAGTGACTTTTAGGCAAAATTTAAAGTTAAATATTTTTAACAGGAATGCAAATTTTTGAACGCGGCTTGCAAATTTTTCGGATTAAGCTGCATGGCGTATATTTATCGTAGGACCATAGGTTTATTATATACGGGGTGATCAATGAAGTCATGCAAAAAATCAAAAAGTTTGTATGAGTGAAATTTCCGTAAAAAAATTTTTTTGGTCGTTGCAATATGGTTCGTTACTAACATCAATATCTCTAGACTTTTTTGTCAGTTTTTGGATTAAGGCCCTTAGGATTTGGACACCTAATCAACATAAAATTTTGGTAGCAAAATTTTTAAAATGCTATAACTTGACATTGGATTGACGGTTCTTGATGATTTTTGCGGATTTGGAATCTTTATTTCACGTAGATTTTCTCTGGTCTAAACATTTTATTTGAGGGTTGACATTTACACATTATACCGGGTCGATAATAAACAAATATCGCTGATTTGGCCTTCTCCAAACTAACATTCGGCCATCGAAGTGAAACAAATTAAATCTTGTTTCGTCAGTAAATAAACAATGGCTTCACTCTGCATTACCCCAATTCGCATGCCGATTTGCCTATGCCCGCCTATTCGCTCTATGGTGTTGTAATAACCGCACACATTTTGCTCTGCGACGGGCTCTATAATTTAAAACGTTTGCCATTATTTAAGTTTTTTTAAAAATAAATTCTCACCTCAAGTTGTTTTTATTTAATGTTCTTCTCACTGTTCTGTCCGAAACTATCACTCCAGTTTGTAGTCTTAAAGAGTCATTTAGTTTTATAGAGTTCATTGTTCTATTCTGCATAGTTTCTCTCATTAAAATTCTTTCGGTTCTTTTGTTTATTTTTTTTATGTCCACCCTCATGCCCATAATTATGATTAAATTAAGAAGTCGAATGCAATTCTTCCTTTCTGCCGTGGTTAAACGCCTCATATTAATTAAAATTTACAAAATTATAACATTGAAATGTGTCAGATTATTTCTAGAATAATAAGTTTTTAATTCCATAACAACAAATTTGTTTTTCCAATGCCTACTTTGAAATTGGCGCGTCGCGTAGAAATTACACCCGATCATAATTATGGGCATGGGGGTGGACAAAGAACTCTGTAAAACTGAATGATTCTTTGAGACAACAAACTGGGGTGTGAGTTTCGGACAGAACAATGATAAGAAAGTTAAATAAAAACAACATGAGGTGAGCATTTATTTTTACAAAAACTTAAATAATGGCAAACCTTAGAGCGCGTCGTACCCTACGTTTTTTTCAAAATTTCAACCCTCAAATAAAATGCTTAGACCAGAGAAAATCTACGTGAAATAAAGATTCCAAATCCGCAAAAATCATCAAGAACCGTCAATCCGATGTCAAGTCATAGCATTTTAAAAATTTTGCTACCCAAATTTTATGTTGAGTAGTGTGTACAAAGCCTAAGGGCCTTAATCCAAAAACTGACAAAAACGTCTAGAGACACTGATGTTACCTTAGTAACGAACCATATTGCAACGACCAAAAAAACATTTTTTTGCGGAAATTTCACTCATACAAACTTTTTGATTTTTTGCATGACTTCATTGATCACCCCGTATATAATAAACCTATGGTCCTACGATAAATATACGTCATGCAGCTTAATCCGAAAAAAACTAGCTCATAAAATTTGCAAGCCGCGTTCAAAAATTTGCATTCCTGTTAAAAATATTGAACTTTAAATTTTGCCTAAAAGTCTCTATGTGTAAGTTCGAGTGGCCAGCAGTTTATTTTTGAATTTGCCAAAAAATGTTGTATTATTCACTTTTAATCAATAACATTGGCTATGTATAGTTTATAATAGTAATTAACTGTTAATATATAACTAATAGTAATAACTGTTAAGATAATATTTTCCTTTAATAAATTGGTTCATAAAATTGGAACCTAAAGTCTGATATCCTGTGTATTTACTGTTAAATTAGATTGATTTTAATTTATTTTAAACTAAAGCCTACTGACTTTATCTATAAAGATATTATTCATCTTTAAAGACAACTGAGTTATCCTGCAAAAATTATACATTCTGTACACTAAAGAAGCTATTTGAAAACTAAAGTTTCAATAAGAGAATTGGTATAGGTTTGATGTAGAATTTTAGAGTAGTAAATACGAGAGATTTTAGCTTCCTACGGTAACATCTAATTGCATATCCATAAAATACGCAGATAATTTTAAAGCGTAAATTAGTCGCGAGCTTAAAACATCCACATTCATGTTTCCGAGTTATCTTATTGATTGCGGACGAAAATGGTCTGAATTTGGAAACTAATTACCCCTTTTTGCCCATTATCTGACAGTACGCCGTGAATAAATGAAGAAAACAATGATTCATTCCTGTTCCCTACCTCGTGTTTGGTAATATAAATGGGCCTATTAAGGATGATCCATACTGTAGTTTCCCAGCAGCCCGGATGCGTTGTGGAGCCTTCGTACGTCATAAAGCTCTCTGTATCTGGCAGCAGACTCCTTAAAGATAAATGCTTTATTGGTGTAAAAGCGCCTGAAATCAAAAAGAAAAATACGGATATAACGAATGTCAAACAGAGACAATAAAATATACAGAATAAATCTCAGGCGACAGGGTCGTATGCAAATCTCATCCTGGGGGGGAATGAGTTTTGCCTTTTCTATGGATCGGATTTTATGTGAATATTTTTTCGTACTGCTCCCGAAAAGCTAATGTATTAGTAAGAGAAATTAAATCAAACGAACATTATTATTCCACGTGTCTAGAGCATGTGGGAACACGAGTGTTGCCAGAATGTTGTCCAAGGGGCAAATTGAAATTTGAAAATTTTAGTTTTAATATAAAGTTTTGAAATAAAATAATGTCCACGGTAATATTCGCAACATAAAGGGTTTTTATTTTAAACTGAGATGTAGTAAAAAACAATTTTAGGTGATGTATCCTCATGTCCGAGTACCTAAAAAAAATGATGCGAAATAATGAACAGGACGGTTAGTTGTTAAGCTATCGAAAAAAAAAAAAACAGAAACAATGCTTACAATTTAATTTTAAGCGCTTATGCTAAAGAAGCTAAAATGTCAACAAACCACAATTATTATTCTATTTGTTTATAGCACGCCTACGAAATGTAATTATGCAACTTTTGATTTTGCAATAGCTTCAATTAAAGAAAAATAATAGTCCAACAATAAAAATAGTGCAATAATTTCTCTAGGGAAATTTTTAGAGCAGTAAATAAGAAAAAAACATGTCGCATTAGATCGTTCCCTGTTGCAATGACATAAATATAGGACCGAAACAGTTGTCAAATTTTATGGTTTCAATATAATGTGAAGAAAAGTGATTTAATAGTTTTTATCGAATTTAATTGCATTATTCCACAACGAAACCATCTGATAAATTAAAATTCAAAATATGTTTTCCAAATAAAATTATGTTTAGTTTTTATTTTTGTTAGTAAGACTTTGATTTTCCTCGAGCAGCTTAGGCCCCCTTGGCTGGGCGTGCCACCCTATCCCTCTTGGCTACGCCCATGTGTGGGAATCGTCCGGTGGTATTATGAAGTCAAAATAAAATAATACAAGAATAATGAAAGTATTGGTATATGTTCGTGTAACTTTTTCGCTAGGAGACACCGAAATATTTATTCTTAACTTTTAGAGGACGGAAAATCCAGTATACTGGCTCAAAAAAGTTTCCTCGTCTTTGTTCAAACATCATTACTTTGGGTTTTACGAATCTGAAGTTAGATTTATGAAAAAAAAATTGTGTCAGAAATATGAAAAAAAAAAGCTTAAGCATAAACTTAAAAAGTTTTCGTATTCACTTTATGTTAATAAAGTAATAATATTTCCAAGTCGTTTTTAATATGGTATGGTGAGGTACGAATGTTTTAAAATTTCTTTAGCCATAATAACGTTCTGTTTAGATCAAAATCTAAGATGATGCGAGTCCCATACTGCCTTACGAAAATACGAGAATTTTATATTCTACCAGCTGCTACTGGTTTCTACATTGCGAAACTCAGTTGATGACTAGCTTTTCTTGACTCTTAAACTGCATTATCAATGTAACATTTTTCTTCTATTGAAAATCTTGTCTGTCGTTTACTCAGGCCGGTCGCTTACAATATGTTGTACATTAAGATTATTAAGGGTAAGTAAGTGGAATCTACCTCAAGTAAAATTCCCAGTACAGGGATTACCGGGAATTTTCCCCATAGTGTAACTCGAACGCGAAAAGTTCCTTACCAACGCCGCTGTCGTTGGTCTTCTAAAAGGAGAAATAAATCATAACAAACTTTTTGCGAATTATGTTAACTTTCCACATATTCATCAATCAGTAAACTTTAGTCAAACATGTACACTTGGACCGCGATAAACACATTTTCGTCTACCCCGATACAGTTTGGCTATTCACTGCCGGCCTAGAAAGATCAACAGTAAACTATTACTCTACTGCTTCAAATAGTATGTATATTGCACACATTATTTGGGTAATTAGTAAAAGTAAATTAACATAAAGGCAGTGTATAAGTTAGTTAATTTGTTTTTTGTATCAGCTTTAATATACATTGGAAAAACTAAAATTTATTTAAATGATATTTTTTTACACCACAGATTCTTCAGGATATTTGTTTTCATGGCAAATTAGTAGGTATCCGTATACATATACAGTATGTCCCCGGATTGAGTTTAAAAGAGGAAAGAATTTTGTGTTTTTGATTTCTCAGAAAAAGTCACTCTTGATGATTTTCCCTGCTTGATTTTAAACCCACAAAACGCAAATTACTTTTATATAACTCAAACGGTTCTCGAGACAATACCATTTTTCTTCATAATTTGGACTTTCACAAAATTTTATAAATAATTCTAGTTGGCGGATTTAACCCAATAATTTCTTTGTCTAGGATCCTATATGCTATAGAAACTCAATTAATTAGTTAGCTAAAAAAATGATTCGAATTACTTAGTCTCATGTTTTAATCATTGAATTAAACAACTGATTATAAAATGAAATCAAAACTAAACCAGAATTTTTTATTCAAATAATGCTCCTCCTTTTCTGCACAAATTTCAATTCGAGCTCTAAATTCGTTAAAACTATTTCTAATTTCCTCAATTGACAAGGACTTAACTGCATTTTGAATCCCTGTTTTTAATTGCTCTTCATCATTTTCTAGTGGTTCACGATAAACAAGTTGCTTTAAACGTCCCCATAGATAGAAGTCCAATATAGTCAGATCCGGACTTCTCGGCGGCCATAAAATGGGACCATCCCTTCCTATCCAGTGTTCATTAAATTCGGAATTGAGCCAATTACGGACAGTAACGGCATGATGAGCAGGGCACCCATCTTGTTGGAAAAACATTCTCGTTCGATAACTTAAAGGAAGTTCATCAAGTTTATCTGTTAAAAAAATTTGTAACATCTCCAAATATGTATTACGATTTAAATTTTCTTTGAAAAAACATGGACCAATAATGCCATTTGTATATGAAACTGCACACCACACATTAATTTTTTTGAAATATTGTCGACAAGAAATAGTAAAGTAGAGATTTGTTTCACTCCAATACCGACAATGCTGAGAGGAAACGACGCCGTTTGTTGAAAAAGTAGATTCATCGGAGAACAAAATTCGCTTATGAAATCCTACGTCATTTAAAACTCTGTTGCCCATCTCCAAACAAAAATCCAAACGTTTGGCTTCATCACCCTTCTCTAAGGTGTGCCTGAATTTTTCTTTAAATGGTAAAATCCGGTTCTGCTTGAAAATTCTCTGTAAATGCGATTTACTTATATCAGTTTCAATTGCCCTTCTTCTAAGTGATAATCTTGGATTCAATTCATTTTTTGATGTCTAAAACAGAGCCTGTTTCTAAGAATTTGGTCACCAATTTATTCGCTCCGACATTAGAAATGCTAACTTCCGGGTATTTTTCGTTAAATTTATTAATAACAACACGATAGCACTCTTCCCCAGTTCCGTAGCATTGAATCAAATAAATTCTTTGTTCTGGTCAACATTACAACATATAAATAATAGCAACATGACAAAGATTCGATTTGAAGTTATACTGACTTATTAGTTGTCAGTAGTTGTCAGTGATATCTTGCAATGAAATCCGCCTACTAGAATTTTTTTAAAGAACTATAAAAAAAGTTCAAATTATGAATAAAAATGGTATTATCTCGAGAACCATTTGAGTTATATAAAAATTAATTTGCGTTTTGGGGGTTTGAAATCAAGCAGGGCAAATCATCAAGAGTGGCTTTTTCTGAGAAATCAAAAAAACAAAATTTTTTTCCTCTTTTAAACCGATCCGGGGATATCCTGTATATGTATATTATATGTACATGTATATTACACCTACTATACATGTAGGTTTGTAAAGTTGGCACCCCTAAATTCATATTTTCCTATTCCATTTATCGCACTCTTATAATAAATAAGTGGTATGATACTATACGAGGTGTGTAAATTAAGTAATGAGACTGGCAACGTAGCGTCTGATCTAGTAATACTGTGGAGACGGGACTTGGAAGGGCGATAGGTTAACATGTAGTGCACCTTCAGTACAAGTTTGAACTTGTTAGAGTCATTTGTTTGTTCTTTATGACATTTATGTTTATGTCTTCATAAACTTTTTTTTCTAGTGCGTTTTAAAAATGAGTGACATTAATTTCGAGCAACGGCGTGCTATCAGGTTTTGCTTCAGACTTGGACACAGTGCAACGGATACTTTTGCAAAACTTCAACACGCCTACAGAGAGAGGGTTTTTTCAAAAGCCCAGGTTTTTCGGTAGTTTAAGGCATTCTCACAAGGGAGAGTCGATTGAAGATGAACTACACAGCGGAAGGGCTTGATCCTCAAGAACCGATGAAAATGTCGATAGAATACGGGATTTTATGCGTTAGATAGTCGATAGAATGTTCAGGGAAGTTAAATTTGAATCACACCACTGACTGTTCATCAGATTTTAACTAACGAATCAAGAACAACTGGATGTTGCATCACGACAATGCGCCTTGTCACACAGTGATTTCAGTAAATTTTAGCCAGTAAAAACATTCTTGTGCCTCCTCCTTATTCGCCTGACTTGAGTCCTTGTGACTTTTTCCTCTTCATGCGATTGAAAAATCACCTCAAGGGACGTCATTTTTTGACCATAGAAAACACTTAAATGTTTGTAACCGACCAGCTGAAGGCTATTGCAGTATATGAGTTCCAGCACTGTTATGAGGAATGGAAGAACTGTCTCCAGCATTATGTGGCTTCCCATAGAACCTATTTTGAAGGAGAAAATACTGAATTGTAATTCTATTCAAAAAATAACAAATAAAAAAATCAGTCTCATTACTTAATTTATACACCTCGTATAAGTGGTATTTTTTGCATATCATCAGTTAAAAACATTTTTTTTGTTTTTGCATTTTCTTAAAGTAAAATATTTTGAAAATATTCTCAAAATTTATATTTCATCTAATGAATAGTTTTCGACATATTCTATAACAATGTGACCTTCTTACCACTGACGGCAGGTAGCTTACCTGTTTTGACCTACAAACTAAATGAAAAAGCGAAATTTAATTAGCATTTTAGAAGGTTCCACATCGGCACTGTGGTTCAGTAATAGACAACTCTATGTAAGTTATGTCGTAATTTGTGTTTCTATTAAATATTCTATCTTAAATTTATAATCTTATTTAATTGTCAAAGCTCTTACATTATGTTACAGCCATTATTTATTTTACAAATGTGACTTGTAAAAAGTCACTTGTCAAAAGTTTGACATAACCGATAAGCTTCGACATGTCCTCTATTTCTATCTTTCTTGTTCATAGCCATATTTGATTACGTTTTTTTTGGGTCTCTTTATAATGAGCCATTCAAAAAAAAACGTCATTTTACGTCGGGTTATCTCGAAGCGAAATTTTGTTCTCAATCTTTTGAAGTGGCTGTTAAAATTTGTAAAATAAATAATGGAATTCATATTTAATGAAGAACAGAGGCATTTCGCTTGATATTTATTTTAAAAATTCCAGCAGAATCAATCGAAACTAGGGCTCGGCATTAAACGTTTAATCGCCAAAACGTTTAAACGTTTATTTAAGAAACGCGTTTATTATCCCGTTTAATGATTAAACGTTTAAATTACAAAAACGTTTAAACGTTTATTTTGCTTGTAAACGTTTTTTCCCCGTAAACGTTGTTTTCCTTGTAAACGTTTATTGTCCACAAACGTTTCTTTTGTTTTATTTTTATTTTTGCTCGTAACGTTTGTCTTTTCCTTTTCTTTTCTTTTCTTTTTCTTTTCTTTTCTTTTTTTTCTTTTTCTTTTCCTTTCTTTTCTTTTCTTTTCTTTTCTTTTCTTTTCTCCTTTCATGTTTCTATCTAAAGGAACGCTTTGGCCTCCAGAACGTTTGCCTTTCTTAAATATTTTATTCGTCAATAATGTGCGTATTATATGGCAAGCTTTATTTTGCTGACGACTGAATATCGGGCCCCTTTAGCGATATTTTTGTTTAAGATGTTTTTGATTGCGTCTAAACAGTCGAAAGAAACAATTCATATTTGAAGATATTACTGATAGTGGTACAGCCCAGAGGTGTCGAACAGCAGCTCCGCACGGAGTTACACCGAGGACCGGAGCCCGAGCACCGGGCGGCCAGGCTATCGGGGTTCGCGATGGTAGCCGGTCGCTTTGTTTACGTTTCGAAGAGAGTGAGAGAGAACTGAAGTCGCGAGCGGTGCAGCAGAGCGCATTTGACTGACCGTTTGTCGGGTGGATAGGCAACAAACAGAAAAAACACTGAATTTTATGAAATAAATGAAAAACGACTGCATACTGCAGATATCTTTTATGACTATACTGAAGTCGGTTTGTCGCACTCTTACTTTTGCCGGGGAATGTGATAAGGGCATTAGTTTGACTAGAAGTACCACAGGTCAGTCAGTACGAGCCGTAAATGTTTATATTAGGTCGGGCTTTTCCGTATTTCCGGACTTTACCGAATAAAGACTAGTGGTGGTACCTCGCGCATCCTTACGTCCCGATTTCCATCTCTAATGATATCTTGGTTGGTGAAAGTTGATGGGTTTGAGTCCGTTTGCGATTTTTATTTTGAAAAGACATTTTGCTTAAAAACGTATAATATCCGAAAAAACGTTTAATGTTCCACAAGCGTTTAAACGTTTAATGCATTATAAACGTTTAATGTCTCATAAACGTTTAAACGTATTAGTCAGAAAAACGTTTAATCGGAAAACGTTTAATCGGTGACGGTCTTAAACGGTTAATCGTAAACGTTTTAATCGTAAATTGGTTAATCGTCCAAAATGCCGAGCCCTAATCGAAACTGGATATATACGATGAGAGCTGCATATCAGGAAGTTTTTCCAGACGCAGTTAATCATTTCGACCGTTTTAGACGGTTAGTAAAACGTTTCCTAAATTTGTACCGGCAAGCTGGAAGCATCAATCGGAAACGAGGAAGTGGCAGACCCAGAGTAAGGACAGAAGAAAACGTTAGGCAAGTGATAACGGACAATCCAAGAACATCTGAGCCAACAAGTGAATTCGCCCTATACAACATGTCAATGAATTTTGAAAGACGATTTGGAGCTCCAGCCACATCATCTGTAATCCACATATGAAATTCTCAAAGTGGTTGAACCTCTAAGACTACAGTTCTGCCAATGGTTTATTAAGCATGGTTAACAATGGTTTATTAACCATTTTAACAATACCGATGCTGTCTTTGAAAAATACTTTTTTACTCGATGGGGATCCATCTTTCGGGTTATAACAGACAATCCTCACTTTTATATTGACACTCCACTAAGCCCACAAAAAATTGGAGTGTGGGTAGTTGGGAGCAGAAGGAAGATTGTTGACCTATTTTTTTTTTATAACGGAACACTGAATGCAGAGAAGTCCCGTTTAGAAATCTTAACATATTTTGTACAAATGTTGCATGACGACGAATTGCTAGGAATGTAATATAATGGAGCTGGTGCGCATAATACTAGGGAACCCATTAATTATATAGGCGAATTTTTCGAATATCGTATAATTAGTTTCAACACGCAGACCATATTCCCTTTTGGAATTTTTTGGAATTCAAAAAATTTTTGAAACGATAAATTTTAATTAAGAAAATTTTGAAAATACAGAATTCCAAATTTAAAATTTATAATTTTGAAGTTTTGAAATATAAATGTTTTAAAAAAATTGACATTTTAAAATTAAAAAAAAAATTCGAAATACAAAATTTTGGATTATAGAATCATATATAATAAAATAAAAATTAAAAACAGAAATAAATAAAAATTTGGCACAATCCTGGCTTTCATAGTTTTCCTACAATAAATTCACAAAAATACTTGTCATTTTTTGCTGTTGTAAGTGCAAGCACCCCTGAAACTTCTTAATAAGTAGTCTCTCTATTTATTAAGCTCCTTTCCCTATATTAAGTATTTCACTGCGCACATTATAAAAACCAAGTACAGTTATTTCACAGTAATATAACTTAAACAGTGAGGTCCATAAGTAACGGATAAATTCATTATCTACGTAATTTACAATTTCTGAGTAAAATCCTGAAACACGTCAATTTTTAATTCTAGAATGACATTTTTTGAGCATAAATTTATACCTCCCCCTCCAACCCCCTTGGAGTGACAGCTACCCCTTTAAAATTTTTAAATGGAACGAGGGTGCGTGTGATAGCTCGTTTGAAAGGTTTCTTAATTATCTATTCAGCAATATAAGGTTTTTTGAATTTTGTGTATTTTTCATCAAGAAAATTAAATTTGATAATTTCAAAATTATTATTATCATGAAATGTATACAATCAAGTGCCTATGTACCAAATATCTGTCAAATCTGACATTTTTAGTTAATTTTGTGTCAACATTCAACTTAAATGTATCGGTTTTCCTGATACGCTGCGTAAAATACCCAACAAAAAGAAAGAAGTAAAAAAGGGTTTCTGTTTATATATCAGAAAAAAATTATACATTTAAATTTCTTTATTTGCTACATCTGTGAAAACTTATTATTCTATTATTTCGGATACCCAAAGAATTGAAATTTTGATATTATTAGGATGTGGTGATAAAACAAGAACGCAGAAGTAGGTATGCGAAATATTCAATACTAAGTATCCTGACCGCCGCATTTCCCAGTCTCCGGTTAGTAGAATAGAAAACAAATTTCGTGAATTTGGAAATGTCACAGATATTACTAGATCTAAAAAAATAAAAAAAAACAAAAATACTGCCCATATAAAATTCATTTGGATCAAGAACTTAACGACGATGACCCTGATCGCCGATTGGAATTTTGCGAAATCATGGCAAATAGATGCCAAGATAATTCTTTATTTATAAAAAACATTCGTTTTTCTGATGAAGCAACATTCGTCTTTAATGGAACAGTCAACAAACAGAACTGTAGATACTGGAGTACAGAAAATCCACATTGGATGATGGAGGCCAATACTCAATATCCTGAGAAGGTCAACATTTGGGCTGGAATTATAAATTCTCAAATTATCGGACCATATTTCTTTGATGGCACATTTCTTAGTTCCAGAGTTGAGAATGGTTTTCCCAGATGATGACAATCCCAATGAAATTGATAGAAATATTTAGTTTCAGCAGGACGGAGCTACACCACATTTTTCATTGGAAGTAAGAGGCTATCTGAATCAAGTTTTTCCCAATAGATGGATCGGTAGACGCGGTGAAATTGAGTGGCCTGCTCGTTCTCCCGATTTGACCCCGCTTGACTATTTTTTATGGGGTTACTTAAAATCGAAAGTCTACCTCAACACACCAAATAACGTAAAAGATTTAAAAGACAGAATACGACAAGGAATTAATCAAATCACCCCGGAAACAATACAAAATGTTTTAGAAGAATTTCAGCACCTCCATTATTGTCAAGAAGCAACGGGCGCCCAGTTTGAACATTTGATTTAAATTGTTCTTCTGTTCTGTTTCATGTTCTTTTCTTTTACTTAGTAACATTAAAAATGTAATATTTTTCAATCAAAAAATTATAGGAATTAAAAAAAATCTTATGTTGCTGGATGGAGAATTAAAAACCCTTTCAAATGAGCTATCACACGCACCCTCGTTCCATTAAAAAAATTTAAAGGGGTAGCTGTCACTCCAAGGGGGTTGGAGGGGGAGGTATAAAATTATGCTCAAAAAATGTCATTCTAGAATTAAAAATTGACGTGTTTCAGGATTTTACTCATAAATTGTAAATTACGTAGATAATGAATTTATCCGTTACTTATGGACTTCACTGTATATTGTATTATGTACTCGTATGTATGTAAAGTTAACAAACCTTTTTTTAAGTGTACCCGTTATGGTAAAATGATTGTAAATAGTTATGATACGATTTTTTTTTAATTAGAAGGGGGAAAATCTGCCCGGTATTTAGTTCAGTTAGACGGGGCTAACATTTGGGGCTGATGTAGAGGAAGCACGTGGGAAATTTTATCCACCTCGCTGTTTCGTTAATTGTGAACGCTGATTGTCGCGCTAACTTGCATACATCCAGGTCCCTAACGGAAAATTTACCATCACGTCCTGCATCATTAGTGAGGCTCCATTCGCTGGATACACCGCGTTTTATATACGCCCTCGTGCGATGGGCTCAAATTAAGGAGCCTAAATATTACGGGCTGCACGTATCCGACCATTATGTGCGTATTTTGTGTTCTAGTTTTGTATTTTAGGTGATTTTTTTCTGTAATGTACGTTGTGAGGCGAACGTGAGCGTGTAATTATTTGATGACTGTGACAGTAAACATTTTGACTCTAAAATAACTTTTAGATATACAGGATGTTACTAAATAAGTAGCATAAATGGTACCAGTTAATCTGGAGGTCAAATTAAGTCGATTATACTATCATACATACCTATACATGTTGCTAAACGTATCATCCAATATTGCACCTTTCTTGGTCCTAAAAATGTTTAAAGCCACATATCTATGTACATATTCAGTAGATAATAAATCAAGAATGCAAAATTATGAATTATGCTTCACGGTGAGTATCCTATTAAACGTTTTAGAAGAACTGTAAATAATATGGTTAAACTATAAATAATTGAGTTATCTACAGGTGAAATGGACAACAAATTTAATTTGTCGACAAAAAAGTCATTCTTCACAAAATGTTTTGCTTATCTTGAAACGTCCAGAAAGTTTATTGTTTGTTCAATTTAAGATACAGGGTGTTCAAAAATAGCAAAAATTAAATAATAATGAAGAGTAAAGTACCTTAAATATTAACGCTATGTAACAAAGTTATTAAGAAAAAATTATTTGCAATTAAATTTAATACTCAAATATGAAAGCGTGGCCTACTAGTCAATATTAAGTATTTTGAAGATTGCGCAATTTTTATCATTGTTGTACGTTTGAAGTAAAGCCATTTTACTTTAAAAAAATATGTTTACTAAAGGCGCAGACACAATAAGAAATTATAAACCCCAAAAATATTACTTAAACATTTATTAATTTAGGCATTTAAACATATAGGCATATAAGTACCGGGTGGGCAAATTTCGATGTTTTTATAGGGTATCTCGGTAACTGTAAGGGCTATGGAAAAATGAACCCACCTTTCCCGACCTCTTTTTTCGAGATAAATTCATTGGTGAAAAACCAGAATTTGCTATATCTTTTCGTTTTCGAGTTGTAAACGAAAATTGATTTTTTTTGAGTTTTCGATTGGTGTCGATAACTCGGTTGTTTGTAAAATTAGAAGAAATCTATTTGCACGTTCTACAGGCACTTTTTTAAGTAGAATAGGATTTCCTTAACAGATTTTTTATATCTTGTGTAGTTTTTGAGTTATGGCATAAACTTCTATTTTTTTAAATGGAAACCATAGTTGGCTATGATTTAGCTAAAAAAGAGGATTTTTTTCTCTTTACAACGATATATAGTTTGTGGGGTCTATGATGAGTGTTTATGCGGAAACAGTTAAAAACATATGTTTTTTAATAAAGGACAGTATAGTAATTTCAATGATTTTGCACAGTAGGCGCCTGTCATTTTGAAAACTGAACAGTTGGATATTGGGATGTAAATACACAGTTACACATTACTGTTTGATTAATTGTTTATGTTTGGTTTTTGCTTGCATTATAGTTTTAAAGTTTCGATTAAAGAAATTGACAAGGCGCGATGGCGTATCAAAATTACGAGAAGTTTAATATGCTAGAGTGTTTTATTCAAAATATATAATTCTGAAGCTGCATCGGAAGCATATTTTAATCGCTACCCTGAAAGGAGACAACCTAATATGTCCATCTTTGGTAGACTAAAAGAAAACCTCGTTGAATACGGAGGATTTAATAAACCAAGACCAAAAAATTATCGTATTCAAGATGCTGAGGATGTTGCCATAAATGTTGTTGGTATGGTAGTCGTAAATCCTTCAATTTCAAGTAGGCAAATTGAAGCAGAGTCTGGTATATCGCGACGAAGAGCACTTTCAGTTTTAAAAAAACACAAATTTAGACCTTATACAATAAGGAAACAACAACAGCTCCTTCCAACTGATCCTGAACGCCGACTGGATTTCTGCAATTGGTACCTACAACAAATTGAGCAAGACCAATTATTTTTAAAAATATCATTTGGACAGATGAAAGTTACGTAAGTAGTGCCGGAATTTTCAACCGACACAACAAACATTATTGGTCTGAAGATAATCCTCATCAGACTGTTGATGTTCAAAATCAAGGACGTTTCGGTTTTAGTGTATGGTGTGCCCTATATAATAACCGCATTTTAGCTTACCAACTTTATGATGACAATTTAAATGGTCAACGGTATTACAATATGATAAACTACCACATAGTAGAAGAATTTTTAGACAACTTGCCACTTAACGAAAGACGACATGTATTTTTTCAACAAGACGGGGCACCACCCCATAATACTAATTTAATCTCGGAATTATTAAATACTAATTTTGGGGAGAAATGGATAGGGAACAATGGG
This sequence comes from Aromia moschata, assembly GCA_029963805.1. Classification (NCBI taxonomy): domain Eukaryota; kingdom Metazoa; phylum Arthropoda; class Insecta; order Coleoptera; family Cerambycidae; genus Aromia; species Aromia moschata. The sequence goes on from JAPWTK010000570.1 coordinate 24,030, forward strand.
CCAGTAAAGTGGCCTCCTCGGTCGCCAGATCTCTCACCGTTAGATTTCTTTTTTTGGGGAACCATTAAAGACAATTTATACAAAAAGACAAATAATACACTGGTTCAACTGAGAGAAAATCTTATAGACTGTCTGAATTCCGTTTCAAATATTCACATCTATAATGCAACAAAAAGTGTTTCAAAGCGATGTGAACTGTGCATCGCAAACAACGGACGACAATTTGAAAACTTTAGGTAAATAATCATGCTCGTATTTTTTTTTAATCTGTCTAGTTTTGTTTTTGTAAAATATATTGTATCGTATTTTTTACATACATTATTTGTTACAAATTTGATTGTTAAGTGTGTTAAACTTTCTTGTTATGAATATGTTATAATTAATTATTAATTAGTCACTAATATGTCATAATTAGTTATTTAAGTTTAATATACCATTCATTATATACGACTGTTACTATGTATTTATGTTACTTTTTCGCAGGAGTAAATTTCCATAGCAACAGTTATTATTATTAAAACATTGTTGTAACAATGTGTTACTATAGAAACTTACTCTTCCTGCAAAGAAAAAACAAAGTAAGTATACCTATACAAAAAAATTAAAATTTTTAACTATTTCCGCATAAACACTCATCATAGACCCCACAAACTATATATCGTTGTAAAGAGAAAAAAATCCTCTTTTTAGCTAAATCATAGCCAACTATGGTTTCCATTTAAAAAAATAGAAGTTTATGCCATAACTCGAAAACTACACAATATATAAAAAATCTGTTAAGGAAATCCTATTCTACTTAAAAAAAGTGCTTGTAGAACGTGCAAACAGATTTCTTCTAATTTTACAAACAACCGAGTTATCGACACCAATCGAAAACTCAAAAAAATCAATTTTCGTTTACAACTCGAAAACGAAAAGATATAGCAAATTCTGGTTTTCACCAATGAATTTATCTCGAAAAAAGAGGTCGGGAAAGGTGGGTTCATTTTTCCATAGCCCTTACAGTTACCGAGATACCCTATAAAAACATCGAAATTTGCCCACCCGGTACAATAAATAGTCCCAAGTAATATGATAAGGCCAACATTTATCCTATACAGGACGTTAATGGCAAACATATCATGCTAATTTTTTTGTAATTATTTTCTTTTTCTACAGAGGAATTTCAATCCGGGCCATACACTGTGATGCGCAATTTAATTCTCTGCAGAAAAGGTATATCCGTTTTGAACGCGAAAAATGCACCGTTTTCGATAAAAACGAAAAAAACTGATTGAATAATTTTGGCATATTCACCCTAAATTAAAAAATAATAATAATAAATTGGCCCGGAAAACATATGCTATATATGACATTTTCAAATTTAACACTTTCTAATAATAAATAATATAAATCACACCACAGAAATTGACAGATATAGAAAAGCAATAAAAGATCCGATTTTGGGATGATACTATATGTGTGTACTTTCAAACCGTAAAGCAGACCGGGTTATAAAAATTACAAAATAAAATAGTTCACAGGACATTATGCACATCTGCCTATGTTTTATAAATACTAATTTTAATGGTTTTAAATCATCGTAAACTCATATTTTCTACGTCTCTCAGTATCTAAAACTGCAAAGTCCTTTGTTAAATGAGGGCTCTTGGCATTCGAGAAACATGAGAAAATCAGCACATGACGCGAGTACAAAAAATAAAAAATACAAATGTACAGCACGAATTCTCTCTGTTAGTCGTTTTTGATTTGTTTAAGCAAAAACGGGACCCTTTACTTTGGCAAACAAGCTCGGACCTTGTTAATGTATCGCTGTAGTAACGTATGTATTTTACACAAATTTACAGCAGCTGTTAAAATAAACCGAAATAAGGCCATTCGGAATTTGTTTATTAAGATGAGTTTGAGTTCGATATTTGACAGATTAAACTAGGGATTGAAAATAAAATAAGGTTTGTAAAATAAACGGTTTGTAGTATAAAAATATATATATATATATTTTTTTCTTATTCAACTGATTCTTATATTATTTTATTGTGCATTATGAGGCTCAAAAACAATCAACACTTTTACAGTTCGCAGTGAAGTATACATGGAACATAATTTGTGACATCATAGTCCCGAGTGCCGAGAGATTTATATATAGTCGGCAAATAAACTAAACTAAACTAAAAAAAGAAAACTAAGTTTAGTTCCTTAATCTAAAGTTTAGAAAACTAAAGCCAGAAGCTTCTGCTTATAATAATGTAACGTTTTGTTCACTACGGGTTCGTAAGGTGTGAAAAATTAAAATCGCACTTTAATCTAACACTATTTGTTTAATAAATACAAATACGGCTTAAACACTACGTAACTAACACTAATTTATTTTATACAATTAATATTCGGTTATCTTACGAAGACCGCGACGCCCGTTCAAAGATAGACTAATTCATCCCGCGTCGATATGCCTCTCATATACCCCTGTAGAAAGATCGCGTATGTGCCAGTAGCCGCGAGTCGTTTCCATTTCGGTTTACGCGAGATGTATACGGAACTCTCAGGATCCGTGCGTCACACACATGTGTTTATTATTTACTGTAGGTTGCCACGGTTAGATCGTCACAATAATAAAAAATATAGCTCGCTAACGATGTTAATAGAAAACGATGCTAAGCATTGAGAATCCTCGATTTTTTTAACCAATAAACCTTTAGTTATTGAAATAGTTCGATTTGATTATTAGAAATAGTTCGTAAAAGTTTTTGATTTTGATGCAATTTTTTGTATAACTTTGATTTTGATGCATTTAATAAATACATGCATACCTATTTATTAAAGAAATTGTTAATAAGTGTATAAACAAATGGGCTGTACACAAAACAATTTGTATTTTGATTTGAAGCAAAAAATTACTGCTGCCGCTGCTCAATTAGGTGGAAATATTTACAGAAAAGTAACTTCTAATAAACTAAGAACACGTTATGAAGGCAAGTCTTTGGGCGAAATCGCGAAAACATTAAAAATACCGAGATGTTCTGTACAGACAGTGTTACGCAATTGGGCTGCTACGGGTTCACTAAACACAAAATCCCGCAGTGAACTCTCTATTAACACAGAGGGGAACAGAGGAAATTGTGAACCACATTAAGACTGAACCACAAACAAATGCCGTGAAAATAGCACAAGATATCACAGCAAACTACGGAAAAGCTGTCCATGCCGAATTTGTCCCTCGACTGCTGGGAAAAAAACAGTTATCATGGACGTGATTGCGAGACGGAAACCGTACATCAGTGAAGTAAACGAAAAGAAAAGACTCGACTTTGCCCGTAAATATGAAAAATGAGGGTCCAACGTTTTGGGAAAAAGTTTTTTTTACAGAAGTTCTTTTTCTGTAAAAAGTTCTTTTTACAGAAGTTCTTTTTCCCAAAACGTTGGACCATCATTTTCATATTTACGGGCAAAGTCGAGTCTTTCCTTTTCGTTTACTTCACTGATGTACGGTTTCCGTCTCGCAATACGTCCATGGTAACTGTTTTTTCGTAGCACTCGAGGGACACATTCGGCATGGACGGCTTTTCCATAGTTTGCTGTGATATCTTGTGCTATTTTCAAGGCATTTGTTTGTGGTTCAGCCTTAATGCGGTTCACAATTTCCCTCTGTTCCCTCTGTGTTAATAGAGAAGGACGTTCACTGCGGGGTTTTGTGTTTAGTAAACCTGTTGCAGCCCAATTGCGTAACACTGTCTTTTTAATGTTTTCGCGATTTCACCCAAAGACTTGCCTTCATCTCTGAGTTTCACTACCAGTTCCCTAATGTCAGTGGATATTTATTTTTTCTTCGTTATTTTCGCATTAATTTTACAGATTTACGTAATAACTATATATGCGCAACACACACACACTATACACGTCCTGCACTATAGATGTTTCGGGAAATAACCGAAATTATTCACAATCGCACTGCCATTGCGTGTCTGTATGTACATTTTCGTGAGATTGCGTGGCAGTTTTCTTTAAATATTTTGTTATTCTATATAAATTATCGAACTTTTTGTCAATTTTATGATATTAGAATTTGTTTTAATATAATAGTTTTATATTACTCTTTGATCCAGCATATTTATAGGGTGTATTTAGACTTGCGTGAACAACTGTGTATCGACCATAACTTTTTAAATGTTCAAAATATAAAAAAATGTTAAAAACACAAGAAGAACATACAATTAATATATCTATATAATGGTAATATAAAAAAGGTGTGCTGTTGAAAAAATTTTTTTCGGAGATTTTAAGCGAGGCGTTGCGACGCTTAGCGTCGTTAAGACATATTTTTTATTTTTGCCTTAATTTCGAGTGAATGTGAGTAAAAATTATTAACCGGTCATAAAAATTAATTTTTCTCAGCCGTTTCCTAGAAAAACTCACTTCCTGTGATAAATTGATCATCCTATACCTGTCGTTAAAAATGTATATTTACCACTAGTATTAGACACAATGAATTAGGTAATCAGGTGCCGGCTTTGTACGCACCTGCGTATCGTTTTTATTATTTTTTTTTTTGTAGCGAAGACGCGACGCCGACAAAGATCACCTCTTTCTTCTTAAGATTAGTCGTGACTTTCAGACAGGGTTATTATCGGTGTGAATTGTAATTATTCACTGTATTTATCACCGTAAAAATAGTGACATTTTAATGATTACTATTGGTGGATTATATATCGAAATATTCAGACTTCCCTATATGATCTGAAAATGGATCACGTTTAATATGTTCTGTATGTAAAATAATAATGCAGTTCAATAGCAGAAGCAATTCAGAAGGACGATATAGCCACATTAATTGTGATCGTGATAGTGAGGATTTTAGATAGCTATGTGAGCTCTTTGTTTCAGCATATATTCCGTTATACACTAACTAATGAAGTGAAACAATTTTTTTTTAAATATTGTGGTCTGGTAAAATAGGTAATCTACTAAAAATCTACATAAATCTATATAGAAAGTATTAGCTTCCGTTATATGATCAAAAAATCCTAGAAATTCGCGAATCTCTAAACGACTGTCCCAACAAATTAATATTATCTATTGCCATATTTGAAACAAATCATATTTTTTTTAATAGATATATAATTTTAATACTGTTTAAACTTTTAATCCAGATTATGTCTATCTAATTTTATCAAAACTGATCTGAGAAAAAATCTAGGACCCCTGAATATATCCAGCCAGCCGAATTCCAACGAAACGACCATCGGAATGCCACTGTATAATCAGGCTGGTAGGAATTTCGTTTCTTCCTAATTTTCCCGAATCCCCTAATCTGGTACAACGGTTACAACAACCGAAAACTAATTATCATTTATCGCAGTAGGCGGTTGTATTGTACGATACGTGTGATAGAACTTTCTAGGGTGACACGTGATAAATCGGTAACGATAAGGGATAATTAAATGTACCTACGAACCCACAGGGTGTTCATTTTTTCGATGGAACAGTTTGAGAAAAGAGTTACGCATGACTTATGAAAATGGTGTTTCAAGATTTGCAAAGTTTTTGGTAGTTTCAGAAAAATCCTGAAAATACAGAGAAACGTCACAACATAAAAAATATTGTTCACACAGAAATTGAAACAACACAACAGAAAAAAAAATGTTCATATTATTAATAAGTGCTGTTCGTTCTGTTAAAATTTATTTGTATAATTGAATGGATCATTACAAGAATGAAGAAAAAATAGATGTTGAAAATTCCATAAAAAATTTACAAGCATCGAGCTATTTATTTGGTAGAAATTGTTTTAATATGTTTTACTTTCAATAATGAACGAAAATTAAAAACCCAGTTGCGTTTCTGGTTAGTGAAGAAAAAAGAGATGCGTTGAAAGCCGAACGCATGCACCTTAGGAAATTCCCGTAGAAGCTGTCGAATTAGCGACTCTGATTGGCTGGAGGAATTAAATTATGATCTATCAATCACCAATTAATGTTGATTTTAAATAACATATAAGATGCCATTGAACTTCTGTTTCAGGATTGTTATTTGATTCTATCGTTGCAAAGTATTTGCAAACTTTTGAAAATGGCATTTCAGGACTTTCCTGAAACCGTTGAAAATTTTGCAAATCTGAACTATCTAACCATCTATCATCTAATTCAATCGACCTCGTATCTCTTACGATTTAGAAGTGACCAATACAATTCTATCGAAAAAGTATATACCCTATACACATCCAACGTGCCACGCAAATATGTATATATTAACATTCACTGTCACGTTTCACTAGCGGGGAACAATGTGCAAAAAAAAGTATCGCGACACAGTTCAATAAATTTTCACGTAAACAATCGGACATGGAGCCGCATTATTTGCTATGATTTCGTTTATTTAAAATTGCCGGGGTGCCAAAACTGAACTATATTAAGTTTGATACAAACGTAACAGCAAAATTTATACTATGTTCATGAAAATGGACCGGACGATTTTCCGTAATGGCGCAATATGTGTAGGAGTGGAAACTTTGACTCTGAGAGTGAAAGACTGAGGTAGATTTTAGGTAGTCAGTATAAAAAAGTGAAAAGAGTTCATTATGAGTGCAAAATATGCTTTTAGATGTGCACTCACTCCTCAGAGGAGTCAAGCTTTCACAGACAGACGCTACCTTGCAAAGGTAGATCTCTCTAGCAGTTACGAGGAAGTTCGAACCAAGCATAAAGATTGGCGTCTGGACACTGTGAAGACCATTGTACTTGAAAATGCAATGGTCCGCCTTCCGATGATTCTGCATCGAAGCGCTGTTTGGAATCATTGACCTCTTGCGTACTCATAGCATACGTGTGTTCTGCCAATCAGTGGTCTATTTGTTCTTAGTTCTACCAGTAGTAAAGTGTTTCAGTTTATTATTAAAATAGGTTGAAAAAATCTTGTAAAAGAAATTAAAAACCAGTGATGTTAAAGTCATCTTAAAGGCAGCTACCCCCTCGTTGGAGATGAGAAACTTCCATGGTTCCAAAAAACCTTTCACAGGAACAAAAGGGCATCAGAAGAGAAAGGTGTCTTGACTTTTTGGAATCGATTGAAAATGATTCCCATTGTATGGAACGTGTTTGAACTGGTGATGAGACTTGGATGTTTGAGTACGACCCGGAAACTAAGCGCCAAAGCATGGAAGACCCAAGAAAGCAAGTTGAAGATCACCTGCATGCTTATTTGCTTTTTTGATAGCCAGGGAATTGTCCACAAGGAGTTTATGTCTCCAGGAAAAACATGAAATCAACACTTTTACAGAAATGTTCGAAAAAGGATCATGCGTGTTAGGCCAAACATCGAGAACAACTGGATGGTGCATCGCGACAATCCGCCTTGTAACACAGCCATTTTAGTAAACGAGTTTTTAGCCAGTAAAAACATTATTGTGGCTTCTGGGCCTCCTTATTCACGTACTTGAGTCCTTGTCATTTTTTTCTCTTCCCGAGATTAAAAAATCACCATCACCATCAAAACCAAGGGATGTTATTTTGGGACCATAGAAAACATTCAAACGGCTGTAACCGACTAGCTGAAGGCTATTCTAGTATATGAGTTCCAGCACTGCTATGAGGAATGGAATAACCGTCTCCAGCGCTGTGGCTTCCCAAGGAAGTTATTTTGAAGGAGACAATACTGAATTGTAATTATATTCGAATAACAAAATAAAAAAAAAAAAAACAGTCTCATTACTTAATTTACACACCTCCTATGTATGTATGTAAGAGGATGACATCGATTTTATAAGTATGCTTTAAGTTTGTCAAATAACAATGTAGATATACATATTATTTACATATAATCATTTTAAAACTTTTTGAAGGGTGTACATATTCTAGAGAATCTAGTTTATGACAAAAAGTTTAATTTTTCCGAAATACAAGTATTCCATTTCTTGCCAATTTTTCTGGTAACATTCCGATTTCTTCCGGCGTTCAATTTTTGCGGAAATATGAAACCTCTACAGGCGCTAAGTCTGTGTGATCATGGACAATTAAATGTACGGACGGATATACATATATGTATGTACGTATCTGACAGGCCTCGTAAATTTGTAGGTTGTATTAACATTCACCGTCACGTTTCACTAGCCGTGGATAGTGTAAAAAAAAGTAGCGCGGCACAATCAAACAGATTCTCCAGTAAACAACGGGACACGGAGTCGCAGTATTTGCGGGCTTTTTATTTAATTTTAATGCTTTGGTGCCGTGCTGCAGAGCATAGGGTGGCATTAATCTCGTTTTTTTTTTCGTCACAATGTCAGTGTTTTAACGCTGCTATAGTTTGAGGTACACGTTGTACATTCTTTTATGTAGGAGACTGATATGTACATTATTAACATTTTTAGATATATGTTCGGGTGGCTTGCAATAATGGCGCTTGGAGTAGCATTAAACAATGTACATAGTAAAATTTATATTTGGACATTTATGTATAGTCCTTCTAAACTGAATGTGAAGAGATATAGATTTAATTCTTTTGATGGCTAACGCCGCCCATTGGCGTGCATATATCTTTTATAAATTCGAAAATCGTGAAATAATTTTTTTCATTCAAATCAATATAGGAGATTAAAATTAGCCTGCATACAAAACTCTTAATATTTGTAATATAATTTTCTGTAAATAATGCTCATTAGCCAGACAATCTGAAAAAATTGTGTTTTAATAAACTTAGCTGAAATAAAACACAAACACGTCACTGGCGGAAACAAAAGGGAATTACTAATGTCGTAAATCATTTTAACGACACAGTGGACCGCATGAATAGCTAACTAACGCATTCGATGCAATGCAAAATACTCTAATGGGGTCACTGTAGCTCGTTGGTCGTTGTTGGCTGTTGCCGGCTCTTCAAAATTTTCTCAAGTATAGTAATAGCGGGTTTACACATGCATGGATTTAGTGGCGCCAGTGGCCGCTGGCGCGCCAGTAAAATAAAATTTCAAATGTAAACCTTTACTGTCGTGCACTGCCGCTGGCGCCACTAAATCCATGCATGTATAAACCCGCTATTATATAGATAAAGTTCAATTAATTATTTTTTATAGCAATTTTAAACGCCTTATTTTAATGCTAACTAATAAATTTATATCAATGTATTTTTTTAAATATTTCCAAACTAGCTTTCTAAGAACGTCACGAACTAACAATTTACTGAAGTATGAATATAACATTTATATAGTGAGCTTAGCAATTTTAGAAAATATATCTAACAACCTAGCTTTTTTTCATGTCTTCACATTCACTTTAGAAATAGTATACCTACAGCGTTTATTACCTATATGAGAAATACTGCTTTGGAGTATAAGAATTTTAGTATTCCCTGCATCATTTTTTAGTAAAGTCTCATACATATGACCCTTTTTCGAAGTTTCTTGAGAACCTCTCATTAACAGTGTTGATTTACTGTTTGGCCTGGAGGCACAAACCCTTTGTGGACAATTCCCTGGCTATCAAAAAGGCAAATCAGCATGCATTTGATGCATGCTGATGCATTTCAGCATGGTGCCATTCCATGCTTTGGCGCTTGGTCGTACTGAAACATTTAAGTCTCATCACCAGTAATGACACGTTCCATAAAATTGGGATCATTTTCAATCAACTCCAAAGTTAAGACACTTTTCTCTCCGGATGTCCTTCTGTTCCTGCGAAAGGTTTTTTGGAACCATTTTTGCGCAGATTTTTCTCATCCCCAATTCGTTAGTCAAAATCTCATGATCAGTGGTGAGATTCAAATTTAACTCTTCCCCGATCATTCTTGTCGTCAACCGACGATCTGAACACACATGATCCCGTATTCTATCGACATTTTCATCAGTTCTTGAAGATGAAGGCCTTCCGCTGCGTGGTTCATCTTCGGTTGCATTGTTCGACTCTCTTCCTTGTGAGAATGCCTTAAACCACCGAAAAACCTGGGCTCTTGAAAGAACACTGTCTCCGTCGACGTGTTGAAGTTTTGCAAAAGTATCCGTTGCGCTGTGTTCAAGTCTGAAGCAAAACCTGATAGCACACGTTGCTCAAAATTAAAGTCACTAATTTTTAAAACGTATTAGAAGACAACGGTTTACGAAAACAGTCTCAAAGTATAAACAAATGACTCTAAGAAGTTCAAACTTGTACTGAAGGTGCATTACGTGTTAACCTGCCGCCCTTCCGAGTTCCGTCTCTGCAGTTTTACTAGATCGGGCGCTACGTTGCCAGTCTCGTTACTTAATTTACACACCTCGTATGACTTCAATCGTCTAAGTCGTTCAAAAGTTACACGATCAATAACAGACGCATACATTACTTTCATATATAAAGATTTTGAGTATTATTTAAATTTAAAGTTTAATAAATATATAGGACTAGCGGGCACTAGACTGGCATGAAAAAAACAAATAACTAGATACATATTATATTGTGTTTTAATGTTTATCAATAAGTACTCTGTGAGTAAATATTATTTTGATAGCTTTAAATAAATTACGTTCTGGTTTTTCTCCTAATGCTCTTTTATTTCTTAAACTGAACTACACTTCTTTATGATATTTGTAGATTGTACTGGTAGGTGTCAAAATATAAACGAAAACACTGTAAATTCCTAAAACAGTACAGAATATTTTTTTCGGATGGTATTAGTGGGAAAAAACTTAACTTGTTTTAGCGTAACACAAAATTTCTTGTTTGTCGTATCCTATATTTTAATTACAGTTATCGGCACCGACATATATAATATGACATGGCCAAAAGCAGAAACTGTTGGTACTGACCTGCGAAGTGGGCACTGAGATATATGTTATTTATTGATAGATAGTTATTTCATAAAAATGATAGATTTCTTTCTCAGTCGGTTAAAGATACAACCATTGGTTTATTTTTCTGTTGATCGTTTTTTTTTTAAGTATTAAACAGTAGTGATGATACGCTTGGTTATTACAATTCATATTTAGAAACAATAATGAGAATAACAATGTTAGAAACGTCAGCCGTTTAATTATATAAAATCGTTCCCAAAACCGTTCCTACCGCGATATATTTTTGCACCGACAAAAGCATCGTACAGAGACGACGCACGCGCAAAAATTCTTTCCAAATATGTATTGGGACGGTTTCACGGCAATACATAAACTGTCTGCTGGAACAAACTTTTATACAGTACGAGTCACCCTAATGCGTACATAGCAGAATGAAGGGGAACTGATAAGTTAACTTCTTTGTTGAGTAGACCTCACCACGGCGTAAACATGAGGTGGTAACCAATCGCGATCCGATAGCTAGCGCAGGCGTATGGCAAGCATCAGATTTGTCGATGGAGCTGTTTGGATTGAAATTTGAAATAGCATTTTTACCATAGAGTCGGAACACCTGCTGTTTTAGAAGCAGGCCCGGCTCGGAATCATTTCATACAATCGAAATACATATCATTTCATAGAACCTCGAAATATACAGAGCACTTTTAAAGGCTATAATGGCAAAAAAATCTTCAGGGAAAACTTGCGAATTTTTTTTCCAAAATTGGCTGCCTCCGGGCAGATCTTGGACACGACTTGACAAATATTTGCAAAATATTTTTTTTTCATAATCGCCGAGTAAATACGATTTTCTTGACATTTTGAGATCTGTAAAAGTTATGGTAATTTGAATTTTTATTTCATCCCAACATTTGGCCTGTGAGATTTTAAAATATGGTAGTTATATCTTTACGCAAAATAAGAATTTAGCAAAAATCACAATTATAAAAAAAATGTATTCACTTGGTGATTATAAAAAAAATATTTCGCAAATATTTTGCAAACCATTTCATAGATCTGGAAACCAGATAGATACCATACACTTACCAAAATTTCGCAAGGTTTACATGAACATATTTTGCCATTATAGCCTTATACTTAGGTCTAGTAACCACCCACTAAAATATGGTGTGGGTCCCATGTCTCCTTACGAAAATACGAGCATGTCAAATTCCACCGACCGCGACTGATATTTTCTGTGAACTATCGCTTATAGTCCGACTGTCCGAGTTGAATAATAGTCCTGAGTGCGACTCTGCTTCGACTCGCCGGAAGTTTGAATGTTCGTAGTTTCTGTCTTGTTTCGCTGTTGTCACATCAACATAATATTCCATATTAGACATTTTAAAATTGTTTCTCAGCTCAGATATTTAAAGTAATATTCGCTGTTTAAAATTGTTTCACAATAGTTAAGTTGAAAAAAGATAAGAGTAAATTTTATTACACGCAACACAGTCTGAAAATGAAATTGGCTTATATTGATTGATCGTACATCAATGCATTTTTATAAATATAGGGTTTTTATAAAGACCTATTATGCAGAGTTACAGTTATATCTGGCAACGTCTAGATTTCCGCTAAGAAGAGGGGCTGGGTTGTACGTACGTCGCCTAACTTTGACATAAAAATGTACTATATAATACGTATTTAATATCCACCTATGTACGCAGTAGGATAATTCTTACTGTATAGTCGTATGCGGAGGAATGGACTGATGTGTTGCTATTTAAAAAATCAGACGGCTGCCACAGCTGGAAAACAATTAAAGAAGTAAAAAAAAGCAAGATCACCAGAACATGCAAAGCAACATTTTGATAACTTTTATTTGCAAAAGTTTCCTATAAAATAAATGGTTAAAATATATAGGCATTATTCCAGACTTTTGCCGGACCCTGTATTTGAGAGAAATGTAACGTACAGTAAGGTTGGACGTATCATTCAGAGATACAGTTGATCTGGCAGCATTACTCTGTGGACATGCATTAATGTGTTATTTGAATTATACGTAAGTAAACTGAACTCATTTTGAAAGATATGATAGAAACTCAGCATCAATATCCAAGGATGCTTCTAGCGACTTTTTGTATATTTATTCAGACTACAAGGAGTCCATTCATGTAGGCTTAACGGAGACCGCAGTATTTGCGGTGTTTCGTTTTTGTCTAATTTCAGTGACGGTGATAATTAAAATCCGGTTTATTTTAGTAGGAATCCATAAATCCAAGCACCGCCATCCGGCGTACCGCAGCGCGACGTCTATATCGGGCAGTAAATCATCGCATTGCTGGGCGCAGATAGCGACGCTCTTAGCTGCCCAATAAACAACCCCAGTCCGGAATTCGACACCATTTTTCACGGCATAACGATACGCCAACATAAAAAGTCCGCAGTTTCTCTGCTGTTTACCAAAGGAGAGAGTTCTGCTTTCAGCACAAAAGCGGAAAATTTTATCGGCCGCCGCTACGAGGCTTATACCCGTACGTACACATAATGCTGGGAGCCGAATGCAGGAGCAGATAAAAGTGAGCTCTTTCTATCGAGAAAATTACCAGAATTAAAAAAAAAACTATATCTCATACAATGTATTCTATATTGAACTCGCTCGTATTTTGAAATTCGTTAAATGATTTTTATTATTTTTTTCTGTGTATAGTATTATATAAAGTAAAATCACATATGGCAAAAAAAGTCTTCAAAGCATGTCGTGGAACCGACCCCGCATGTCTTGAATAATTACTAGGGTCCGGAAAGTGTGCTACAACGCAGTGTCGGCACTATACAAATCTATGATAAAATTAAAGTACAAACCGTAATTTTTAAGTGCCTTGTAAATTATGCACGCGTGTATTTCTTGCCCGTGGATACGTACGCCACTGATGGTGCCTGGTAACAACCGATGGGACTCGCTCGGTGCGGGTTCGGAAACGGCTAGATACAATTTATTCATATATCGTAACTCGATGCGAGCGGACGGGCGATAGAACGTCGAGTTTAAAAAAATTTGTGTGTCGTGAGTGGCTAACTGATAAACGTGTGTAAGGTATTTTGCACCGTGTACGTATTTATTTTAGAGTTCGTATAGTGTATTTACATATGTTCCGATTTTGTGTGGATTTTTGTTACCATTTGTGAATAGACTGAAAAGGTTGATTGAAAATTACGACGATTTGACAATAGACGGATCACATATTTTATGTACTCCTTGCAATCGTCGATATATATTTCGTAGACGTTGAGAGTGTGAAAGACATTTAGATTCGAATATCCATCATTCACCCTCAAAATATTACTGGTACTGTTAAGAAAGAGGAATTTCGGTTTGATTTGTGCATAATCTTTGCGTATGTAGCTTTTCGTAGAACGTGGTCGACAATATTCACTTTAGATGTTTTTTACCAAATATATATCTGATTTTCCATTGTGTAGTAGCCATATATTGAGTAAAACATATTTACCTACAGAAGACATACCAATGTGTCATGGGAAATATCAAAGAAAATATACGCAATAGATTTCTGTGGCTGACAGTGGAGGAAACAACAGATTTTTGCAGTAATAAGGTCGTTAATGTTCTAGTAAACGGGTTTTGCAAACACCAGCTAAAAGTATAGGAATAGTAGCAACACGTGCATTGTTCTCTGTATATTTAAAAAATAATATTATACTGATGTTAGTGACAACAAACAACTGTTGGTGTTACAAACAACTGTGTGAAATTCATGAAAATAATGTGCGTGGTGTATCGTCCTTTGTCCATGTGATCTATTTTGAATTTGAGAGATGTGGAACGACCTTTAACTTTAGTAGATGTGGAACGATCATTTTTCTTCTACAACCATATGTACAGGCCAAATCGCTTACGTTTAACGAGAAAAAATGAAGAAAGATTACTTGTTCTGGCAACGTACGCTCAAGCAATGAAGACAGTCGTTGTTTCTGAATGATACGCGATTTTTACTCCTCTATTTTTGGTCTCTCATGTGTCCTTGCGTCAATGACATGACGAGTCCGACCCTGCGTTGTAGCACACTTCACGGACCCTAGTAACTACTCTTAAAACTACCAAGTTCTGAAATTTTTATTATTAAGAAAATTACATTACTGGCATTGTCATTGCATACTATATACCTAATTAAAAATAAAAAAAAACAAAAAAAGAGACTAAAAATTATACATTTAAATTAAAAAGAGTGACGTGCCCACCTTCTGTTTCCAAACATGTTTTCATTCTTTTCAAAGAATAGAAATCAATGAGGAAATGTTGCGGAGGAGTTATTAACCTCCGATTTATTCGTAATTCTAGCCCATAGGTCTTCTAAATTTTCGAGTTTTTAATGTGTGACTGTAAAACCTAATTGGCATATTCGTAATACGACTAGTGATTCGGTCTTTGAAAAATTCTTCCAAAAAATAATAGTCTACTGCATTTACATTTTTTTTTTAATTTCATTACGATATCTTGCCGAAATGAGAGCGGGTTTAATTAACCTTCTTTTTTGATATGGCCACCCACATGCCAACTTTCTGAGAATATAGATGCTTTTCTATAAAGAAATGTGGATTTTCAAAGTTCCACATTATGATTTGTTGCGAATTAACATCACTAGAAAGGTAAAACCATGCCCCGTCAGTAAAAACGTTTTTTTTCAAAGACGTTTTCATTATTATACAAATTATATCCATAAACCATTCTGAAAATTGCTGACATTCCTAAACTGAGATATTTTGCAGCGCGAACTATAGGTCATTGCCTTCCATTCTATTCATACTTTCTGTTTCTCTAAACAAAGTCACAGGCTTAGTCAAAACTGGGTGAAAATAGTGGAAATCCATGACTATGTGGAAATTCTCTTTGGAAATCTTGAAAAACGTCCCGTGTTGAATAAATCCACTGACAATCAACGCTTCGACCATTTCTTAAGTAACTTTCGATCATAAAAGCTTTTGGTTCTGCCGTGATTACCATATTTAATTTTCTTAATAATTACCAAAAACTTCAGAACTTGACAGTTCTAAGAGTAATAATTTAAGAAATGTAGGATAGATTCCACAGCATACTTTGATTTTTTTTAATACACTCTAGTCCACTATAAACTATTGAGTTTCGCAGTCTACTGTCTTCTATAAATCGCGTCCAAAAATTAAAAAAATGTGTGAAAGTTTTTTTATAGATATCTTCAATTCTTAGTTCGAAAATTCGGAAATTTAATTAGCGTCCAAGATATTTCCTATAAAATTTACCTATTTATTTGTATAAAAAAAAATATTTAAATACAAAAAAATATATTTTTTTAATACATAATTTCAAAGTAAAAGTAATCATTAAAAATCATTTCTATAGAGAATTTGTATTTGCTATATAAATAGAATGCAAAAGATTATGTTTATTTGGATAGGAATTATTATGAGAATGATAAAAATTTGTGGCATTTTCACATTAAAAAAATCGAAAAACGTTATGAAGTACACAAAAGAGTGAAACATAAACGAGAACTGTACGTATACTTAAAGAAATTTCGAATATATTACACATATAATATGTAGATATACTTAATTTTTATGACAAATATATTTATATCCTTTCATAAATAAAATATTATTGACATTAGGTATACCTACTATGTTATTTATTATACTGAGTTTATGTAAAGGGATTCTCTATTCCAATGATAAATTGTATATGTATCTGCAAAGATAGAGGTGCCAGCCGAACTGTAATCGGATTGTAGCGGTAAAGAGGCTTGTGTGACAAAAAATAGGATTTTCTTTGGTTGTACTGAAAGCCCAGCCACCCATCACGTACGGAAGCTTTCAATGCACCTTTAAGATTAGAAGACCTGCAGAAGGTTTTATGTGCTACGTCATATAATTGACTTTCATTTGACAGATCATATACAGGTATATCTTCTGCAAAAGTAAATTTTTCTGGGATTATTATGTAAATTTATATGGCATTGGTGGGTAATCGTATTCGAAATTAAAATACTTCTACTTATGTGAGCCTACCTGCCTATTATGTACTACAACTTTCAGTCTACCTTTTTGACTAGTAATTAAGATATACAGGGTGGCCCAGGGGTCATGTACACCCCCAAAAAGAGCTCCATTTTTTGTAGTAGGAATTTGAAATTTTACATACGTAAATGAATCGTTGAAGCTCAACTTTTAACCTATGGGGTGGATATTTCCTATTTCCGCCCTAACCGGAAGTGATATCAACTTTATTTTTTTCAAATGGCAACCACCATTTTTTTTTATGCGATTCGGCTAGAGTATCGGA
This sequence comes from Aromia moschata, assembly GCA_029963805.1. NCBI lineage: Eukaryota > Metazoa > Arthropoda > Insecta > Coleoptera > Cerambycidae > Aromia > Aromia moschata. Next base: position 41,093 of record JAPWTK010000570.1, read on the forward strand.
TTCTTTATCTATCTGTTTTTTAAACAGAAAAATCGATTAAAAAAATGGCAAAGATACGTACATTATTTATATTTTATGAAGGCGGCTATGAATCAAATATTAAGGGCTTGCTTTTTTAACAAGTAAGCCATGGAATTTATAAAAAAAGGTACAATGGTACTATTGTTGTAAACTGAAGTTGGATCTAAAGTTTTTGTTATGTTTTATGACTTATGTTTATGCAAAACTTTAGAAAACTTTTTTTTCCTAAAAAGAAAACGGCATTATTACATTTTTTCAAATGGCAATGTCCATTTTTTATTTTATAAATTTGAAACACATAATGTCAACTTCACATACAGCATGTGAAAATTACGTCAGAACTTACAGACTAATAACTAATAAGATTAGGCATAAATAATAAGAGCTGTGCAAAACAAAAGTTTGCGTTGAGTTTGACAGGTAACTGATTTAGTAATTTTTACAATCAGTAGACGCATTCGATGGCATACTAACTGGGGAACGTTTCAAACTTGTAATATCAAAAATGAATATTGCCATTTGTAAAAACGTTATATTGGCCCTTTCTTTTTTTGGAAAAATGAAATTTTCTAAGTTCTGCATAAAGATAAAGGTATTCTGCGTAACTTTACATCCAACTTTAATTTACAAGAGTACCATTGTACCCTTTTTTGTAAATTTCATGGCTTACTTGTTAAAAAAGCAAGCGCTAATATTTGATTCATAGCCGCCTTCATAAAATATAAATAATGTACGTATCTTTGCCATTTTTTAACCGATTTTTATGTTTAAAAAAAGATAGATAAAGAATCCGATACTCTAACCGAATCGCATAAAAAAAATGGTGGTTGCCATTTGAAAAAATAAAGTTGATATCACTTCCGGTTAGGGCGGAAATAGGAAATATCCACCCCATAGGTTAAAAGTTGAGCTTCAACGATTCATTTACGTATGTAAAATTTCAAATTCCTACTACAAAAAATGGAGCTTTTTGGGGGTGTACATGACCCCTGGGCCACACTGTATAGTTTTTTTAATGTATATCGGGCTGAAAGGATTCTAGTTGTGATTCCATAGGTGATGCCCCTCATTCGAAATGGATAACAGACCGTACGTTTAAGTTAAAACGAATGAATTTAGTGATCTGGTTTGATTTCAACGGGAAGGCGCAGCAGCGACACTGCATTATTCGCGGATAGTGCGTGAATATTTAATTACTATATTTCCCCACCGGTGATTTGGAAGGCGAACGAATATAGAGTGGCCAGCAGGATCTACTGATTTGACATCACTTTATTATTTTTTGGTGGTTATTTTAAATCGTATGTCTATTTAAATAGTCCTAACAATTACGTTTTGGAAGAGATAATTCGGAATGAAGTAAGGCTACTATGCTCGAAAACCGTAAGTAGCGTTTTAGAGAAATTTCAACATTGCTTTGGTTACTGTCAGGCAGTAAATTTGAACATTTAATTGATTATAGTTTATTGCATTGTCAAAAGTAATAAAATTTAATGTCTGGCGTTTTCAATTGTCTTTTAAAAACGGATCATTTTAGAGCATAGGTATTATACATATTTGGAAATGGCTATTACAGGAGAATCAAAAAGTGTAAAAAAAACATAGGGCGTTGTATCTAAAAAAAAGATCGATGTAAAAAAGTCGTGACAGCTCTCAAAGATATGACGTCATCGATATATTTTTTTAAATGACAACATATGGCTTATTTATCATTTTGAAGCTCTTACTCCACGCAGTATGCTCCTAAATTTTGGTGCGATTCTATCAAGTCATTTTAAAATGGCGACCGATCAAATGTTAAAATTCGATAAAGAAGGAAAGTTTATTAAAAAAAATCAATTGGACACGGGGTTATTAAAAAAATCAATTGGGTTCTACAGCTATTTGATCGGCTATTGGACACAACACAGTATCAACAGTTATCCAGAATTCCAGAAATTGGGAATAAATATTATAAAGCGCATTCTTAAATATTTTTATTTAACCTATTTATTAAAAACAGAACTCTAAAAAATAAAAGTAACACAATTAAAACTACCTATCCTAATAAGATCTTTAATAAATGTTCAAACTTTGTCCTGTTGACTTTTTGTCAGTAACGCCGGTCAGTAAGTGCCACGATTCAAATTCTTCAACCATGTTACGTATCATATTAGCGAGTATTTTTTGAATTTCGTAACTTATTCTATTTTTTAATCATCTATACTACTAGGCTTATTTACACATACGCTATTTTTTAAATAACCCCACCAAAAAGAAATCCATGGGGGTTAAGTTAGGCGATCTAGGAGGAAACTCGAATTGACCCCTTCGCCAATCCATCGACCCGAAAATACTTCGTTTAAATATTAATTTAAATAATTAATTTAATGTAAATAATTAAGAATGCATTTTATATTATCTATTCTCAATTTCTGGAATTTTATAACTATTTTTCCCAAAGTAGCTATAGTTTGGAGAATACTGAATTTATGCAAACCTTTACGTTCCCACTGTATATGCATTTGATAAGCGACCCTAAACATAATACTGAAATAACTCTCCGGATCCCCTTATTAATTGAATTTTCCAATTATCTCCTCACCATTTAGGAAAATCGGTGTAGGTGCGAATTATGCAACTTCGCGGGTTGAAGTTTATAAGCTGATTATAATTTTGCTAACTCACTCGAACAACTTTTTAATAACAGGAAGTATTAACTAATATGAATAATGCATGTAATACCTACAATATTTACGTTGTTCAATGCGAAAAAGGTTATTTCGGATTGGATACATTTTATTTTAATCAGATTAATTTAATTTAACGGTTATGAAACGTCATGAGGTAATTTCTTTTCAGCCCACAAACCCCAAGCCGACAGACCTCAAGCCCACAAAACCTAAGCTCACAAACTTTAAACCTGGAGGCCGTGAGCATGGGATTTGTTAGCTTGGGATTTGTTGGCTTGAGATTTGTGGACATTGATGGCTTGGGTTGTTTCCGTGGTCGTCATGGAAATTTTTTCACATCACATCACATTTGTAAAATGTTCTTCTGTTGACAAGGGTTCCATGTCAGACAGTTTTATATAAAAAAACAGCTAATATTCAAGGAATTTGACTTTACACCGTAACCTCTTAAAACCCTAAATAGGTACTTTAAATCCAAACTTCAAAATCTAATATCCCAAATCCTCAACCAAAAATACTCAAACCTTAGACTATGAACCCCCTTAAAACTTCAAACTTGCAACTCCCAAACCTGGAAACTGTTAACTATGAGACCGTGAACAGTAAACCTTCAAACCATGAATCTTTGAAACCTAAACACCTTACATAAACACCTTACATTAAACGATTCACATCAATCTAACGATCCATATGACCTGAGTATAGTTTTGGACGTAAAATGTTTCTTTCTTTCGATTGACGACGTCAAAAAAAAGATTTTCTTTAAAAAAAGTTGACATTGAAATAACCTTGAAACTCATCGACAAGATCAAAACCAAGATCATCATTGAATTCCATGTAAAAAGTTACTTAAAGAATGACCTTATTACTCTTAAAAAAATCTTACCGTGCATTCGCAATAGAAACCTCCATAATTAAAAACGTTATGAAATTATTGTCCACTTATTGGATCCGACATTTTGAATTTTTAGAATCTGACAGTGGATCTGTAATCAATGACCTTGAAAACACTTATACAATAATTTAACAGTATTTAGAAAAATACGCTCACACAGTAGCTTGTACTCTAGTTTTGGGTTGCATTTGAGGAGATCGATCAGACACAAACTTCAAATTCTCATATCTAGGCGAATAAAATATATACAAGTTTAGAAAGTCAAAGATTTCAAAGCCGAGCATTAAAAGACAAGAAAAATAATAAACTCTAGACAGATAGAGGAACTGACAGAGAAATATTATATCCATAGTTGCCGGACTGACATGACATTTTAAAACTTTTATGAGCGTTATTCTCTGTCTTTCGTGATAGGGTAGCAATAAAATATGTAGGCGGGACGCCCCGCCCATAAATTATAATGCGCACGTGTGAATTGAATTATTATATCGTTATTGGTCTACGGAAAATAAGCACTTGGGTATTCCTGTGCGTACGCAGTGTCCCGAGAAGTTAAATGTTTGGGTTGGTATTTTAGGCGATTCCATCGTTGGGCCATTTTTTATAAACGGTTCCTTAAATGCCAACAAATGTTTAACAAATAAAACAAGTTGTTTACGGATATGAACATGAAAGACCACATGAAATTTAAATGAATTACGGGCCAGAGTTGTACAAGTCCTAAATAATATTTCCCCAGTGTTAGAACGAGTGTTGTAAGAATACGTATGACAAATTCCGTCCAATCCGGATCTCGCACTATTACGTATTAATCCGAATAGTTGCCAACGGCAATACGGAATCGAAATTATTACGAACGCTGTCAAATGCCGGAAGGTAGCGTGGATATCGTATCTGACGAAGTCTCGGACGAAGTAAACATAATACGTAATAATACGTAATAGTAGGATGATACGAACACGAACGAGGTCCGAGGGAATACGGAATACGGAATTATTACGGATTATGATGCGATGTCGTGCCGTGTGCCGTGACATTGCGTATAGAAGGTCCTATCCGTATTCGGTAAGCCAAGAAAAGCAGAGCACGTATGAAAATTAATACGTATTAGTGAATTCATCCGAATATTCACTTATTCAATAGGCATTTTTTCTTTCTTTCGTCTTATAAACGGGTTGATTTATGTTTATATTTTTTTATTTTTTTCTTGCAGACCGGTTAGTTCAGGAATACAAATATTTAAAAATAAATACAATAATTATGTTCGTACACTTCTTTTAAGTGTATGGGATAATTGTAAAAGTCAGAATTACGTAATGATTTCGTTTCATACAGCTAAGTCGATGTACACCCCCATAGCTGCGAAAAAGTACTGAGTTTCACCCCACTCAAATTCGGCGATAGGCGTGTAGGCAATATCCCTCCCCACATTCTCATACGTGGTTCACGTCTAAGGTTCATACGTGGTTCACGCTTGTGCACGTAGCACAAGCGTGAACCACTGTAACATCTAACTGTCTTTGTCTGTCCTTACTGGTGTTTTTTAACTTATTCCCTTCTATACATGTATCGCCAATATGTAAAGGTGCAATTTCCTAGCGTGTATATCTGGACGATTCAATTGATTTTAAAGAGGAACAATCATACTTTTACAAGTTCTGTGAAAACAAAATACCGTATGATGTTACATATCCCTAAATATGTCAAAAACGGTGTTGTTTGCAGTTTTAGATTAGGATTAAATCTCAGAAACCTCATGTGATGGAGCAATTCCAGATTCGGATTCACCACACCGGAAACCTTCGGAAAAGTATACTAGAGTTTCTGCTTCCTGACCCTTGTTGGCCCGTGTTATTGTTGTTCGCCAAATAAACAGTTTATAATACTCAGGCTTGTGGAACAAATCTGTTAACAATGTTAAATCAATAAATGTTAAAAATAACGACAATTATTATAGTAATAACGGATCAACATCATTTTATTATAAAACCAGGTAGACATGTGTCAGTTTGACAGATCTGGCATATTTGAATTTTTACATGGAGAACAATGTCAATATAATAAAATGTTTAATTTCAATCATTATTATTATTTTCAACAATGTCTTATTGCCAAAATAACATATCTGCGGATTTAATTATATTCAAAACATAATTCTGGTGCATTCTGGTGGAAGTTGAATGCTTATTGACGTATTATAAATCCTTCTGTACCCTGTACTAATTTTTGGATAGCCAGCAATGATGAGGTTAAAACACATTTTAGGGACGTTGTAGATGGAAGATAGGAAGATGATGAGTAGAGTCAATATATGGAAGTAAATGGAAGGTAATATACGAACACCCTGTTATCAATAATAAAAAAGTGTCAAAAGAGATCAAAACAACCTGGTATATTATACAAGTAGGTTTTTACAATTCTTATGAAACATACTTCTATTTCTATGTACCAAATACGAACTAAAAGCTCACGCTATATAATCATGTAAAACAAGTGTATTATAAATTATGAATTAATGTTCTTTTCGTAAATAATCTTATTTATTGTATCCTTAGGGAGGGTGAGGACATTTAAAGGGACCAAGAGTATTTCTGTGATGTACATGTTTATCTCAAAAAATCGAATTCCCAACGTCCGTTCAAATCAACTGTATACTAACCAGACCGACATTAATAGGAAATATGTACGAAATTGGTTCTATTCACCGTGAAATCAAGGCAATGAATTTATTGAGTGGAAATATATTTAATTGAAAGGGACGGTTATCATAAAGAACAGCTTTTTTTCTCCATTTGAACGTGTTTAACTTCCTTGTAAAAATATCGAGGCGTTATAATTAATTACACAGTTCGGATATTTTATAAATACCGCGGAATGGCGAAACCAATTATACGGTTCTTCTGCAATAATACTCGTAAGAGTTAAGCGGTCACTCGCCATATCGATAGTCTCGCCTATGTAATTGCTTTGGGTTAGGAATCTGGTTATGGCTACTGCCTCAGTGGCGTATATTATACGAGGGCGTCTCAAATAATATGTATATATAATATATTTGACGATTATTTATCTGCTATCTGCTTTCACCATTTAATTGCTTTTTCTTCTCGTATTAGAAACTAGAGTACTTGAAATGATTATAATCAAAAACATTTCATGCAAAACAGGACATATTTTATACGTAATATAATGAGCCATCCAAAAAAAAAAATTAATAATAACGTCATTAAAGTAGGCCGAGCAAAAAAATAGTTTTCTAATTTCTATTCTATTTTAAATTTATAACCTTATTTAATTGCTAAGGCTGTTGTAACATTAGGTGATAGCAATTCTTTTATTTTGCAATTGTGACAGCCACTTGTCAAATAACAAAATTTCCCTTTGAGTGTCGATATAACCGCTATTTCCATCTCTCTCGTTCATAGTCAGGTTTGATGACGTTTTTTTTTTGTTTTTGGATGGCTTTGTATTATTAGTAGAGCTCAGATGTTAACAATAGATCCGTGTTTTACCAGGAGCGGCTCCAGGATACCACTATTAGTGCGTTTCGAAATGTTAAACAAGTCTTATTGTAACTCAACTACTAGGCAAAGGATCCATATTCACAATACATACTCGTAGAACTTGTGTACACACGATGACTGACACTATAACGTGTCCGTACTACCAGTTGAATTTCCATAAGATATCAATAACTGTTCCACATGTTCAAGAGTTAAGCTCTAGCGCCTGACACTTAAAAAGCTGCCTGTACCCATGTGCCCCAACGAGTCACAATAGGTTACGCTGGTAGAGGTGTCCTTGGTCCGAAAACGTTTTTCTTCTCGATGTTGCTTTCACAAATACCTGTATCACATTCAAGGCTATCAACACTAGAGTGAAATTCAGTGAAGCCCGCGTGCCAAACATGTGACGTGGCTTTTGCCTCATTCAGTACCTCAACCACTACGCTAGATATGTATGCTTTAACATCCGTTGTTTCGTCAACGCTAAGCCATATAGGTTTATCGTGCAATTCCGAAACGATATTTTTGTATGCCCTCATACAATGGTGTTATGTAAAATTGTCTAACAGTTGTTTCTGCAGGTAAACTAATTTCGCGTACTTTCCACCACAACATTCTGGACAACTTCAACTGAACTCTGATGATCTAATTTCGAGAATGGAATGTTACACGCTACCGTTATTTTGACTAAATCCAAGTTAAATTAATTAAATAAATTAATTGTCTCTCTCACACACTCACACTACCACTTACACGAACTTTATGTTTGTCTGTAGCAACATGCTGAATATCATCTGTTTTTACATGCCACATCAGTATATGGTCGCACACGGTACAAAGCAGTTCACTGCCATTAAAGGTCAGTTCCTCAAAATTGTTTATTCAACGCTCCATCGTAACATGATCGCTGTCCCGACATTTTTACAACTTATTCGAAGTTTCATGCACACGGATGAGAGATCGATCGGCGTAGGTTAACCAATACTAAAAAAATATATCCAAGTTGGCCGACCAAAAAAGACGTATTTCTATTCTTGATATTAAATTTATAAGCGTATTTTTAATTGTCAAGGCTGTTACATTATGTGATATTATTTATTTTACAATTGTGACAGTCATTTGGCAAAAGTTTGACAACAACAATGTTTCGTTTCGAGCTTCAACATAACCACTATTTGTATTTTTCTCAGCCAGAGTTGAGCTTTGAGAAAGGGCGTAGCTAGTAGTTATCTTTGGGGGGGGGAGGGGCGCTCAATGCAGTTCAAATAAATAAGCTAAAAAAAAAAAAGGTCACTACAGCCAAGGGCAACCGCATTCCCCGAGTATTTCGGATTTTACTTGATCCTTTGGGGGGGGGGGGCGATCGCTGCAGATGAAACAAATAAGCTAAAAAAAGGTCACTAGAGGCAATTCTGTTCTACAAATCTACAAAACTTTTTATTAAAAATATATGTATATGTACATATACAGATTGGGTCCTAAGTAAAAGTTTGTAATTCCGAATTCTCTGTAATATTCTAATAATTTGAGATAAGTACTAAAAACTATAGATTTCTTTTTTTTGATACTTTGATATCATGAACAGAGGGCGCCACCTAGGACTCATTTCACTTCTCTAAAATGGCCTAATTTAGCTAATAAAGAAATCGATTATCTTACTGTTTCTACATAAAAAAAGGTACACCTTTGTAGTTGAAGTCGATAAGACTAATCGTTTTTGAGATAATCGCTTTTGAAAGTATGTATGCCTATTCGGCATACATCAAAATATTTCACTGCCCTCTAAAACTGACTTGTTATTGTTATTCTTTTTGATGGATTTGTATTTATTATAAAGACACCAACATGACAGAACTCACAGTTGGGAAGCTAGAGGCCGTTAAAGTTGGTAATGATATTAACTTGAAAAATTCAATTTTTGAGGCCCTCTACAGCCCTTATTGTAAGTTTTATCGATTTGATGTATTTATGGACATTCATTTACAAAATTCTTTCCAACGCGATTATCTCGAAAACGAGTACTCTAACTGACACCAACTAAATATATCTTTTTTAGGTAAAATAAGTAGAATCATCGATTTTTCTGATAGTTAAATCGACTTACTACGTCGTAAAAAAGTTATGGCGTTTTAAAGAAGCGTGATAGGCCTTAAGGTGGCGCTCCAATAGTAGTATGACTATTGGAGGGTGCCAATACTCCAGGAGTAGTATGACCGAATTTCAATTTCTTCACCTAAAAAAACCGAATCTCTAATTTCTCTGTTCTTGTATTATCTCATTTGTTCGGAAATTGCAGAGAAAAAATTGGGATCTAAACTAAAACTTTGACACCCTGTACCTCGGTTACCAACAATTGGACTAAGGTAAGTTTAGATAAATCACATTATATTTATCTGAGGAATCCGAGGAGGAATCTGCTGTTGCACTATGTACTATTACCTTATGTACTATTACCACTATGTACTTATCACCCACCCTGTAAATAAAAATATAATATAAAAAGTATCGTCAACATGCAAATAGTACTATACAGTTTTTATTAAATATCATTTTCATAATTTTGTTTCGATTCCCAATTCAGTGTGAAAGGACGCGACATCTGGCGGACTTCAGTAAGCAAAGCTCACATATCTTACATACTAGGTATATTTTTAAGATTATGGCAACCAGTGGCAACGTAAATGTGAAAAAATATGATGAGAACTGTTTATAGTTTTGTTTTATCGTTTAAATCCCATTCAGAAAATATATATTAGCTCTTATAAATAAACTAAATGAAAAACTAAATATGGTATGAAATATATAAATAATGTAAACTAGGGCAAAGAAAAGTTAATGAACACAAAAGCAAAACTTGTTTCCCATTTTTAACCCCCCAATGGAGTCATATCGAGGTATAAAATCCATTTACACACAGTTTTCACATGGTTCGAGAAATTTATTTAACAATGACGATAAATTGCCAGTGTGGAACATTGACACTAAATACAAATGTATCTGAATGAATGAATTGTTGGAGTATGTATTGAGTTGTTTTGCGACTATAAGTTGAAAACAAAACTTGATGATGAATTTTGGATATCAGTAAAAGATTATATAGTAGAAAGCATACGGGTGGTAAGGCTCAGTGAATTTTAATTCTATAATAATTATGACTACTTATTTGTTAGAAACTAGGTTTTTAGCGGTCACTGTAATAAACATTGAGTATCGCGCAAAAATCTTTGTGGAGACGGAAATGAGTCCAGTTTGATTCCAAGATTTAACGAAATGTGGGGTGAGCACCAATATAATCCATCTATTAGTAGAATTTGTTCTATTAAAATGCATTCTTTTGTGATATGTGTTTTATTTATTTTTATCAAATACCTCGTTTGAAAAAAATAATGGCTGTTTCGGAAAATGTACTACCTAGTACTTGTCAAACTTGGTCATAATTTGGGAATCGCAAGTTTACTCTAAAAAAGTTTCTTCCATCAGTAACAAACCTAAAACCGAAAGGAATATTTGTACGTTTGATGATCAGATTCTCATGCGTTTTCATTCATCAGTCTGATACGCCGCTGTGCTAAACCAAACATTGCGGCGGCGCGCGTGGTGCAATGTGCAGCATCTCCAACCGAACTGATCTCGTTACAAAGTTGCCATTAATTTACATTATTGAATTCTCGCTGTGCGCACACATATCTACATATGGAAATCAACCACTTCAAGCGGATTGATGCCTCGTGTTTCCTATGATTCTGAAATGAGATATTATTAAACAAACCGTGAACAAGCAATCGAACTGCATATAATTCGGATTTACACCATTCCACGCGCTCGAATTCTGATCGCGCCGTCAGTCCGCTATTATATATAATTATTTAGACTTATATGTCGGTGTCAAATCGAAATGTCTCTTGTTAGGAAAATAAAATTACGTTGATAATTCAGGTTCATTCAAAGTGCAGACGGATTATGGAATGTTATGTTTAATTTAGGAATTAATTGAACCACAAAGTGAATTCTCGAACTAAGGGAGTACCCCATGGACACCGTGTGCATCCTCCTTGAGGCACCTGCCCAAGCTATGACACCAGCCACCCACAATTATTTGAAAAACTTGTGGTGATGTCACACAAGAGATCTTCCTCACTATGACCATGGAAGCGTTCCTCCTAATATAGATTATCTCATTGATGAGCCAAAGAAGGTGTTCGACTGTCTCCTCTTCCTGCTCACATCTTCTGCAAAGGGGTGTTTCCACTTAGCCTCATATTGTATAAGTGCTTCCGTAGCTGATAGTGCTCTGTCAGGATTTCTGTAGGTACAAAACGTGAATATTTCCTTGTTATAGCTGAATATGTCTGTACGACTTCATCACTGGGGTATTGCATAAATTCCCAACAAAATAGATAGCTGGTTGCTTCAGCCCAGACTTAGAGGGTGTTTCCATTATTCCTTTGTATTATTGCTGCATACGGCAGGGTAGTATTTGGGAGCTGATCCAAAAAATACTTAGATTTGCCACCCTTTCAGCCTTTCACCCTTTCAGCCTTTCTTAGCTTCTTTTTTGCCTTTGCACTGTGCATGGTGATTCACTAAACTTATAGATAATCATTCTATTCATACTGATCCATACTGATCCCGACACGACCATCTTTCATGTTAGGATCAATATTGCTTGTCCACTGTATAAATGTATATTGATTTACCTATAATGTTCCTATTATTCATTTCTTTTGCTCCTTTTAAATAGAAGCCTTAGAATATGTCACGAGAAACTTTATCACATTTCCTACATACTTCTAAAAGAGGGCAGTACCTCGGTCTAAAAGACAAAAAAAAATACATAAAAAACAGGGTAGTTGTAAGTACCTATAAAGCCTAGTCCAGACCTACATACGTTTGCCCACAAACATTTAAACATCTGTATAAAAACTGTTTAAAAGCTGTTTAAAAAGTGTTTGCGCAAAATTGTTTAAAAACTAATGATTCTGTGTTTTCCACTCATGAAAAAACACGTGTTTTTAAACTCGCAAATAGTGTAGACCCAGTCGAGTCGTTTGATTCAAAGTGGCATTGGCAACGCACTTTTTAGCAATTTTTATTGTTCTACGGCGCCGGCGTGAGTGCAAATAAAGGTAATTTAATAAATAGAACCAAGAAAAAACGCTTTTCATAATTGAACCCTTTTCATAATTGAACAGTACGCCATACCTATGGGAAGTAAAGTGTGTGAACCATAAGAACCGAAATATAAAAGTGGATGGAAACGCTTTAAAAAAGTATAACGTCAATGCAACAGATATTGAAAAGTAGAATCAGGCACTAAAAAATAAATTTCGCCGAGAGCATAAATAAAGAGCCTTAATTAAGAGCCAAGGTATATAACGAGGAGCAAAAGACGACAACACCAGTCTTTAGAAACCTTATGAAGAAGCTGACAGCATGATCAGCGAAACGTCAACTCAATCTAGACGACCGCGGCAAAACCCGGAAGAAATAACACTAGAAATAACATTAGAATGCCTTTGTTTTTCATTTGTGCTATATTGCCATCTAAGTAGTATGGATAGATAGAAAGATATGGCAGAGATAAATATTACTATTCGCTCTGAATATTTAACTGTAGGAAAAATTACTTATGCTCAGTCAATATCTTCTTGAGTTAGCTGACAAAGTTTTGTACAGTTACCAATTTTTTTTAGTGTGAGAATTGTTGAAGTTGAAGTAGCAATCTAATTCTGTATTTAACTTAATCATAGACCATTTTCATGATTTAAATTCTTATCTTTATTCTAAATCTAGTTGTGGTATGTTTTGTTCACGGGGCTTTAAGTTCGAAGTTTTGTTCACACGGTTCAAGTTTCTTAAGGTGGACACTGAGAAAGCAACCTAGGTAGGAACTAACTATATCTGGTCACGCAGTCAGATCTCCTGGTCAGGATAAAACCGATACGCTTGTTCTCTGTTGCTCGTACGTCAAATATGTCGTACTGACGACATCTAATAAGATTGAAATCCGGATATATGACTTTTGGCGTGTCAGTAACAAAGAACGGATATCTCTCTATATGAAAGATGATATCTTTCTCGCTTCATCTGAGCTTGGTGGTTACTCCGTTAGAATGCTTATGGGAACAACATTTGGCTATGTGGCGACTTTGTCGGACAGCCAAAATAAGTCTAAATACATTAATTAGACATTAATTAATCACTCACTGATTATTTATTGCAGTGCCATGTTTGGTCTAAGTAAATACAGTTAATTGCATTATTATTTATTTTTCGTATTAACATATTGGATATGACTATCCACATTAGGAAATTATTTCTGTATTCCAAGTAAAAAATATGCAAACGGTTTATGATGTTTTTATTTCAGATTTATGTATTTTATACATATTGGAAAGCAATGTAAAAATCTAGTTTAAATGATAAGTTTGCCTGATTTGATAAAGGTTGATATCCTTCATGTTTTTATCCTCACACGATATCCCTAGTTCGATCATGATTTTTTATCGAACTCATCTTCACGTTAAAGGTACAGGTATTACCGGAATATTGACTGACGAAGAGTGACACGACGCTTGAATACATATTTCAAACTAAAGCCCAAAACATACATTACATTTGCTAACATATCATAAAACAGATTTTCGTATTGAAAAGAGGGTGTGCATTTGGCGTGTATAGCCCGGCTTCATGTTATGTGACAATGACAAGTTGGCTGTGTAGATCCCCTTCGGGCCACTTCAGTAAATACGCTAAACCAACGCAACTGCCTCCAATTGTTATTTATACTTATTTATGCTCTGCCGTATGCGTACAATTGGGGCCCTATTGATTGTTCTACAAATAACCGGTATTTACGATGACTTTAGCGGAATTTTAGATTTACGGGCTTTGTGTTAAAAAATTGAAAGTTTATTGATGTTACAAGCGTACATACGTGCACGTAATCTGACGGTATATTTTGTCAGATTAATATGAAGTATAAATGCAGCAGCCTTGTTTTAAAGAAAATATCTCTATTAAAACGTCAGCGTTCTAGTTGTCTTTTGGTATACAATGTTATAACTAAAGACTAAAGTCGCGGAGCGTAGAAAGACCGCATCAGGGGGAACACGGTTTGTGAAATAGTCTGTACAAACCATGTAATTAATAATTTAAAATAAGCAACTTAAATAATGGCTTGCACAACACAGAGACTAAAAGGGCCCCACAGACTTTGTTCGATTCGTGCGAACAGGACCGTACGGACCAGATCGCGCGAACCAAGACTGTACGTTTTTTTCGCCTGCATACTACGAGCATTAGCACAGTACGTTCAGTTGAGTTTTGAACGCACGAGCAATGGTATCTCGCAAGTGTCTCCTGGCAGTGGCGGCGGTAATAGTAGTAAAAAAGAAAAGGGAGAAAAAATCGTACAAAATGGTGCAAGAATTGGCTTTTGAGAAGAAAGACGTTTTCTCATGTCAATTTATTAAGTGAATTAATATTAGAACCAGGAGATTGGCATAATTATATGCGTATGGACGAAGCAACTTATTTGGAATTGTTGAAACTAGTCACACCTTTAATAGTCCAACAAAATACACATTTAAGGGAAGCAATAAGCCCGCATGAAAGGCTTACCCCTACTTTGCGATTCCTTGCTACAGGAAGAAGTTACGAAGATTTAAAGTTTTGTTAATAAGTAGATAAGAGATTCTTTTCCGTTGGTTAACATATATGTTGGTGGTATAACATATAAACCGTATTGTTTAAGCGCTTTGTTAATCATATACGCGTGTATTTCTTGTTCCTGCATACGCACGTCACTGACCGATCCTACCAAGGTGTCAGAACACGCGTGTTCACAATAGTATGTCATCCCGGTGCGGGAGGGCAGGATATTCTAACGCAATTTAACACGCGAGACGGCAAACCTTTCGAACCCTAGTTACAACCCAATTCATATTTATAAGGTGGCTATTTCCGATTTCCGTTTAAAATATAAATTCGGCGTCTCTCACCGCGGACTTCTCTACAAAGGCACAGCAGCGCGTGCGTTGTCGATATACTTTATCCCTTCATATAATTATGATACGTAGTAGCCGACTAGATGTAAAATTGCGCCGGTGCGGGCGGCCGGTAAAGCATATAAGCTGATGTACGGAATGATCAGTTGCGAAACAGTAGGTGTGCGAAAGCTAGTTGTTTTTTTTTTTTTTAGGAATCAGGCAGTGCCGTACGTTTATGTATTTTAAAAATTGTTTATGTGTTAATTATTTTTTGTAGATGATAGAATTAGATTTTGTAATTTTTCATTATTTATTTATTAAACAGGCATAATTTTAATGTAATTTAGGTTCATATTCTAGAAAATAATGTTTACTTTAAGAATAAACTATTTTTATGCTACAGATCAAAATTGCGGCCGTCGTTTTCGACGTAGATTTCGAAAGGGGTTTCACGTATCATTCTGTATATCCGCAATTTTGAAAAAAAAATAATATACAAATTTTTTTATGAAAATTTCAATACCTGTGTAACAATATCCTAAAATTTCAAAAAAAATCTTTCTATTATTACTACCTTAAAAAAAATCCTGAAAATATGCCTTTCTAATTGGTATACCCCCCTTAATGGGTTGTGTATACAACATATCTCTAAAAATTTCTACCTCTCTAACAATCTCTCACCCTCCTGGGGAAGAATGGGAAATGAGATTTTTTGAGAAATTTAAAAAATTGAGAAATTTAAAGATTTATTAATCTCCAAATTAAAATTAAATCAACTAAAACAAATCATCTGGTTCGGTCTTAATGATTGTAAAGATGGGGAAGAACATACCTTGTAGTGAAATCAAATATTCATGTTTTTAATAACCAAATCAAGTAACAAACTTTTAAGCATGTAGTTTCTAAAACCTGATATAAAACATATATAATTTTTAGTGCGGAAAAATTGTAGTGGTAACTAGGACAGCGGTTTTTAAACAGATCCGATGTAGTTAAAAATATGCTTGGACTTAATACAGCTATACTTGGTCTATATAGCTTCTTGGTCTAGGAATTAAAATACTATAAAAAAAAAAACATTATGCTACCCTTAACTTGACTGTTTTAATTTTTTTGCGTCGCAAAAAAAATAAAACTAGTGCTATGCATGGCATAAATGACGACGTTTTGTGAGAGCAAAATCAATATCATACACAAGTTATTTTAGAGTAAAGCCTTAGCTAATATAGTCGGAAAAAATCATGTGACATTTATTCTTTGCGTGAAAATGTTTTATGGATAACATTGAATCCAGCACGCACCCTCACATATCTAAAATGAAAATATTAATTTTGTATACCTACTTGTGTATGTAGGAACAGAAAATGATAGCTATACTTTTTCTGAATAATATTCAGTTCTCTAAATAATAGTCACAAGAAAAAAAAACTAATGAATATTTTACGTAGGAAGGTAATACCTTTCCGAGAACTAATAACTTAACAAAAGTTTGTCACATTACATAAATGACGTTTCTGTTTCTTCAGAATTCACTTTATGTATTCACTTCGTATAATTTAACAATAATTAAGATTATACATTTTTTAATTTGCTTCACGCTTTAAAAAATATACAACATACGAATAGACTGCTACTTGTCATATACTATTTATGTACATATAATTAAAAGAAGTACGTCTAAAGGGCGTGGATAAGGCATTGGATAAGGCAGGATAAGTGAATAACATCTGCTCTTATCCAATCGAGATTGTGTCCATAGGGATGATTGTGATATAGGATTAAATTTCCCAGATTATACACGTGGAGTAGACTTGAGATGGTAATTAAAGAAACGTAGGGAAGACAATTGAAATATCATTGTTATAGAAATTTTAAATATACATATGTGTTAAATAGTATCAGATTAATTCATTTACATAATATTAAATTTAATCGAATTTCGTATAAGATTATGTGCACAATTTAAATATAAGTTGATATAAAACAGTAATGAAAATATAAAGTGGACTTTTTAGACAACGTTCTTCTTTGTATCTGTTGAAAACTTTATCAGTTGTTTCCGGTAAAACATGGAACAGTAGAAAAGCTGCACTATGTTTTTGATTCATTTTTGATTTTGCCAAGAACTCCATCTGCCAAGCAGTGTTGCCAGATTACACGATTAATCGTGTAATTACACGATTTCGGTCCTTTTACACAAATACACGAATAAAGGGACAAATCTCACGATTTTTGGCGTTTGGTAACAAAATTCGCCACTTTTAATAAAAATGTAAAACTTTAAAAGCATTCAAATAATTTATTTAAATTAAATCACTGCATGGATATCCCCAAAAAAGGATAATTCTTGGGGGTTTTATAGCAAATTTAACGTTGAACAAAAAAGTTCCTATAAATATGGGTCCGCAAATCAAGCCTTACTAATAATGAAAACCTCAAAAAAAAAAACACAAAAAACGTGTTTTTTTTACTTTCATTCAAGAAATGCTATGAAATGGTTCATTGATTCAAAAAATGTCTCGAAGTCAACCTTTTAGTACATCAAATTTGGAGTAGAATGCCGCCAATCGCTTGTTTAGAAGACATTTACCGCTGATTTTGAAAATGAGGTCAAACGGTCAAAAAAATTCGAGATAAAAAGAATAACCTTATTTATGGCAAAAACCAGGTTTGGAGTGAGAAAAACATGGATATTACCAAAATTTATTTTTTCAAAAAATCATATCTCGGCAATGAATGTCATATACATATCTCGGCATATCTCGGCTGTCAACACAAGCGGTTGACAGCATTCTACTCCAAATTTGATGTACATACTAAAAGGTTGACTTCGAGACATTTTTTGAATCAATGAGCCGTTTCATAGTAATTCTTGAATGAAAGTAAAAAAACGCGTTTTTTGTGTTTTTTTGAGGTTTTCATTAGTAAGACTTTATTTGCGGACCCATGTTTATAGTAACTTTTTTGTTTAACGTTAAATTTCCTATAAATCCGCCCGAGGATTATCCTTTTTTTGGGACACCCTGTATATAAAATCCTACTCCTGTTTATAAATATTTCGATTATGACGTATAATATGTACATCGTCACGTGTTTATTATAATTTTATTTGTTGTTTTAAAAGAATACCTTTCTGAATTCTGTTACTAAATATATTTATAAAAATAAAATGTATTAGTGTTTGTTTTAATATTGTAATAATTTTTTTTTTTAAATAAATAATACGGTATTTTATTACTTGTTTTTATGTATTTCCAAAATTCATTTAACATTTTTACGACTTTACACGATTTTACACGATTTTCGGTAGCCGAGTTACACGATTCTCCCTGCGTTTCATCTGGCACCACTGCTGCCAAGCTACTCAACGCTCCTTTAAAAAAGTCCTCGCCACTAAATGAATTTGCTAAAAGGAAAAAGACTAGCGTAGCACACTACCATCAGTATAATTCAAATACATTACCTAATAACTAAAAGCTGCCAGCAGACGCAGACATATTAAGCGCATGAATCATATGCCGTGGGAGAATAAATCAAGTGAAAAATCTACTAAGATAGATAAGATATGTTGCTCCTATCTTATTTTATTATTCATTTTCGAGGCAACCTTCCATTAGGGACAATTTGTTAGAAACACCCACATGTGTGCATCATTATTCATTCACTCAGGGCATCTTTTTATATTTCCTCAAGAAACCTCGGTCTGTTTATATTTTTTATTTCGCATGGGTATTTCTCCCTTGAAGTGAATATATTGGTTCTTGTAAGGCGTACGCCTACAGGGTGGCTTTCATAAAGCGTTAAAAAACACAGGCACATGGAAAAAAACATCTCGAAAACGATTACAGATAAGACGAATTTGAAAAATGTCTAAGAAGAAATACATTCCTCTAAAACTTTTACCATTTAATCATCTTTATATATCCAACAATACGCGAGATACCAATGTATGTATAACCAATTTGTGACAGACTGTATAACTTCTTGCTTGATTGAATTCTTGCTTAATAGGTTGGGAAATTAGATGGGTTAAAGGAGGTATGTTTGGAAATTAACCCAAATAAAATTTTGAACAATAAAAAAACTTGCATAATGAGCATAGCTCGTAATCATTTTTACCACTCTTCAGCACTATCACTATTCCCCAAGCAGTGTGAGGATTAACTGAAAGAAGAGTGAAATAGGGAATGTTCAAGGGTCGTATGGCTCCAAGGGTTTTCGAGTAAAATAAACTCAAATATCATATGTACTTTTAATTCTACATTAATAATTCTTTGAAATTCGATCTTGCAGATATGGAGAAAAAAGTTTATGCAAATCCTACTATTCCTGTTGCAATTTTAACAATACCGTTCAGAATTTTTAATTATTATTAATCAATGTTTATGAAGAACTATCTAACTATTATCACTTAATATGCTTCTAACATTTATACTAACTATGTCTTATTTATACCACAATACAAAATAACAAGTATCTAATAATAAGCATTAAAAAACACATTTAAGTATTAATATAATGTAACTTTGCTAAATTATGTAGAAAAGAAGGTCGTTATTGTCGACTTAATGGATTTTTAATGTACAAATATGACTCTACTAATGGCGATTAATATATTATTAAAATGTAATGACATTGTGACTGTAATTATTAATAATAAAATAGATGGACACTAAAGACTAATAATAAGCTTTTGGTTTATGTTTATGTTTTGTTTATGTTTAAAAATTAACTGTAGTAATTTTTATATACACTTTGCTTACACTGTGAAACGAGATTCTAATACATTAATATTCTTGTTTAAAAAGACTATTTTAAAGAAAATGTTAGACTATCTTTATTTGTTAAGATAAATAAATACTTTTTTTAACTCAAGAATACTTAGGTATTACGTACAGTGGGTGTATTGCTATAGCGATATAGTAACACATGTAGTACAGGTATTGCATAAAATAGTTTTGTAACAATTATACAGCAGCCTACTAGTTAGTTTTATGGAACATACTCGTATATTTGGGTAATTGTCGAAATCATACGTTAAAATTATTAGAGCTTATACTCGTAGAAACAACTGATTTTTGACAATTTGCTTAAGGTAATAGGCCCATGGCTAACTCGATGAAAACATTTTCAAAATGTTTTCTGCTGCATCGACTGCATTCCCGTTATACCTGAAGACAACCTCAACTTCTTTATTTTAATTGCAACGGAGCCCCCGTTTTTTGCATATTTCTATTCTGCACATTATTTTAGCTAGAGTTTTTAGCTTAGAGTTTTAGGTTTCCCCTAAATCAATAGTGTGGCCCATTAAGACCAATTACGCCCCTATAATATTTTTATTTATTTTTAAATTTGAACGATTTTGGTGTCAAAATGTGTAGAAGAAAAAACATCGTTTTAATATATTCAAACCAAAACTACTGTAATATTTTTAAAGAGAAAAACATCCTTCAAAACTGGTGCATACCAATTATTTTAGCGGAAAAATAAATGTTCACAATATTTCAATGACTTGTTCCTATACTTAATTTAAATAATTAAATAAATCCTGTAAAATTGTTTTTCTTGGTTTTATATAATAAGTAGGGAAAATTATAATGACTGTAATAATCATTACTATATGTACAAGGTGTCCATTTTTTCGTTAGGAATGTATTGCTATCCACAAGATTTCCTTCTAAAAAAGAATCGCTAAAGCTTTTTCTCAATTTTCGATGCCCTAATAATATTATAATCCATTACGTATTGTTCTGTTCAAAATACAATATTTTCTGCTGTACATTTTGTCACAAAAATAGTTTAAACTGGATTGATAAATAAAAGTTACAAAGGTGTTTCGATTGTTAATGGCCACATTGTATGTTTTACTATTTTGAAATTGTTTCAAGTTTTTTGAAATCTTTAGCACCATAGCATTTGATATTAGTTGTAGCGGTTACCTGAAAAATAAGTATGGGGTAAAATAAATAAAAATCGGCGTTAGTACTGGTTAGTAGAATTCTAGGTCTTCTCAACCATGTTTTTATTATTGCTCAATTATGTCGATACAGGGTGTTAAAAAATTATTTAGTTCAATATCAAACTACCTCATCTCGAATTTGTTAAATACAATGGCCCATATTATATTTTACATTTTGATGTAGGGTTAAATTCTACATGGATTTGTATTACATTCCTATCTTTAATAGTTTTTTTTATTGTAAATTTACAAAACAAATAGCTTGAGTGTTTAATAAGCAATTATAAATATTTCAACTGAACCTCGATTTTTCGCAGTATCGTGTTTAAAATGTCAAATTTGACAGATACATAATGTCTGTGAATAATGTTTCAAAATAAAATATGTAATTATGAATATACCTCAAACATGCGCTAATATAGTTCTGAAAATAGATTATAAAAAAAACAGTTATTACTAGAGATCTCCAAACTAAGGCTCAGGAAAGGGTCGCACTGGCCCATATATGTACCTATGTATACATATAATGTATGTATACACATAAATAGACATCGCGGACGTGAGGATTATAGCAGATCGGACTTACCGAACTGGGAACCACTGGGCGACATGCAGCTGTGATGGGGGGGTCATAAAACACGATTGCCGTTATGTTTTAGTATACGTCACGCTGATGCAGTTGGCACCACCCACCCATGCGTTGGCGTGAAAAAAAGACTCCATATTTTAAAAACTTAGCTGATCGGTTAGAGTGATCGAAAAAATTACCACATAACCATCGACAGAAAAAAATATCCCCAATTTTGATTGGTAGAATAAACGGATTAATGCCTATATTGCATAGCCCCGTCATGCTCTTCTATTTAAAGCCTTTCAGTTTAAAAAACAATTTGGGCGTGATTCAGCACTTTTCTTCAAATCATCATCAAAGAACTCTACGTGGGTATGCGACTAAAATTCTTAAACATGAAATTCTTAGAAAAAAGTCTTTAATCAAAGTCCTGTGAATCATATGTTATGGCCTCAAAATTACGTCACATTTGTATAAAATGATGTTTCAAGCCGAATATGTTGTGCAAAATAGCATACGTCACAAACAGTGCATGGTGTGCAAAGCGACAGAGCATAAGCTAACAGAGTGTCAGTAACTTAAATATTAAGATATATTAGATTATAAATATTTTTTTATTGCATATACTTTTGACGGCGAAAATGTGTGAATATGTGCATGGGTTCTATTTTTTACCAACAAAATGGTCTAGTTTAGCTATTTTGAGGTGTTTGTTGAGATTAGGGACAAAATCTGACATGACGAAGTCAAGTGAATTCGGATTCAGCAATTTAGACACACTGAAAAATATAAGAATAATATTCTTTGGTCTCTGGTATAGATAATTTTTTTGAGAATGATGTAATAATTGTAACTCCTCTATCTGGCCTACTTTCCATTACAAACCTCCTAAAAGTGATAAAATTCAACGTCTTTTTTATAACAGCAAGTCCATGAAAATTAAATCAATGAAGAGAAAACACATTCTCCTCAATACTACTCAACCCAAATAAATATGAACTGGGACTATTTTTGTGGAATTCCGCATACCGAAGACCCTCCACCTTCGAAGCTGTTTGATGCAAATTGACCCGACGACGACAGTAAATTACGGAAAAACGTTCTGTTCGCCCCTCGACTAAAACTAAAAAAGCGCTCCTCGGATATTTAGTCTTTGCCGAGCGGACGTATAAAAAGTCCCATCTACTCTTTTAATATTTATCTCTTTAGCGATTTACAGAGTCACTGAATTTAATGAATATCTTTTATGTTTGAATTTACATAATGTTTGCGCTTTGATACTCAAAACAAGTTTTCGTTAAGAAAAAAATTTTCATAAAAACTTACTTCAAACTGAATTTTTCCGAAAGTTAATGAGCTTACTATTTGCTCTTTGTGTTTGACTTTTCTCTTATTTGTGCCATTTCCATAATTGATAAAGGACGTGAAAAAAACGCAGTGAATCACGGACGCTAATTAATAACGATATTTAAGTGAAACGAAAAAAATAAATAAAAACAAAAAATAAAGAAATATTGTTTTAGTGTTTGGAACTTCACAAAGTTGTTCTAACACCATCAATTGAGAGTAACATGTTTTATTGGTAATTACACAGGACCACAAAAGTTTTTCCAATGCGCGGAATTGACATGCTCTAGACTAGACCAGTCTAGAGCATGTTTTTGAGTCGCTAAACACGAGAATCAGACCCTCAGTTTTCCTCGTTTACGTTAGTTTTTTTTTAACCTCAAAAAATACATTTTACACGGTAACTTGATTACACTGGCACACAAAGCCAGAGAAGACCATTCCCCTTCTACATTTTTCAACGCGCTGAATATAATTCTGAGGTCAGGATGCATCTACGACTATCAGTTCTTCCTTTAGGAACAAAAATTACTATGAAATACACTAAATCAGAAGCCATGTCATATAATTGACGAGCTTGTGACTGTAATGTTATGAGAATGAACTAACAACAACCCTAAGCTAGAAAAAACATATATCTGTGTTCTGCAACTGCTATAGCGCAACAACTGATGAAGAAGCATGAGCATAATTCAACCACAACCTGTAATTCCAGAAATCTTAAGCCCGGAACTTTATACTCGAGATAAGTAGTAGACTTCCATAACCATGTAACCCAGGGCTGGTTGTCTTCCACAACCTTGTGATCCAGGATGGACAGACCCCTATAATATTCATGCCTCTTCTCTTTAGGTTGCTGATGGCTACATTCCATAAGTCCTGGAGTTAAGGTTTTTGAGATTAATGGGTTTGAGATTGAGGTTGTGGAATTTCAGAGGGATGGATTGAGGTTATGAGGATATGAGATTACGAAGCTTTGGGATTCCACGGCTTTGAAGTTGAGTGTCAGATCATATTCATGCTTCTTCATTATTTACTGCGCTCTAGCAATTGCAAAACACAGGTTTTTGAGGTTAAGATTTTTGAGTTTACGGGGTTTTGAGTATGTGTGTCGTAGGACTGAAGGGTTCTGAGGCTTAAGGTTATTATTATATCATCCTCGTAATATTACACCAGCTCGTCAAGTACATGATATGGTGTCTGATTTGGTGTTTTTCATAGGGATTTTTGTTCATAAGGGAAAAACTGATAGTCGTTAATGCATTCTGACCTTAGATTTTGATTCCAGCGCGTTGAAAAACGTAAAAGGGGAGTGGTCTTCTCTGTTTTTGTGTGCACGTGTAATCAAGCTACACGCTACATTGTAAAATGTGTTTTTGGGTTATAAATAAAACTAGCGGTAAACGAGGAAAATGAGGTCTAATTCGTGTTCAGCGACCCCAAAAATGTCCAGTTGACCGGGTCTCTACTTCCGCGCATTGGAAAAACGTTTGTGGTCCTGTGATATGAAGAAAGCACCATATTCGTTAATCTAGACGTTTAACGAATACGGCGCTCTTTCTTCACGAGAAATCGTAGTGACACCTTCAGATTTATTTTTTATAAAATAAATCAACATCTTACATACATATCTATCTACTACAGATAAGCATAAAATCATTATTTTTGTTCTAAGCGATGTCAGGTGATGGCTGTATACACACTGATTTCAGATTCTTTCCGGTTGGTTTAAAGGTTGTGATTGAAAATTACCAGTTGTAACAGTACCAGTTTTGATCAATATCTCTGCTAATGTAATCTATATCTAAATATTTTTGTAGATCCTAACTTCCTGTAATATTTACCATTGGCAGGAACATATCTACCAGAATTTAAAAATGTCGGTCCAAAAAACCGGAACTCTCGTGAATCGTTGTTTTTAAAGCAAACCCTGATTTACGTATTTCCTGATTCCATTTACGATGATCACCATAATTTAAATACGAACGAATATCAGTTTCCAATGCTATTTACCCTTTCTACTGCATTCACTTGAAAATGAAAGTTTTTTAAGAAAGTATTTTGAGCTCCATAAATTTCAGCAAGAGGTTTGAACAAGTGTTGATGTCCAATAAAACACAGTAGAGAGGATAAAAAATAGAGTGTTGGAAACTGCGTTGTGTATGCCCTTCTCGAAAAGTGTGCGGGTTTTCGTTACTCTAATAGCGACAATGTTGTTTATTTACATTGCCATTTACAAAAAAAAAGTACATATATTTATCGTGGAAACAGATATTTGGCAGAAGATTAGGGATGGCGATGGCTATATTGGACATGGTTTTACAAAACTCTATTCTTTTATATCATCTCATAGAGCTCTGGAAGTATATAGAGCTTGAATTTTATATAGACGAAATTTATATAATTTCAGTGGATTTTTTTCCAGTCTCGTGTAACATTCCCGTCCGTTGTGCTATTGTTCGTAAGGGAGCTGGTGGTTCTGCAACAAATTTTCCCGAAACCGCAAAAATTTGAGCTTCTTTATTTAGTACTCGCCGGTTACTTTTTCTATTTTCCCCCCAACCAGTTTCTGAAAACTTTGACACCAAATCAAGAACATACCGATGACCTATGACTTACATCATACTTTGAATTTTATTAAAAAAAGAAATGTCGCCTGTACGCACTTTCCAACCTCTCCATAAATAAAAATCATTTCAACTCTTTCTAACGAGAGTAAACCATTTTAACAGTTCATTCGCTTATTCAAGTTATCATTGAAGAGTTTAACAAGTAAAACTGAATTAACAATACTTACTACAGTAAATCCGTAAAATGTGCTGGAATTTTGCGGATTGTAAGAATTTTTTTGCTAGAGCACCAAAAACAGGTAGAAGTTATCTGTGGAGCATTTCAGAGGTAACAACAAATTAATATTCACTATTTAATAAACGCAAATTAACTATCATTGTACTACAGTAAAATGAATTACACCTAAAATTATTGGAAAGAGAATTAAATGAGCTTTAAAATGATGTGCTACTTGGACCTTCCTTCCCAATTAAGATATGAAAGGTAATATAGGGGGTTGACCCACGAAAGCTGCAAATATTCGTTCAAAGTGTCCCCCTTCAAAATAAAATTGACGCATCTTTCCGATTTTCAATGTTATTTAGTGGAAAGGCGATATTAAGGATGGGATGTTTATAAATTTCCACCGTGTAAAGATAAAATATTAAATATTAATAATAATAATGATGTATATAAAAGCGAAAGAAGAAACGTAAAATATAACTCATACAGTCACAATGTTCATAAAGCATTAAATACCCTTTGAATGTAAAATGAGTTATTTTAACTCTAACGTTGTAGAACTTTATGCAATTTTTATTTGAATGCGAGTGACAATTCGTAGTTTCCACGACACGCATTTTTGTGTTAGTTTTATTAAACCTGCATAAACACATGTGGTAGTCTAATTGCCTCCAGAATTTTAATTATGTAATTTAATGTTGGGTCACCCAAGGATTTAAAGTTTTGTAATAAATATACTGTTACACGGGTAAAATAAAATTAAAGTTGTGTCGTCACGGTGTTTGCATTGTGTATATTTATGTGAAAATGTACATTTCGTTAGCACAGGGCGCTACTTAAAAAAAAATCGGCATATGTTAGTTTTGCTTTAAAGCAGTTATATGTGTACTTTTTGGATGTAACC
Source organism: Aromia moschata (assembly GCA_029963805.1). NCBI lineage: Eukaryota > Metazoa > Arthropoda > Insecta > Coleoptera > Cerambycidae > Aromia > Aromia moschata. The sequence continues at coordinate 67,749 of JAPWTK010000570.1, forward strand.
ATTTTATGTTATCGCGCAAACTCACATTTGTGTGTAGTTTCTGTCACTATGTACCCAAGATCAAGGTCGGGGTGACATTGTCCGGGCTTTTATCTCGTATTTGATATCACAGATATTTTTAATATACTGGGTATCAACTGGGTAAGATATGGTACACTCACAGGCTACACTTTTGAATGGAACGATATACGACTTCGGCTTAAACATTGGATTTTTAATTTGGGATACTATTTATATTTTTGTATATTTTAATTTAACGGGCATATACTGGGTGGTTCACGGTGAGTAGCTATTAGTTTTGGGAGAACTATAAACGACATGGAGCTGAAAATTTGTATCTGGCGGTTTACGGGAATACACATTTAATATGATGGCGATTTTCTAGCATTTACTTAATATTAACTTCATTATTTTAAATAACATGCTATATTTTTTATGTCATATTTGGTTTCTAATCATTAATTTAGTCACTTTAATACCCATGTATATCTCTAAGATGAACGGTTTTTGAGATATCTAAATTAAAAAAATGAAATTGTGAACCCGTAGAAAAAAACTTCCCCCTATGATAAAATTTATGTTTAATTTTTTTACCATCTGAGTATGATATATTAAACATACTCTCAAAACATACTACATATACGAAAAAATGTACAAAGTGTTCAAAACTTGAACAACTTTGTCCTTTTATTTCTAAATAGAAAGTACTATATATTATTATTGCTTTCGCTTCCTTTTTTTATCCTCTTTCAATATATACTAACATTCCCTATCAAACTGATTAGAGCATTGAATTTGAACAACTTTATTCTTTTCATCTTAATTTTTTCGTTCGCTTCATTTTTTCATCCTCTTTCTATACATATTTTTGCGATATGGTTGAATTTTTGATATCTACTCTGATATCTGATATTCGTAGAAAAAAACCTAATTATGTTAGAATACATACATTTGTTGTCCATGGTACAGTGTACTCGATGTATCTCTCGCTTTAATCATTTTGATAAATACCTTGATAACTCAAAAATCATACAGTTTAGGTATAGGGGATTCTAGTATATATAGAAAGAGGATGAAAGAGGAAGCGAACAATATTATAAAATAAAATATGTTCAGTTTGAAATAATCGACTTAAAGAAGGACAAAGTTACAATGTGATCATCTAACTATTTTGTTAAATAATTTGAATTAACTCGAAAAACGACACATTTTGGGTATAGGGAATACTAGTATGTATTAGTAAAGAGGTTAAAGAAAGGAAGCAAAAGAAATCACAAAATATAGTAAGTTCTATTTAAAATAAGTGACTTAATAATAAGGACAATTTTGTTTAAGTTTGACCCTCCATTTTGAGCAAGATTTTTCCGTATATCTAGTATTATTAACAGTTAAACATTTCATACTTACATAGTAAAAAAAATTACCGCAAAGTTTTACTGCTGTAAAAATTAGTTTTTCTCTACGGGTTTCCAATTTCAATTTTTTCCTTAACATTGAAATATCTCAAAAACCGTTCATTTTAGAGACATACAGTGGTTGCTAATAAGACATGTATGTATGTAAATAGATCTGTATGTATTGTTGCAGTATTACGTCTCTAAACGCTTAAGAATTATCAAAAGTAGTATAAAGAGGAACCTAAGTAGGTAACATTTTTGGAAATTTTCACTCCATATTAAAGTTAGAGTTCTGCATTTTTTGAGATTTCTAAGAATATTCTAATACTTGTAATAAAAGTGTTTTCATAATGGACTGGCTATGAAATTAAGCTTACTAAAAACTCAGAATGAAATTTCTGTATAACTGTTTGAAATGCTTTTGATTCTTTTTTTTATCGATTTAAGTACATATTAAGGGGCAGGAACTATTTTTTTCTCTTAATAAACCTTTATTATATGTGAAAGTTGTAAAGTAACTAGCTTATACAGATCCTTTTTTCTTTAAATACGTTCCAACACGCCCGCCGCGCCTTGGTTGTATTAATTTCCATTAATTATTTTTAATATTGTAATAGGCTACATTCAACAAGTGAAAATGTCGATCCTGCATATATTATTTTCATTATATGGTTTACGGTTTTACATAGCGTCTCAAATAATTGTGCATAGATAATGAATTACCTACATTACTTTAATTTACAGTTATTCGTGTGATGTATTTATTATGATTGTAATAAAAGAATGCCAATTTGATTAACAATTAGTGGTGAAGTCATGAGTGGAATCGATTAAATGTGGAAGAAATAATTGATATGGAGAGCGTATAAAACCATTTACATTATGCAACATTTCATTTTTACTAGTAAAATATTAATAGTTTCGTTTATAAAATTAAAATCTATTTTCAGAGAGTTGTATTATAAATAAAATTCCGTTAATTATGTTTAGGCGTTGATAGTTATGAAATTTGAGTAGACAAACTGTAATTTAGATTTATATAAATATGTATTCCGTTACTGAAACAGGAAAATGGATGGTTAATTACCCCAAGTCTCATACAATTCTCCTTAAATACAAATTTATGAATGCAAGTTCTTATACACTCTATGGATTAACCCTGCATACGTATAATTTAAAATTGTTCACTTCTGTATTATTTATAAGCTCTAGATCGATTTACATTCTCTACATAAATAGGGTGTTTCAGATTCAGACAAATTTGGCGTTAACACTATTTGAAGATATACACCAATATGTTAAGGCCATTAATCAAATTATAGCACCTAACAACTTATCTGTTTAATTAAAAATGCATCATGTAACGGAAACTGTGTAATTTTGCTTTCATTGAGGCTCCTTGGTGGAGTGTTGCTGAGAGTGACTTATTTTGATTCTCCTAGAGAAAATTAAGATTAATATTAAATGTACCATTGCAACTCCTTGGAGGTGTACTTATGTTAGTCAGAGCATCCTTATCCAGCTTGGTAATTTTTACTTTATTAAGCTTGGTTTCCTCTTCTTCTACATGTTGCCTCTTCTGCCGGATCAATTACACTTATGTGTCTGTTTAATTAACCCAGAAGTCCTACCTATAGGCTTCTTAATTTCCTTACAACTGTCATTGTCCATTTATAAACTGTTCTCTTGTCTTTGTCTGAAAATCACATGCTCTTTTCGATGAACTTCTTATCTATCAATTTATATGCCTTTATGTATGGTTTTGCCACGCCACAAAAAGGTTGTGGTCCTATTAGGACCTTCGAAGCACTTTCTTTGGCTAGTTTCTCTACCCTTTTATTTGTCTCTTATGTGTCGATATTTAGCCAATGTCATTCAGTTTGGGTATATTCTATATCTAATCGGAATGGTGGTGATTGGTGTCAGTGCTGGTTACCTTATGCAGCCTGTAGGCAGAAAATTTGTCATCCGCAGTGAGATTCTGAAACTCATTCTGTGTACTTCTCATTTTTGCACTCCTGAGTTTTGCACTCCTGAACGGTGGCACTGGATTTAAAACACCCCGAGTTTAGCGACTATATGCTCTCTTTACAAAGGCAGCTTGCAGGCAATAAAAAGTTTTCGTCACAAACGTGTTCGCGTATAGAAGACCGTAGAACGACCGAGAAACGTTCTGCTGATCTTTGACATATATTAAATAAAAAAACATCCATAAATTTCGTGTTTACAGTGCACCGAAAAAGAACGTGGCTTAAATTTTAATATCTCTCAGCAGAATGAAAGTTATTGCAAATAATAGGAATTCTCATGCAGGGAGAAGGGAATATTTACAGACCGAGGCAGCTACCGGAGAGCTCCCTAGTTCAGTACACAGCCAGGCGTACGTTATATAATGTCCTCCATTACTATGTAAATAAATGCACAATCTTAATGTCAATAATAGAATTCGTTTAATTTGCATATGAATGAGAGTCGTAAGTTGACTTTTTACTTCGGAGTAACGCCATGGTTTATGCGAGACGAATGCTAAGAAACTTGCTTTTAGTCGATTGATGTGCGTGAGTGTGTATGCTAATATCAATATTTACTAATGTACTTTTGTTGGTGTACTAATAAGATTGCATTTCATTTTAAATAAGCCCGGGATAACGCACGGTGGAGCTTAATAATTCAATCCGAAACAAAGTAAATGCTAGTATCATGTCAATAATATTAGGGTGAACCAAAAGCTTTTTCCGATTTTTTACAAGTGTTTTTTGTTTACCTAATTGTGTTTCTACCAAATAAAAATGTTTTATATACATGTGTTATATATTATTCTAAAACTCTTGAACTGCTCTATCACAATATACCTATATATTCAAATTTTTAGTTGATAGTTCAGCTCAGTTATTATTTAGCTCATTTAGTTGAGCTCAGAAACAAGACACGCTCAGACCGACCTATGACTCTTGATTCTGAAGCAATTCGTGAGGCAATTGAAACAAATCCTCAACTAGCACTCGTAGATTGTCCGCCGAACCAGATATTCCTCAAAATATGATGTGATAATCTACGAGTGCTAATTGAGGGGATTGTTTCAATTGCCTCACGAATTGATTCAGAATCCACAGTCGTAGGTCAGCCTGAGCGTGTCTTGTTCTTGAGATCAGTGTCGCCGTCGTCAAATTTTTTGAGCCAATTTCGCGCAGTACGATCCGAGACCACATTGTCACCTTCAACTTCGCATATCTTCTTTGCTGCTGCAGTTGCGTTAAAGCCTTGTTTCCAGTAATGACGTAAAAGGACACGAACTTCAGCTTTTTCCATGATTTTTATAAAAGTAAAAACTGAAATAAAAGATCAATTAAAAATTTGAATATATATTATGATAGAGCTGTTCAAGAGCTTTAGAATAATATATAACACATGCATATAAAACATTTTTATTTGGTAGAAAAACAATTAAACAAAAAGACATCGGAAAAAACTTTTGGTTTACCCTACCCTAATACAAGAAAATTGAAAATTCACGAGTTGGGAATAAATAGTAAGTAGATAATTGAGATAACTCATATAACTTACTACTACTAAAGCTAAGTATGACTAAAATCCTTTCAATGGAGTTCCAACAATAGGTTTGTTCCAACAATAATTCAGAACCATTCAGATGAGTTTTTCTTTACTGAGTTTGGCAAAGCCATCATATCATTAAAATAAGTCGATTTGAAAGTTCGAGAAATTATAGTGCAATATTCCAGGAAAAAGTTGTGTTAGTTGTGTCATTCTTAATCAGTTTAAAATGAAAAAGTTTAATAACCTCACTTTTTTGTAAATTACATTAATAATGGAAGATGGCAGCGATTTACTTACCTTACAACCCATCCATTTCTCCAATTTAAATATATTATATAGCATAAAAAGACTAGTGTTTTCTAATAAGTTTTTTTTTGTTATTTAATAGATTAGGATTATCAAACGAAATTTTCAACCTATTCAGAATCCTTCCAAAACCAGTCAAGTTGATTCTAGAACTATAAGTTCGCACATGGATTATAAGCAGTTCTGAATCACGTTCTGAACTCCTGTGAATTTTCTGTTGGAACAAACCCATCATTAGAGATAAGGCAGGCGTTTCTACAGTAACATATAGATAATATGGTCCCTGTATGCTGCTACTGCTACTGTATTTATCTTCATTTGAAAACAACAGCTAGAAGTAAGCCCTTTGAGTTATTCTTTCATTGAATTATAGGAGGTAGAGGACATCTTCCCCTGTCAACACGGTTTTAGAAAGAACATTTGTTGTTACTGCTTCATTTATTTAAAATGAATTATATATGATGCAAATGAATGACATGAGCAGTAAAGTAATGTCAACGTGCGAGGCAACAAGGACTCTGATAGGTAGGCGAGGAAAGCATCCAGCCGTATACTTTTCCTCCCAAGTTCTCCTAGCCCTAGCAATAATTCAACAAATTAAAGTAGACGCTCGTGTAAAATTCAGTGCTGAATCTGAAATCTCAAAGCTGAATCATCCCTTTATGAAGGCTGTCAGCAAGAAGAAGAGGCCATGCGACATATGATGTGCGGTTATGCCATCTGCCATCGTCCAATCAACAAGAGATTCCATATTGAGTAAATATTGACCAACATAGCGAGAACCTCCTAAGTAACGTTGTCACCCTTTTTAAAAACATTAGGATAGCTGACTGCTTTAATAGGTTGAATTCTCAAGTAAGGGGCCCAAGGGGCACAATGGGGCCCTGCTACCTCAGGTGGTTCTCCTCGCATTCAGAATACCGGAATATGTGTTATGAAATACATATTACTGGGTTATAGTTGCTCTCACCATGGCACTTGATACCACGATTCTGTATTTTGTTACAAAAGATTTTAAAATTAAGACACACGTTCTACAGAATGTTAATGAATGTAGATTGAATTATATTGAATGTGTTTTGTGTGAAACTAAAGATTCGTAGATTCGTATTTGAAAATTACAAAATTAATATAGGAGTTCCACATGGCTCAGTAATGAGGAACTAATAGGAATTAACTAATAGACATTGTTAAAGGGTTCACTTTTTGGATACCTATTTTATTATTTTGAAAAGGCTACTATTTAGATAACTATTAAGTATTTTGTTAAAAGATTATTTCGTTTTTTAAAGAAAATCATATGTATTACGGAATTATATTAAATAATAAAAAAACTCTTTTCAGTGCATTATTTACAGAAAAAATATATTATTATACGGATATTATATCTACCTGCTTGAAAAATCGTAATTTCTCCGTTAAGATTCAAGGTTTTTACTTCAATTTTGGAGAGACTATTTTTAAAAAATACAAACATTTCGAAAATGTGCAGAAATAAAAAACATTTTTTTCGCTGTCACAACGTTTTTCCCCTTTAAGAGTGGGAAGTAAAGAAGTTTTAAATAAAAAAAGAATGCCAACTAGTTGTGAAGGCTGGCTCTAAGAAATTATTCGGCTAAAGAAAGAGAACTGCGTAACAAAAGTCACTCGTCCCTTTTGTAAACGCCAATGGATGTTTCGTGTTTCCCTTGATTAGTCTAATAACTTCCTCTTCTATATTTCACGCTCTTCTACAGAGACTGAAAAAAGTTAAACCTCGCGACTCTCGTGAAACAGGTCACTTTTCTTTCAAGTTGTGTCTGTTAGACCAGAATTGTAAAACGTTAACAAGTCGTATAAAATTGAAGAAACATTTTTATCGGTATAATGAAAACTTTAAAATTAGGTTTTACCGGCGAAATAAAATTATGTAATACCCTCTTCAGAATATTAGTATTATATACACGGTGGAGACTTTAACTGGAATATATTCGCTAGCGGGGTGGTGAATGATTTTTCAAAAAATTCCCGAGACACGTCAACTTTTAAATGTATTTACCTACATTTTGCAAGTAATATGAAAAATATAGCCCTTCAGGGGTGGCTGAAACCACCCTCAACATGATTTTTTCAAATGCAACCCTAAGGCTTGTGACCCCTCATTGTAAAGCTGGTGGAAAGAGGAATCCAACGCACTGATCAAATTTTTATTTTTAGTATATTTGTAGGGTTGCATTCAATTAAAACGTAATTTTATAATTCTAATTTATTTTTAACGCAACAATTTCGTACTCAAAATGTGTGTTGTTTAGTTTTGGAATGTAGACCTTACTTTTCATATGTCCCCACAAAAAATTCCAAGCAATTTTTTGCCACAACTGATATTTGTATATTTTTTGCTAGTGTTTTTACACGGCCGCAAAGAGTAATTTAGTTTGTATGCTGTATTCAGAGTTTGAAACGAAGTGTTATTTCAAATTGGTGAAAATGTCTTATTTAACTGAATCACTAAAAATCGAAATTTTGATGATGATTGGATATGGTGATAGGGCGCGAACTCAATGCGAAGTTGTTCGCTTGTTTCGAGAAAACGCATCCTGACTTGCCACCACTAAATCAAGGTACCATTAGTAAAATTGAGGCACAATATCGAGAGATGGGTCATGTCAGGAAAGTACCGAGTAAGAGGCAGGCTGTTGTTGATGACGACAGGAAGTTGAATTTGTTGCTTGCTCTAGAAGAAAATCCAATCACCCAGCCCGTCAACTGGCCCGTGATAGTAATCTTAATCACAAAACAGTTTTAAAAATACTTAAATATGAGAAAAAAACGCCCATATAAAATGCAAGCTGTTCAAGAGCTACTTGAAGATGATGCAGATCGACGAGTGGAATTTTGCGATTTATTGATGACTTGTATTGATCAAAACCAGTTATCTTTAGAGTGGATAGTTTCTCTGACGAGGCTACTTTTACATTAAATGGGCACGTAAATCTCCAAAATTGTCGTTACTGGGCTGAAGAGAACCCCCATTGGATGAGGGAACTTCATACTCAGCGCCCACAGAAAACTAATGTGTGGGCCGGAATAATACAAGATAGAATTGTAGGACCATACTCCATACTTCATACTCCAGCACGAACTAATGCCAGGTGCTATGTCATTTATTTCAAACCCCTTAAACCCTAACTTGACCGACGAGAGGTTATGGTTTCAGCAAGATGGGGCCCCACCACACTATGCTGCCATTGTTCGTCAGTATCTGGACAGAATTTTTCCCAGTAGGTGGATTGGAAGGCGAGGTAATATTGAGTGGCCAGCAAGATCTCCAGATCTTACACCACTGGATTTCTTTTTGTGGGGACATCTTAAAAAGTAGGGTTTACATTCAGAAACCCAACAACATAGCAGATCTGCAGGAAAGGATAAGAGAGGAAATCGGAAAAATAATACCGCAAATGTTGCATAATGTAAGGGACGAAACCTACCATAGACTGGGATGCTGCCAACAAGTGAATGGTGCACATTTTGAACAATTGTTACGTTGAAAATAAATTTAATTTTTAAATTGTTTTAATTGTATGCAGCCCTACAAACATACTAAAAATTAAAATTTGATCAGTGCGTTGGATTCCTCTTTTCCACCAGATTTACAATGAGGGGTCACAAGCCATAGGGTTGCATTTGGAAAAAATCATGTCGAGGGTGGTTTCAGCCACCACTGAAGGGCTATATTTTTCATATTACTTGCAAAATGTAGGTAAATACATTTAAAAGTTGACGTGTCTCGGGAATTTTGAAAATCATTCACCGCGGGGTGGTGAATGATTTAGTATTAGTAGATATAGGTAGCCAATATATTCCAGTTAAAGTCTCCACCGTGTATATAGTATATTCAGTAGTACAATACAGGTTTCTATAAATATTACTAATAAATCACCCTTTATAATTTTGTCGTGGTCTTCAGAAAGTACTCAACTTTGGAAAGTGACAAGTTTGTTAAAGAAAATTGGTGTGATGTCACAGCGTAATTCAGAACAGACTAAATAGTAATGATTTCAAAACATATCTACGTTTGAAGACACTGAAGTACACTGACGTAGTTAGTTTACATTAATTGTGCTCTACATTAATAATTTTAGTAGTAATCTGATCATTCAATATAATTTTGGTGTAAGTAAATATATGATTTACAGTTATTATTTTGTGGTAATGTTTAGGAATTAAATTTTAACTGGTGGTAATAGGAACAGAACCCTAATTAAATATACCTGTGGGATCTATTTATCCTCCTATATAGAGCAGATTACTGTTGTGAATTACACAAGTATAAATATGTACATAATTATATCAGGGGATAGCACTGATGTGAATGTTTTTTTCTGCATTAGGAATATTTTTTGACACATAGTAAACCGATTCTTTCCTGTTATTCATAAATGTGGGAAATAAACAAAAAAAAACATGAAAATAATTTCCGTTCACTGTCATTCATCATTAGAAACCACAAATCCGGATTTCGACTCTTTACTAGGACTCTTCTTTATTAGGACTCAGTATATCTCACGAATAATAGCATCAAACGAGAATTTCGGCTTATTTCCTCGCCAGGGCAATACTGCAGTGACATGTAAGGACTGCCTCTAGTGTGCCTAAATGGAATTCGATATGTTCCGGTGGGTCAGGCTCCGGGAATGACATTTAGTGGTTGTTGACTTTGTCAGACCCATCGCAACCCCAAATACATAGGAAACGTATGGTTTGACCCCCAGATCCAGACAACTTTCTTTTTTTTGTAAACCTGTGACAAAAGTTGTTTGGATCTGGGGTCAGATCATACGTTTCTTATGTATTTTTCAACGCTGAATTCGAATGTATTTTTAGTTTTGCTCTATCACGTCAGGATTTTGAGATATCCTAACCAAAAAACACAATTCTTTGACATATTTGAGGTTATGTAGCTTTGCGATTTTTTTTTCTCGGAAAACCATGTATGGGATCTTAAAGTACAAATCTTTCTCTTTAAAATGTCGTCGAGTGTGCTCAAAAATATTTTTTTTTCGCCGCCATATCGAATTTTGAAAATTGTTGGTTCACATCTTTCCCAATACATTTAGTACGGAAACCTTATGGTCATTATTTAAATTGCAATATCTCGGCGAAAAAAAGATATGTGAGCAAACTCAACGGTATTTTAAAAGGTGAACATTTGTACTTTAAGACCCCATACATGATTTTTTGAGAATAAATTCTCGAAACTACATAACATCAAATATGTCAAAAAAACGTGTTTTTTTTTAATAAAAAAATAGATCATTTATAACGATATAATGTGTTCAATTCAATCAAATATTTGTATTAGTTTATAAAACAAAATTCATAAACTCATAACGTAAAGGTTTTGCTTTATTAATTTTTAAGTAAAAGCATTTAGGGTAAAGTAGGGCATATCGTATTGTCGGTTAAATCGTAGCATAGTGATATTTTAAAAACTAATGGTACTAGTTTTGTATTCTGATGACTAAATGGTATTCTGCATTATACAAAACCCCACCCTATCCGTTTTCAATCAGTCTTAGGTTAATCGCTGCAATAGAGTAGAGGCGCTTTTGTCCGTGTGTACACACGAACGTTCGTGTGTGTACACGTGTGAACACATAGTTTCACCGCTTCTTTCATAAAGGAAGTTCTCCCATCTGAGGTAAGCTTTGCAGCTGTATTACTAATTGTTAAAAAACATAGTTTGATTAAATTTGTTTTGAAACTGCAAGATCTCATGGGATCATAATCCTTCAGTTGCCGGGATATACAATACTCAATAATGTTATAATTATAAATTATTATTGATAATTGTTATTATCAATAACGTTATCAATACTGTTCGAATTCCAAGCACATCATCTGCGTCAACATCAGTTCAATCAATTCATCCGGTGCAAATATAAATTGACGAAAATGAATGGTATTGTGAAATCTGCGAGGACTTCTCATTGGAGGATATGATTCAATGTTCCAATGGGAAGTGTAAAAAATGGTTTCCATGAAAAATGTGTAACATTAAAGTCAAAAAATTGATTTCTTCTGCGTTTTCTGCTCTGAATCTTAAATACCTACTGTATTTACTGAAATAAATATTTTCTATTATACAGTCCGTTTTATTTTACCAATATTTTATGAAGTCCAGTTAACTGAATTTATTATTATGAAAGGTACAAATTACCCACCTGATGGTACGATTTTCCCGATAGGTTGGATAAATCGTGGCTTTAGCAACATTTTTTCTTTTTACAATTTCTTGAAAATAAGCTGTATTTGCCTTATTTTATATACATATATACATATGTATCGATATAAAAATGAATAGGTAATTATAAGGACTAGTTTCTTGACGATACATTATCCACTATTCAAATTTTTATAAGCGTGTTTATAAACCCGGTAAGATTTACCCCACTTTACCCTACTACATTTTATCATGAGATCCAATACTTTGTTTCCATGATTTCATCCATTTGCTTTCATTATCATAGTTATTTGTTACACAGCAACGCGTGTCCATTTTGGGCAACATGTCGTCTAACTACATTGAACTGACGTATTGACGTTTACGTTTTAAGAGCTCTTGAGTCGGTTTGTCGTAGACGTGCTCCGGAGAGTCGCATCCAGAAACTCCTTTGGCGAAATCGTGCTCCCGACATTGCCTTTTAAAGTAATATTATCGACAGGTTTAAACAGGGTAGGCGGGCACTATCTCTCGCGAAACCTTAAGTATAATTGAAATTTGGTCTCGTAGCACGATTGTCACCTTGACGTCTTTCTACCCAGAATTAGACTGTTTGAATTGCGGTTTTATATAAAAACCCATAACCCTTTGTATAAAAGCAAATTTTGAACTAATCGAGAATACAAAGGTTAGCAGCAGTCTTACCTTTTTTCTAGGGCAGGATCTTGGGTCTCTTTGAATTTCTGTCTGGCACTGATGTAATAAGGGATGTAATAAGGGGGTGCTACTCTGTCTTTGATCACTAGCGAAAGCACTTGATAAGCGAGAAAGAAGTGGGCAAGAAATACAAGCATATATAATTTACAAGGCGCTTAAAAAATACGGTTTATACTTTAATTACCATAGAGTTATATATATTGCCGCCCATGCGTTATGGCGCGCATTTCCGGATGCTAATTATTATACCCAAATAGAAGGAAAATAGCAAAAAAACCTTCGAATTACACTTGCAACAAAAAGTTACAATGAAAAACGATTTGTCAACAAAAAATGTTAGTAATAGCTTGCAAAATATTTGTGATTCCTTTTTCCACAATTATCAAGTGAAGTATACAAACTTAAATTTATATAATATAATTACTTAAATCTGGTATGAGATCACTGTAAAGCCGACAGATCCGGGCGGCGGGACATCTCAACGGTCCATATCTCAACGTAAATAACAGGGTAAGTTTAACACATCTCTTTCTAAATTGCAACAGTTTATTGTTTTCATGAATTTTTTTTTTTGCACATACAAGTAGTAAGTAGTATGACGCGTATGGTTATGGCTCGCCGCCCGGATCTGCCGACTTTAGTTATAAGAAACGAAATGCTGGCATGAAATAAAAATTAGAAATCCCATAATTTTAATATATTTCGAGATTTCGAAATAGAAACAGGAATAAAAATACCTTGTATTTAGTTGGTGATTAAGAAAACTTGGTGATTAAAGATTTTCGGGTGAGGCATACTTTTTTTTTACTTTATTAATACGTAATCACTCCCTAAAATATTGAGTGGGTCTCATGTTCTTTTACGAAAATACAAATTTTAATTCCACCAAGCGTCACTGCCACCTACTCCCCCTTAATACGGTTCTGTTAGGATCCGCGAATTTCTTAACTTTAATTATATTGCACCTGGAAATCGCAAAATTACATATTTTTACATGTAATGTGTTTATATACAGGGTCGCTGATATATATGGAAACGGTCGATTATCTCCCTAAATTAAGATAGCTAGCGGAAAATATTAAGACACAAAAGTTTTAGGGTTTTTTTAAAATCTATCACAATAAAGAAAAATTAAGTATACAAGATCAGTCAAAAAGTCATGACGAAACAAAGTTGCTTTTTCCTTAATGGAACACTCTGTATATTATTCCACATTTCAATTATTCTCGAAATTCTAAACAAAATTCATATGGCACATCGTTACCTAAATTTAACCGTTTTCGAGATATCGAATTTTGAAAATAACTTTTTACTATTCTCAAATTTATTAAAGGAAAAGCCCGAAATGATGGATATTTATTATGAAAATTACACAAGGTGGAAGATATGGATGATTAAATTTTAATTATTATTTTTTTACAGAAAATAAAAAAGCATAATTGTTCAGGGTTGATAAAAATGCATGAAACGAAAAAATGTATTTTTTAATGAATGTCCTGGATATTTCAAATTTTATGAAAACAATAGTTATGCCAGAAAAAAAGAGAGAGAAAACAAGTTTTAATAAACAACAAATAATTTTTTTGGAATTCTATTTTATTATAAGGTGCTCAAAAGTGTTCACCATTTACCTCCTGACAGTAATGAATTCGTTGAACAAAATTTTGTAGTGAATCTAAAAGTGTGTTGGGAGGAATGGCCTATTGAGTTGCGGCCTATTTTTGTAGACTACATTTTTTATGTGACCCCACAGAAAAAGTCAAGTGGGGTCATATCGGGAGACCTGGCTGGCCATTCAATTGCCCCCTGCGTCCAATCCATTTATCAGGAAAGGTTTCATCTAGATATACCTGTACCAAACGTCCAAAATGTGGAGGAGCCCCATCTTGTTGAAACCATATTTGTTCTGCCGGTAAATTGGGATTGTTATTGTTCGGGAATAATCGTCTAAGCTCTGGAATAATACGCTCTTGCAAAAGTAATAAATATCGTTCAGAGGTCAAATTTCCGTTTATAAAATAGGGTCCTATGACGTGTCCACCAATAATGCCACACCAAACATTTACTCTTTGTGGTCGTTGGGTGTGAATTTCCTCCATCCAATGTGGATTTTGGTCTGACCAATACCTACAGTTGTGTGGGTTTATGTGCCCGCTTAAACAAAATGTAGATTCGTCAGAAAACAATATGTGGTTGACAAAGTTGACATTTTCGTTTAATTTATCCATAATAACTTCGCAGAACTCGATTCTACGGTCAAATCGTCTTCACTCAACTCTTGTAACATATGAATTTTATATGGATGGAATTTTTTCACGTTTGCAAATTTTTTGAATGGAATATCGACTCATGTTATGATTTACAGCCCTCTGTTGCGTCGAATTTATTGGATTTTCCACCACATCTAACATGACATTCAAAGAATTTTCTTCGTTTGTAACGCTTACTGGTCTTCCACTTTTTGGTCGATCTTTGACACCTCCAGTTTCATGAAAACGCTGCAATGTTTTTGAAACGGTTGATTTAGAAAGAGGTTCCCGATCGGGATGCAATTCATTAAAAATAACCACTACTTGGTCAAAACTTCGTCTTCTATCACCATATCCTATGATCATTAAAATTTCAATACGCTCGATTTCACTTAAACGTGCCATTTTTGGGCGAAAATAATTTACACTAAATGTATTTTTGACATGTGTTGTCAAGATCACCACTGTTAGACAAAAGAACGAAGCGGCGTTGTTATGGAGCTAGAAACCTTCAAAGGTAACTTAATGGACTATAAACTTAATAAACTAAAATATTTTTGTATACTTTATAAGAAAATGATTTTCAAAATACGATATCTCGAAAACAGTTAAATTTAGGTATTCGATGTGCTATATGAATTTTGTTTATAATTTTGAGAAGAATTGAAATATGGAATAATATACAGGGTGTTCCATTCAATAAAAAGCAACTTTGTTTCGTCATGACTTTTTGACTGATCTTGTATACTTAATTTTTCTTTATTGTGATAGATTTTAAAAAACCCTAAAACGTTTGTGTCTTAACATTTTTCGCTAGCTACCTTACTTTAGGAGATAATCGACCGTTTCCATACATATCAGCGACCCTGTATAACTAATTATTATGTTATTATTAAGTTTATATTATGTCCGAGAAATACATAAAATGTGCTTTTGGAATTACAAGACTTTAGTAAAATTTATTTAAAGTTACTTAAAAATTCACCACATAAAAATAATACCTTCAATAAATAAACTCATTTTCGTACATACAGTGTGACCCATTTCAAATGGAGACATGCCTAGAATAATAGTATTTATTATCCGATTTGTTTCGTGTTGTTCCTAAAACATGGGGCGGTTAAAACTATATTCTGGAACAAAATAATAAAACCTGTTTTCTGTGTTTAAGGCCTACTTTAGAATTTGTTTCACTTTCAAACTTAACTAAAACTGTTTAACGATTGGACTTTAGACTGGATTCTGGATTAGACTTTACACTGGATTCAGCATCTTCTAAAACGATTTTATGCCAAATTTCATAAATACATATTTAATAATGGGAGATTTATAACAATTAGATAACAACATAATGCAGGCTTCATTTTATTAAATACTTTTAAATAGTAATTTCCTAAAAAAATATTATGAGGCAATGAAAAATGATTTTAAAATATGAGAAATTAATTTTACACTTTTACTACAATAATATAATAAATTTAACATCATAATACAATTACACTTTAAATTCGTGTAGCCTCTACAAGGCCACCGTTGATTTCGATGCACTTTTCGAATCCCTTACGAATATTTCTTTGAACATTCTGAAGCGTGCCTGATTCTTGCATATAACCTTCTCTATTGCCTGGACGTGACTTATAAACCTTGGATTTTATGACCCCATAGAAAGAAGTCCAACGGCGTTAAGTCCGGGGACCTGAGTGGAGATTTAATTAGGGGCTACTTCTACCTATCCATCGGTTATGAAAGTTCGCATAAAGCCATTCGGTAACCACTCTTGCATTGTAGATAGGACATCCATCTAACTGAACATGAACATTTACTCTTTCTTGTACTAGAAGTTCATGTAATATATTCCAAAATGCATTCCTTAGGAACTGCAAAACTGTACGCTAGCCATACTACCCTCAAAAAAGAGGGCCAAAGATCGTTTCATTGAGTATCCCACACTAAACATTAACTTTTTGAGAATAATGTCATTTACAATTAATAACCCACTTTGGTTTTTCTGTAGCTCAGTACACAGAGTTTTGTGACGATCCCACACCATTAGTTGTAAAAGTTGCCTCATCGCTGAAAAATAGATTTTAGAAAATTTAAAAAAATTAAAAATGAAATAAAATAAAAAAGTTTTTAAAATACTACCTCGCAACAATTGCATGTACAAAATATTTATAAACGATTTCACAAGTGGATCGACATATAGTGACTTAAAAATTAAAATAAATTGTGTAACAGTATTTAATAAAATGAATTTTATATTACAATTTTCCGTCACTATAAACATTTATTTAAAAAATTTGGCATACAATCGTTTTAGGGGATGCTGAATCCAGTGCCGTAGTTAAATTTGAAATAAATTTGAAATGTTTTTGTAAAATTTGGGTGTGAACAAACCTACTTCGAATTTTTTCGAAGTAGGCTTTGAACATAAACAAACATTTTAATAATTCGCGCCAGAATAGTTTTTACTGTTCCATCTTTTTAGAAAAAACTCGAAATAAATCAGATAATAAATACCATTTTACTAGGCCTGTTTCCATTTCAAATGGGTCACACTGTATATACTTACGTATAGTCTTTACCTGTTGGTTTATTGATATTATAAATATTACTGATTTGTCCTAAATATTGCTCACAATAACTACATTTAGCTCTAATTCAGAGCACGGTAATTTTACCAGATAGTATATTACAAGTTAAAGCGATTCAGACAAGAATGGTGAACAAATGAAATTAAAAACTGTATTTTAAGTACGGAATATGTATTTTTTGCTTTTATTGTATCCAGAATGAAATACATATGCCGCATCCGAACCATAAATTTCATAGATTGTCTAGGAAACTACGGAAGTAAGTTTAAAGGAAAAGACAGAATTTAATGAGATTCACAAATGTGACATAATGACACAAATTAAGTTTAAAACTTAATTAAAATCGATGTATAACTGCCGCTTTCAGTTGCCACGAACTTTTTAGTTTCCTTTTTTCTTAATTTAATAAGAGGAGTTTTGTAAATGCCCTTTTTGAATTTAATAATGTAAAACGGAGGCAATTCTTCTCTGTCAGAAAGTCGGCTTTAAGAACATCGCAGTAATTCTTATTTGGATATACGAGTATACCTCGTTTTCATATTACGACTGAAAATAGTAAAATATATTAAATCTAGTTGGCTTCTAACTGGGCATAAAGTATACAGCGTAAACATCAAAGTACGCATATGAGAAACATTTTGATCATTCAGAAAGTAACTCTTGATAGGAGTCATCTAGATAGTTACATATATTTTCTAAACTATGGTAGCCAGGATTCTTTTGAAAGACTTGAAGTATTTTTTCTTATTCCGTAGTGCTGACAGAACTTGTGGTGGCAGCATTAATTTTGTTCTGAACATCATGCAGGATTTGAAACTGGTCACATAACGATAATCCATGTGTTTCCAACTTTTATATAGCATTAATTAAGATACTGTAGTTGATATTAATATATCGTATATCTTCGCAAATAATCTGATCTTTCATCAGGTTTTGTACTATACCTATATAGTCCGGGAGCCAGATCAAAATTTGGTCAATTATTTCTTCTCGAACGATAATTAGTGAGACGCATCAGAGAGTTTTATCATAATGCCTCGTGAACGTCAACTGCGGTTCCGTGGGTGGGATGAGCGGTGGTAGCCATAGATAAAAGAAGAGATAGATGGAACTCTCTCATAGAATTAAATGAAACCGTGAAGCGCCATCTCTTGCATTGGTCTCAAACTAATTTTAACTAATATGGCGGATGGCGCTATATTCAAAAAATATTCAAAAATAAAATACAGTTTGCGGACTCCATAAGAGTTCCATTATGGACAAAACGTATGTATATAAGAATACCATAATCATACTTGGTTACATAAAGTTTTTTATCCTTATCTAGCATAAACTAAATATGATTTTGCTATTCTTGTCATATAATATATATACGTTTCGTCCATAAGGGAACACTTAAAAAAGTACACAAACTGAATTTGAAGCCGTTCCTCAAGAAATAATGTCTAAAAAATAAATTTTAAAGACATGCTATGATGAAAAATGAGGATATTTGAGATATTGAGACCATTAAATACCAAAATCAATTGTTTTAGATGTAAGATTCCTTTATTCACAAGCACATTTATATGCATTCACAATCACATTTATACACAAGACACAATCACATTTAAGTATAAATTATTTCCAACTAGCCATTTATATAAACTAAAAAAAAGTAAAGGCATAACTTTCTTTACATGAAGTTTCATTTATAACACACATCTGGTACCAGTTCTAGTTCTCCTTCTTTTAATGTAATATTAACTCAACTAATTTCTGTCTCAAATAAGAATACATAATACCCAATAAACAAATAAAACACAAAATAAATTAACACATGGAAACAAATTAAACACAAAACTACAAAACTTAGGTTTGTTTTGGTTTTACTTAGAACCAATTCAATCGATACGCCCAGATAAATATTGACGTAAGAACATAACGCAAATTATAAATATTAAACATTTGGGCGCATGGACTGAACTAGTTCTTCAGGATTACCAGTCTCTTTTTTTAACAATACCAATGCCATCTATAGAGTTGGTCTCATACTAAATATCACATTTCAGGTAGGCTCATAAGAGTGAACAGCCCCTGGTGGTAGCCTCCCACGCACGGAGGAAAAAAATTAGTCATTTTCTCCTGACTAAAAATTTGTCAAACTAATACCTTGAGGAAAAAAAGTCAGCTGACTATAATATGGTGTATTATACGTCAGCTGGTCGCTTGAACATGAAAATTTATACATTCAATGATTTCCTCTCAACTAAATATTTACCTGATGATAGCTTATATGCTACTGTGAATGAATATAAATGTCAGCTTGCTGTACCTCGGTGGAAAGATCGTCAGCTGATACCTTGAAAGTTGTAACGCAGAAGTTAGGCGGGAGCATCTATCGCCTATTTAAATGCAACAGCTGACGAGTACGCATGCATATACCACTCTACAAATAACTGTACACTCGACATCCGCATATCCGAACTTTTCCGTTCAGTAAAATTCCACATTTCCGAACTCTCTTCACCTCCGGATAACCGAACTGCTGGCGCATGCGCAAATGGTTTTTCTGGATCATTCGTCATTCGACAGGACAAGTTCAGTTGTGTGGAAGTACAAGTTCGGAAATATGGTGGAAATATGGTTCGGAAATATGGAGTTCGGATATGTGGAGTTCGGATATGCGGATGTCTAGTGTAAATAGTGTATACTTGTGTGTGAAAAAGTATACAGTGGGATTTTCGATTTTGAAAGTATAGTAATAGTAATGTCGTTCACGAGGCTAAACTTATATTACTAAATTATACATAACATTAGATTGTATTGATAAAAATTATAATCCAAAAAATTAAAAGAAATAAGAATTAATTCATATACATATGGTAATCTTGAAGAAGATGCATCTTCTGATGCTGCTGTTATTTTCCTATAATTTGGTGGCAAAGCCGTAAGGCGTCGATAACATTCGCTGTGGTACAGCTGAAAATTGTTTTGCTGTGTAGGAACTACTGTTTCGTGTCCAGCTAGTTTATTACTTTTTTCGAACAATCAACACTGCACTGCACTTGGTCAAATTATCTTCGCTAAATGATAAGAGAGAACTATTTTTTTGCAAAAGACGCAATAAGGCGTTACGTTAGACATTTTTATTTTGTCTTTAACGGTCACTATACCAATTCCTCTTGAACACTCTCTACGACTGACTACGTTTCCCCTTCTATTCTAGTCGCATTTTATTCCCCTTCTTTTCTATTTCTCCCTCGTCAGCTGGTGTATTTAAATAGGCGATAGATGCTCCCGCCTCACTTCTGCGTTACAACTTTCAAGGTATCAGCTGACGATCTTTCCACAGAGGTAAAGCCAGCTGACATTTATATTCATTCACCATCAAGTACCCCATCGGGTTACAACCGCCTCAGGAGACAAACGTGTATCTTTTTAAAAAGGTTTCCTCTTGTAGGCGCTTTCACAATTTTTTTCAGATTTGATATCATCTTGTTGATCATCGATAAAAAATACTCTTATATATTATCTTGATTTGGCCATATGTAACCAAAACACTCATTGACAAACTGTACAATTGTTTCACGATAGGTTTTATCTAGTACATTTGAGGCCAATAAAACAAAAATAAGCAACAGCACGTCCACGGGTATCTGTAGCTTCGTATATGATGAAGTAAACAAAATTGTTCGCTCTGCCTTCACGTATTCTTTGCATTACATCACTATAAACCTAATTAATGTATGTGTTTCGTCACGGTTTCGAGAAATTCACGTAAAACAGGGTTCTTTAATTTATCTAATGGAATGTCACCAGCTACAAATGCATTTGTAAGTTCATAGATAAAACACGAAGAGCCATGGCTGTTCACATGTCTTGTTACTTTAGATTTATTTGAAGAATTTATAGTTCTTCAACAAAAAGTACAAAATAAGCCATTTCCCCTAATACGTAAATCCCCATAAAAGTCAGGATACCTGTCAATCCATGTTTGAAATATATCTTGTCTATTTTTGCGTTCTTTTGTTATTACAAGCTCACAACACTACCCATTTCGGGCCTCTCGTATGTCAAAAGCGGGCAGTCTATAATTCGCTGTGTTGTGCGAGCCGTTATTGAAATGGCTTATTTTAAATTATTAATTACATGGTTCTCCCTAATGCGGCCCTGTTACGCTCCGCGATTTAGAATCTTTACTGATAACACAAATAATAACCCACTTTTTAAAATGCGCGTTTCTAAAAAGTTTTTTTTTTAATAATATTACCGAATTAAAGACTATCCAACGTAATATCCAACGTAATCATAGAACTAGGAACTTTAACATTAAATGCCTGAATAACATCAATTCCTAAACAATGCGAGACACAGTGAAGACGCTTTTGCTGTTGGACAGCGCTAAGCGTTGCCACTTGGATGTCGACCATATATATGTATTTATTGTTTTTGCCTGTAAGTGGCTATTCTTGTTCGCCGTCCTTTTTAACTTGAGTTGTCTTTATTTATATGTGCTAAACAAGCAAATGTAATATGTAAGCATACACCAAACTCCGTCTAATCCCATGTTTTCGTTGGTATACCCCATTGCTGAAGTAATTGTCACGAGCCAGTTATGTATATCAACACCGATTTTAAATCTTATACAATACGGTGTAGATCTAAACGAAAAAGCAAACACAATTAACGCGCTCTTCCATCGATTCTTAGAACGAGAGGTGGAGGAGGACTACTCCGAAAAAGGCGGCGTATTTACATATCGTTTTGAACAAAGCTCGTGAATCGATAATAAATTGAAGGAAGCCTGTGTCAAATCGTCTGTAAATGTATAGGTATTCGAACTCCGTAATATTTATACATGGTTATTATTTTTAAATGGCAATAATATAATTGGAAGTTGCTCCAGCAACGAATAATAAACCTCATCAGGAGTAACGGACATTTAAACTGACTGAGCTTTTTTCTTGGATGTTTTTCTCAGTTTTCTCTTCTCTTCATACAATTCTATGTAGATCAAAGATAAAAAAACTCGTTAGACAAATACTTTCTCACAATCAGTGACACTTTTTACTTTGATGATTTACTTGACTACTAGACTTTAATACAGAATACGTATCTGCACATACTTTTTGCAGATGTCTAATAATATAGATGACATAGAATATAGAAATATATTAACCTCAAATTTTGCGTTTTTTACTCAATGACTGGAACAAACTTAACATCCTATTCATGTAATGTGTCATTTTTAAGAATTTAGTTGTCGAAAAGTAAATTATTCATTAAAATAGTTATAAAACTGACAATAAGTAATATTCTATTTGACTGTTTCCAATTACTAAAGAAAAACTCTACTAAAAAAATATACGTGAACTAAATTATATTCTGTAAATGTGAAGAGAGAGGTTCATCAAGTAAGAGAGACACATACGTTGCCGTGGCATTACATAAATAAGAGGAACTGATCCCACTCCAGTCCTTGGCTTCCGCGGTGCGGGGGCGTGGTTCATATTGAAATAAGGAGGGTATAAAATCACCAACAAATGTGAATCGGCCCATTATATCATCATTGACCCCATTGCTGGCTGCTAATTTGCCAATATACACGGTATGTATGTTTCGTTTTTATAGGCCCATATTTTCTCCTTATTCATTTTAGTGCATATAAAAGTTTGCACTTTTTTATTTTTATATTCATATTTTTTTTTATATTTATTCATTACTAATATCTTTTATTTTTATTACAGGACTACACCACTGACTAAGTTTATTTTAAACACTTATATTGACACAGAAGTAGAAACTACATGGGACTCTTAGATTGTGAGGCAGAGTGATTTTGGCTTTAAAACATTTTTTTCTAATTTTGCATATACAGTGACACTTTTCATAACTGACAGAAGTATTAAAACGAAAAACTTTTCCTAACTTAACTGGCGGCCAAAAAAAGATTTACGTCTAAAAGAAACTTTTAATAAGCTTTGAACGAGTGATCCGTTTTTAATGATCTTTTTTTTAATCAAAGCTCAAAGCTTGCCCCAGAACAAACAGGCTAATAGGTCCCATAAAATTTGGTTATTTTTACATGGTTCAGACCGTACGGTTAAAACCATATTAATCGAACCGGCACATGTACGAGTATATGCCCATACATTTTGGTTTTTCGTTTAATTTAAATACCAAACAGGATGTAGTCGCGTCGAAAAAATGTCTTCTCTCAGTAGTAGCGGTTATCACAGTCAAAAAAGGAGAGAGAGAGATAGAGAAAGAAAAGCAGCGTTCCAAATGGTGCAAGGAGTGGTTGTTAAAATAGAGGTGGCTATCTCATACTAATATTCTAACTACTTATATACAGGTATAACTGATCTACTTCTTGAATCTGGCGATTGGTATATAATCATTAGAAAAGTGCTCAGTTTTTAAAAAGAGTCCTGAATAAGGTTTCTCGGCGCGATAATTAGGTAAAAAATGGGATGTTTTGGATAAAATCGGTATATAGGAACCTTTTAAAAGAAAACCGGTTTTTTGCGGATTAAGGGGCGAAAAATAATTTTTTTCGTAAAACAAAAAAAAGCACGTTGTAGCGCTTGAAAAAACGAAAAAAACGAGTTTTCGGTTATCAAAATCGGTTCAGAAGTTTTTGCACAAAAAAATAAAAACCGATGAAAAATGCCCATTTTTTTAAATCGAATTACAAGGGTTCTAATGGTCGCAGAAACGTCTGCTGCCTATCTGCAGTAAAAATTTTCATGCAAAAATAATAAGAACTTTTTGCATAAATCGAAAAAAACTAATAAAAGGTCTTTTCGAAATACGGCTTGAACAAGCCGAAAAATGGTCGTAGAGCATTTTCCGGGCTTAAATTACTCGTCATTAAAATTCCCTACAAATCCATTATCGTGATTTGTGGGAGAGGTTCATTCATTCAACTCGGGTAAGCGAGTGAAGGGGAAGTGGACGCGTGGTAGGGAACCTCTCCCGCCGCAGACTTCTGTCAGCGCGTCTGCGGCGGGAGAGGCTTCCCCCACCACGCGTCCACTCGCTTACCGGAGCGCTCGAAACAACGCGACGCTTGATTTTCAAACGCGTTTTTCAGCCGTTTGAATGAACCTCTCCCACAAGTCATGATAAGGGATTTGTAGGGAATTTAATGACGAATAATTTAAGCCCAGGAAAAAATGCTCTACGACCATTTTTCGGCTTGTCCAAGACGTTTTTCGAAAAGACCTTTTATTAGTTTTTTTCGATTTATGTAAAAAGTTCTTATTATTTTTGTATGAAATTTTTACTGCAGATAGGCACGACCAAAAGCTACAACTTAAGCAGAAGTTTCTGCGACCATTAGAACCCTTGTAATTCGATTTCAAAAAATGGGCATATTTCATCGGTTTTTATTTTTTTGTGCAAAAAACTTCTGAACCGATTTTGATCACCAAAAACTCATATTTTTTTTTCGTTTTTTCAAGCGTTACAACGCGCTATTTTTTGTTTTACGAAAAAAATTATTTTTCGTCCCTTAATCCGCAAAAAAACGGTTTTCGTGCACATGTATCGATTTTTGACTAAGGTTCCTACATACCGATTTTATCCAAAACATACGCAATCAATTTCTACTATTTTTCACATAATTATCGCACCGAGAAACCTTATTCAGGACTCTTTTGAAAAGATAAACTATCTAGCCTGGACCAATAACTATTTACGCATGGACGAAGAAACGTATTTGGAACTAGGTACCTAATATTTTAACACCTTTAATTGTAATATTCCTTGGACTTAACTTTCCATAAACATGGAAAAGTTTTATATGTGAGTAGGAGCATGGGTTCCAATATGAATTGCCCGTTGTTACTAGCTGTACTTATTTAAATATCCGCGCGTGAAATTGCTTGCAAAAACTTGCTACTAGGCGCTGCTGAGTGATAACAACTGGACTGTTTACCCCATACACTACGGCTTAAGACCATACGATACTGTCAAGGCGATATATTTTTTGCGTGGTTCAAACTGGAACGAACAGTCCCATACATTGCGGTTTTTTTTTAACAATTTTAACCATACCTTCTGGAACGTACGTTCCAAAACCGTGTAAAATGAACGAAATGAATGGGGCCCTTAACAGCACGTATTACCCCCACCCTCTTGCTTAAATTTGATATTTTATCTTAGGTGATACCGTTCAGTAAAAGCAACTCTTAATTCATCGAGATTTACGTCTTCGAATGCGTTGTTTCATTTCATCCTACAAATGATCGATATTGTTCATGTCAGGGCTTCTCGGAGGCTAAGGCAAACATTCTATGCCAACATCGTTTAGAAGTGAGTCACGGTAACTTATATAGCATACATCTGATCTCTGTCAAAGCTACAACTTTAGCTACCTGTACATAATTGGTTTACCTGGGTATTATTGCGTATACTTCTCACAACGCTTACTTAAATGATAAAATATCAGAACAATTATTGACGTTCAGCAATTCATTTTCTTTTTTATTATCATAGCCTCCTTATTACGATGCATGCGTTTCAACGGAGACAACGTTTTACGAAAACGCTAATATCTGTTGACCAATGGGCTAGAATTGTGACCCAAAAAAGAAATTGTTGAGAATGCGATGAAGTATCACAGGAATATTTAAAAAATGTTGATACATTAGAAGTTCACCTCACAGTCACAGTTGAACTTAGAGGAAACAACATTATCTGATTGTAAAGGCTTTAAGTTCGAAAAAAAATATGTTAAAAATAAAGTACACAGTCCTTGGGCAAGCTGTGAGATTTGATTTAAAAAATAAGATCATTAAAATCGGATTGCTCTTTC
This sequence comes from Aromia moschata, assembly GCA_029963805.1. Classification (NCBI taxonomy): domain Eukaryota; kingdom Metazoa; phylum Arthropoda; class Insecta; order Coleoptera; family Cerambycidae; genus Aromia; species Aromia moschata. Next base: position 93,572 of record JAPWTK010000570.1, read on the forward strand.
AAACGATATTAAATGCTACTTTTAGACGTAAATCTTCGTGAGGCAATTTTTTTGTCTGAAAGTTTAGTTATGAAAAATTGTATATTTCGTAACTAACGCAACGTTATTGTAGATATGAAACTGGCAACTTGTTGACAATCTACAAGAGCGTAGCCAGGGGGGCGATGGGGGCAATCCCCCCCCCAAGGGTCAAGTAAAAAACCAAAATACTCGAGGGATTGCGGTTGCCGTTGCCTCTACTGACCTTTTTTTTTGGTTTAGTTGTTTAATCTGCATTGGGCGCCCCCCAAAGATAAATACTGGCTACGCCCTTGACAATCTAGAGTCTAGATTGTCAACAAGTCACCCGACTTTTTGTCACAACCACTACAATCCAGATTATTCTCATTATTGTGTGAAGATTATGGCAGCAAACATAAATCACTGCTGCTCCATATAGAAGTGCGATGGTTATCTCGGGGTAAAACTTTAACAAGGCTATTTGAACTTAGAACCGAGTTACAAATGTTTTTTTCAGATATCTCTTTTAATTTGAAAGACCGTTTGTATGATAAAACTTGGTTGTTCCGACTGCCTTTTATGGCGGATATTTTTCAAAAACTGAACTAATTAAATTTACCATTATAAGGTAAACAGACAATAGTGTCCCAGGCCTATAACAAAATAACTGCCTTCAAAAGAAAATTAGAATTTTGGATTATTTGCGTTGGTAAGAGAGAAATAGGAAGCTTTACGTCACTCAGTGAGTTTGTTAGCGATAACGACTCAGAAATGTTTCAAAAAAATTTGAAGAATTGGTCCAATATCTCACTGCGATGCGCGCATCGTTTGAGACGTATTTTCCCGAAGAACAGAATACAAAAATGAAAATGAATTCATGGATTCATAATCCTTTTTTACCCAACTTGCAAAAGCTCGAAAGTATGTCAAACGAGTTATATGAATCTTTTTTAGAGATGGCATCCGACACAAGTATGGAGTCACTGTTCAAAACGACGCCTCTCAACGATTTTTGGTGCAGAATCCGATGTATATCCAATGCCTGCCAAAATGGCTCTGAATGTTCTTCTCCCGTTCCCAACCACATACTTGTGCGAAACAGGATTCTCGACCTATGCAGCTACAAAAACAAAATACCCCAATAGACTGGACGCCGAACCTGATATGAGACTTCAATTCTCTTCTATCAAACCTGATATCAACCAATTGATGAAAAATAAAAAACAGTTTCATACCTCCCATTATTTTTTTTTTAATAAGTAACTGTTACATTGTACTCGTATTATGCTTATTAATAAAGAATGCACATAAAGACATTTTTGTTTTATTGTAGGGTTCCGTCAAGTATTTCGCTTTCCAAAAGGGTTCCATCACCAAAAAAGTTTGAGAACCGCTGATCTAGACAAACCAATTGTCAACTAATTATTTTAGACAGATTAAAGTTTTTTTGTCAAAATTAAATAATGTCCAGTGGCGGCCGGTGGAACTTGACATACTCGTATTTCCGTAAGGAGGCATGGGACCCACACCCTATTTTAGGGGGTGGTTACTAGACCTAAGTAGAAGGCTGTAATGGTAGGAAATTTCAGGCGGGAATTTCAGGGAAAACTTGCGAAATTTTTCTTCAAAAATGGCTGCCTCCTGGCAGATCTTGGAAACGGCTTGCAAAATATTGGCAAACTATTTTTTTTTTTCATAATCACCGAGTAAATACAATTTTTTTTTATACCTGTGATTTTTTGCAAAATTCTTATTTTTCTTAAAAGATACAACTGTTGTAAAATCTCATAGACGAAATGTTGTGATAAATAAAAATTCAAATTTCCATCTTTTACAGATCTCAAAATTTCGAGAAAATCACAAGTATAAGAAAAATTGTATTCACTCGGTGATTATGAAACAAAAAAAATTTCGCAAATATTTTGCAAGCCGTTTCCAAGATCTTCCCGCAGGCACCAATTTTTGGAAAAATAATTTTTCAAGTTTTGCCTGAAGATTTTTTGCCATTTTCGCCTTCTACTTAAGTCTATTAACCACCCCCTAGTAAATTATGGTGTGTGTCCCATGCCTCCTTAAGAAAATACGAGCATGCCAAAGTCGAGCTCCACTGTAAATGTATATTATTCATTTTAAGTATCATGTCTAATAGTATTCGGTATCATGTACTCACAGAGCCTATAATTATATTTGAATTCATAATTACAATGGTAGACATCGTCGGACCGTTCTACCTCCCTCTCGATCTAAAAGTGGCAATGGAGGCAGCTGATTTATTTATTCGGATAAGAGATCCTTTTTCATTATTATGCACCAGGGCATTTATATTATTACATCTGCGAGAAGTTTTACTGTGCTAAGAGAAAATGCTTTATATTTGGCATTTTCCTTGGATCGCGAGGTAGACGTGTTTCCTCTCGACTATCCAGTTTGTTAAGTGACACCTTCCACAGCAGCTTTATAAAGAATAAATATAATACCTTGAACCGTCTCTTTTGATAAATAAAATTATACACTGTTCCTAGTAAAATATTGCATTGTCATTGAAAATTAGGAAGTTTGCAAAATTTTAAACCGATAGGACAATCGGGGGTAGATGAAAATTGAGTTGCAAACCAAAGATAATACGATTTTTCAGATTTTATCCTTCGAATATAATTTTGAGTAATATAAGTTACCTTAAAAGTAAATTTTAAATGGAGCATAACGCCGATATCGAAAATAAAACAAATCAAATTTGCCCACTTAACATAACGGATTTCTATATATAGAAATGAAATCAATAATTCAAAATGAATGTCGCGTAGGATTTCCTTTGGATCTAAGCGAGTTGGTAAATAATTCAGAGACTCAGAAATACGGTTTTGTAGGTGTGCTTCGTAACGCATCATAAACACTATCCATTTTTAATTGGCGTTTATTATCCCGCATTCCTCCATAAACATTATAAACCCATATTCTGAAACAGAAAATATCTCGTCTGCAATGGGTTGTAGTTCTCAAGGACAAATAATAACAGAAGTCACAAGTACAGGCAGTATAGTTCTGATAGACGGAAGAAATTAAGAATTGCTACATATACCTGTACATATGATTGTGATAAGCTAAATACCTTTGTCTATTGTATCATCCAAAAATTATATTTTCATGTAATACGTATACAGTGAGGGCGTAAAGTCGCGGATATTAAGGATATTTTTTTTAGAAAAACGCTCGGACACGTCAATTAAATTTTTCATTTGCCGACATTTTTGAAGCACTTCATTTGTTTTTTTTATTGACAGCTGTTAAACATATGACGTCATCGATATTTTTGTAACCCTTTGAGGCGCACATTTTTCTGTAGCACCTACCCTAGATATGACACTGACCATTGGAGTTTTTGTAGCCAGATTTTGAAAATTTAAAATGGCGGATCCAATATGGAAGACAGAATTTTCAAAAATTAACAAATTATGGCTGAGCTTTGGGGATTTCGGGGTCGCTGATTACGGAAACTCTAATCATATTTTCAAATTTCAAATTGGCGGATCCCATATGGCAGACAAAATTTGAAAAATTAGCAGATAAATGCTAAATTTTGTATGTAAGGGTTTTCGGAGGCGCTAATTATGATTTCAGCGGCAAAATCACATAAAGCTGAAAGAGTCTACTACTACATTCGGTTCTCCTTCTCAGCATGACCCAGAACTAATGACGTGTACTAAAATCATTCGAGTAGAAAAGAACGTGTTCAAATTGTAAGAGAAAAATTCGCAGTTCTCTTCGCAACTTGAATTATGTATTGAATTATTGTTTCAAAATTGCGACTTCTCTACTAATGACTACTACTAATGACTAATACCTACTAATGACACTCCAAAAAGAGAAGAAAAACCTCCAATGGGAAAAGTTTTCAAACGATACGAAAAAATAGGAAAACCTTATTTTAAAACATGATTTTTTAGAAATATTAGAAATTCTTCATGTCATTAAAATTTCACTTTGAACTGCCAGCCATCTAACGGTCCCAAAAGAAAGTAATTTCATTTAGAAATTCGTTCATGGAAAAGAAAAATTAATTATAAAAAGTACGCAATAACAATAGTATTATTAACTTAGGTCTGTTACTTGTGAGCGCACCAGTTCTTATATCGCTAATATGACACTTTTGTCTGATATTCACCTAGAAATCACGGTTGAAAGTGATTAAGAAATTTTGCGCTGGGAGATATTAAAAAGAAAATGAAAAAAAAAATGGTATACTTTTTCCCCAGTTTAGCATTTATAGTAGCAGAGCACTAATGCGTGTAACATGGCACATTGGCCATCTAGAATAAAAAAGCTACTACGACCTCAATGATAACATAATGTGGCGAAATCACCAGCAGTGTGCGTCGCCGGCCGGTCGACCGTGGAGCGGCACAGGTGTTGTTTGGAGACACGGCACCGCGATGCGTAAGCCCCGATGATATTCGAGAACCATCGAGCGAGCGGGCTCTCGATCGCGCTGGTGCAGCCTCCACCGTTCGAGAAGACCGCTCGCTTCGAATAAATAACCGGGGATTCGGCCAGGGGTCTCCAGTTCCTATTTGAATATCGGCGCAGCTTTCCGTACAACGCTCTAATATAAATTGTATAAAAAATAAATTAGTGTAGTTAAATAGTGTTAGTCCGTAGTTGTATTAATTAAATAAATAGTGTTAGTTTAAAAGTGCGAGTTTAATTTTTCCCACCTCACGAACCCGAAATAAATAAAACGTTACAATAATATCTTAGTTATCAAGTTAAATAAATATATTCATGAAAGCAGACATAACAAATAATAATAAATCAATAATAAACAATCTTACAAAAAAAACATTTTCCATTTTTTTTAAATTAGCGTACGAAAAATTCTGAATGAAATATATAATATAAAGCTATATATGAAAAATACGTATAAAAGAGTCTCGGCTATCTACGTTACGGAAAAAATGATTTTTTTAAAAAAAAGCGATTTTTTCACGTTAGTTGTTTACAACAAACATATAAATATAAACATTATTGCAATTCCAAGAGTAAAGAAAGTATTTATATGTATGTATGTATAAAATGCAAAAATATATCGGGAATATGAAAAAAGTGAGACAAAAAAGGTGGTATATATATTTGTACCACCGCCCGTCATATGACAACATATAGCTTATGATATATCATTTGAAAGCTCTTATTTCGCGCAGAATGCTCATATTTTAATAATTTTGGTACGATTCGATCAAACCACTTTAAAATGGCGATAGATCAAAATTTAAAATTCGATAAAAAACGAAGGATATTTTATTTAAGAAATCAGTCAGACACAATAGGTTCTACAGCTGTTTGCTCGGCTATTTGATATAACATACTTTCAAACAGTTATCCAGAATTTCAGAAATTGGGAATAAATAATATAAAACGCATTCTTAGTTAAATTAAATTAACTATTTAAATAAATATGTAAACGAAGTATTTCCGGGTCGATGGATTGGGTGAAGGGACCAATTCGAGTTTCCTCCTAGATCACCTGACCTAACCCCCAATGATTTCTTTTTTGTGGGGTTATTTAAAACATAGCGTGTATGTAAATAAGCCTACTAGTATGGATGACGTAAAAAATAGAATAAGTCACGAAATTCAAAAAAATACTCGCTGAAATGATATGTAACATGGTTGATGAATTTGAATCACGGCTTTGTTACTGTTAAAAAGTCACCGGGGCACAGTTTGAACATTTATTAAAGACCAGATTAGGATAGGTAGTTTTATTGGTGCTATTTTTATTTTTAGAGTTCTGTTTTTAATAAATGAGTTAAATAAGATTATTCATGAATGCGCTTTATACTATTTATTCTTAATTTCTGGAATTCTGGATAACTGTTGAGAGTGTGTTATGTCCAATAGCCGAGCAAATAGCTGTAGAACTTCTCGTGTCCAAGTGATTTTTTAAATAAACTTTCCATCATTCTTTATCGAATTTTAACATTTGATCGGTCGCCATTTTAAAACGGCTTGAAACGGCTTATCGCCAAAATTTAGAAGCATACCGCGTGAACTAGGAGCTTTCAAATGATGTATTACAAGCCATATATTGTCATTAAAAAATATTGATGACGTCATATCTTTGACAGCTGTAAATAAAAAAACAAAGAAGTACGTCAAAATGTCGGCAAATGAAACATTTAATTGACGTGTTTGAGCGTTTTTCTAAAAATAATATCCTTTATGCATTATGTTTTCGGATTTTTAACGTTAGTGTTTTCGAGACTATGACTTCCTCAAGTATTTATCTTTTAGGCCAAAATATCCTTTTTATGTGTTATTTTTAAAGCAAAACATGATGAACACTAAACGAATATTCTCTTAAAGGTTAAGTCGAGCTTGTGCCACCCTGAAAGAGGAAATGGAAGTATGGAAGTACCATTCGGATCTATTTCACGAGAAAACAGTGTTTCAGAGATAAAATAATGAAGTTTCAGAATTGGGTATTAGACAAAACAATTTATTGAAATGGTCCTAATCAAAATTAGAAAATCTTTATTTAGAGAATCTTTAACTGCATGTCATCATTCTGAGGCGTTCTGAGTACAACGAAATCCCTTTTTGATCTAGAGTAATTAAAGTTTTTTAAAACGTTCCAGTTTAAGTCAAGTAGATGTATAAAATTCGTTTATCTTTTTTTTGTTGACAGTTTGCACTTTTTAAGAGTAAATATTGAGAAGAAAATGTTTCGTTTCTTACGAAAGACGCAATCAAACATCAAATATCTGATGGAAATATTAACAGAATAGGGCTTGATTTTAATATACCAACATTAGAATCTTTAAAACCAAGAACATTGCTGACTGTCAATCAGAGTAAATAAATCTGCCAATTTTAATACGTAATCTAAATTTCATTTCCTCGTTTTTTCCAAATAAAACATTAGAATAAACGAGGAATAAAAAGGCGCTATAGCAGAAATAACAAATTGGCATGCTTTTAATTTATGGGGAATCAGAAAGAATTTTTTCCGAAGCGGCTCGAGTTTACGCCACAAGATTTCTAGGTCAGTGATATTCCAGCTGATAGTTTACCAAACTAAAGCAAATGGAGATAAAGCAATTTTGATTCTGTATTAAAATTTACATTTATTTACGCTGTTCGGTGAAATTTTCAAAATTTCTTCACTTTTTTCTGGATCTCTCCGAAAGTATTCAGAACTTTCTCAATTTTTAGACGGCATTTTCTTGTCTCTTATAGTTTCCGAGATCCCAATGGTCACCTTCGAATTTGGGACAGGCTATACATGTATGCTAATGGATGATATAGCACTTATTACTCGACGCTTGTTTTCTCTTAATTGCTGGATAGCTTGCTGAAATATTTCCACTTTGGTGATTGTTTGTGCGGATATTAAATCATTTATGTACTCCCAGAAGTAAAAAAACTAGAGGATTAAGGTCAGGCGACCTAGGTGGCCATGTAATAGAACCCCCCTCGACTGAATCATTGTGGACAATTTAAAATTAAACATTGTGGATTTAAATCTGTTTTTATTGATTTTAATTTCATATGCCTGTAACTTTGGAACGAATAGAAATCGACCTGCCACTTTTGTGTTTTTTAGTCTCAGGATTAAATCTACTTTAAGCTCTAGAAATTTGTACATAACGATACGGAACACCCGGAGTATGACATGCAAGGACTGACTGCAGCGCTACCACATCGAGCTATAATTACACTTTTTCTTATCGCAAAATTCCGTTTATTAACGAATTTATCGCCTTGATCGGTACCGGCCCCTAATTCATTTATCAAATGACGTTGTGTCGCCGCTGCATTTCCGGGCATTCAACACTATTCATTCCGGGAGTTGGCCGACCCATGCCTCTGCAAGCCGATACCATAATTAATAACAAACACTCCGGCAATTCATTTAACTTGCGGCATTGTTAACATCGCTATCTATACAAATGCAAATGTCGCGCAAACTACTTACGAAATTCTATAAATCACCCGAATTACGTCTGTGAGCAATGACGTTTTAATTACCTCTCTCTGCGATGGAAAAAATATCCGCCGAGCGAGTGTTCATCTTGATCGGCAGCAGATGGCGGCTGAAATCGTTTTTTATTTCTTTAAAAGATGAGTTACAAGTTTCGGTGTGATATTAATCTTGGAGAACGTAATTTTGAACTGGCAGTAATTATTCGGTTAATTCAAAAGTACTGATTTGCTGATACGTTTAAATATGATTATTTATTTTATAAACAGGAAACATCCAGTTGATTCAAAAGTATGAAGCTTTGGTGATATGTTCAAATATGATTATTTATTTCATAAACAGAATGAATTTAATTTAGAATGTAAGCGCCTTTCTTTCAGCGATGACACACACAGCGGTTTGTGCCGACTCGGCTGCCGAGTCGGCGGCCGCTCGACGATTGTCAATTGTCACACATAGCGGTTTGTCGACTCGGCACTCGGCAGCCTAGCTGCCTAAGTCACAAGTGACAAAATTTGCTACATTTGCGTTGGAAAAGAAGAAACAATAAGAATGTGGGTGCATCCAATTGTAAATGATCACCTAACCAAAGAACATTTTTATACTCTATTTTCTGAATTACGAGAAGATGAAGTTTTTAAATTTTACTGATATGTCAGTAGCTACTTTTGATTTTATGGTTGCATAAAAGAAATAATAACAAAGCAAAACTCTCGTATGAGAAAATGTATTCCATCAGAATAAAAATTGGTACTCTTCGGTAAGGACTGCAATGCTTCTTTCGAAGTCAGTCATTTTGAATTCTAAAAATCTGTAGTTGCGTAGCTGTGCTTGAACAACGCGAGAGAAAACCGCTGTGTGTCAGCACTCATACAGAACAATGTAGACAAGCGCCGCTCTAGTAATAAAACCGCACGCGATTCTTGCAGTGGACGACGTGTCGAGACGGCTTTTCAGGCGCCAGAAAACAGTAGCAGCACTGTGTGTTTTGCATCATTTGAAACCATAGGCTTATGTGCCGATTCGACGGCCGATTCGGCGGCCGACTCGGCTGCCGAGTCGGTACAAACCGCTGTGTGTGTCATCGCTCTAAAACTTATCGCCAACGAGTAGGCAGACTAGGTACGCATACCACATTCCCAAAACTCACGCAGTTGGGAAGCGAAAAAGTTGTCTATGACTATTTATAGCTGGTGATGATCGTCAAATAATTTATTTATTAAATGTTTGCTGAGGACACATAACAAATGCACGAGTTCAATGTGTATCTGTTTTGCTATATGGGGATGCTCATTATCGTGCAATAGTACAACTTTGTCCAGCCGAAGATCGAGCTGAGTGTTCAAATTGCGGAGTTGAGCACAATAGACAGTGGCTGTGACAGCGGTATTGTCCTGCAAGAGTTCCCAGTGATACACGTCGCGAAGGCCCCACCAAACTGACAACATCACCTTTCTCAGGTGGACATCAGGTTTAGGTACCGATTGTGCTGGAGCATCTACGTTTTGTGTCCTCGTACTACCGTGGCTTGACGACAGCCGAGCTGTCCTGCCATATCTCGTATGGTTCTATACTACGTTATACAAATAGAAGGTATGATATCGCGCAGTCCGGCGCCATGAGTGTGACGTCAGCTTGTACCCAGTTTGTTAACTTTTGTCAGCCGAAGAGTGTGTTCTGAAGGCAGATTGATAATTTTGTGCTACTTTTTATATATTTAGAGAACAAACATTTGTTACAATGAGGTGTGCTGTATATGGTTGTAATACGAACAATCGTTCTACAAACGATTTTAAGTTTTTTGGCTTTCCCAGAGACGAGAATATGAAAGCAAAGTGGAAGCATATGTGTAAACGCAAAGATAAATTCGACGTTAAAAGTGCCAGAATTTGTTCGCCTTATTTTGTATTTGGAATTTAATCCTCATTTAGTTTATTTTACCTTTTTTGCTTTAACAATACTTGTATTATCTCAATAAACACTGTTATTTATTATTACTTTATACTAATTTTTGTATACATAAAGTGCGTATAACATAAGTGCATATCTCAAATTAAACACGTAATAAAATAATTAGAATATCTATATTTAATATTAGTTAAAGTGCTGATCAACAATTATTTTAGATGGTAGGTATAATGAAAACAAAAATCTATTAAAACCAGTAATTTATTAGTTATTTGAAAAATAATATTTCTTTAAATCGCTCTGCTATAAAAGTGTTAAATAAATATGTAAAAAAGTGACAGAAGCAAAAAATATCCATATATTATTAATTATTTATTAAAAACCGTAATCATATCAAATTACCTGGATCATATCAGTTTCTAAAATCAGCAACCCAAATGTTGATCTTTTAGTCACAATCATTTTATAAAGTAGATTTATTTTACTTTCATTTGAACTATGTAAAGTGACATCCACTAGTGAATTAAAGTAATAAAATATAGAAACCGACAGAGCGCCTACCAAGTTGATACGACTTTTTAAAATGCCACTCGACGTGACAGTGAGATATATTATTTATAAATTAAATTCAAATGATACTTCATCTGATTGTGGATAAAACTTTGTATTACATTTTTTTTACATGGTTGTTTCTTCCATTCAAGAACATTAAACTCGAATTTCGTTCTCGCGGGTAAACATCCTTTCATGAACAAAATACTTTCTAAAACACTTATTCAATAAATTATTGTATATAAATTATTTCATCGTTCCAATTCCACAGTCGATATTCATCAAAACTTGTCTCCACATACGTAACATATCTATATGAAATAAGTTTAATAAAAAATAGTGAAATATTTTTCATACCACCACTTATTAAGGAAAATAATACGACTTCCCGAGGCAAGCATTGGGATCGTGAGCACAAGGTGACGTTATGCGCAAAACGGTTCGTATTTCAACCGCCTAGGTATCATACCTTCTATACGTATACCTGTGGGTCTTTACGGGTTTGCTTCGACAATCGTACGCAAGCGCTCGATATCCAGTTGAGGCGGTCTACCAGATCGTGGTTTATCGTCGATGCTGTAGTCGCCAAATCGGAAGCATGCGAACCATCTATTGCATGCTGCTAAACTAGGGGCGTTGTCGCCATACGCGGTCACGAGATTTCTGTGTACTTCGGTTGTATGATAGCCTAAACGAAATTTATATAATAAAGTATATCGAATCTTACTAGAAGTTTTCATTCAATCATTTCAAGCACTATCACGTTGCATATTACAGTTCAGCTCTGAGATTTAATAATGTTATGTTAACGCACAAAGTGCATGCTTTATATAACCTGTACCCCACTTATATATTATATTCAAAAAATCTAACATTCTGTAAAGTTTCAGCTTTTACAAAACACTTAATTTGACGTTATTTTCGCGTCAAGTGCTGACGCGTTACGTTTTAGAAACGTACTGTTTGAACACTTTGTAGCAAAGTATTCAACGTACTGTTTACGTTTAAATTTTGAGCCTTCCCAAAACACTTTGCGACATGTTTTATTTTACTGCATACTTCAAAGTACGCCGCCGCCTGTCGTCCCAGTACTTGATCGTGCGGGTTGTTGCTGATTCATCAACACACTTAACCTCATAGAAACTAAACATCGTCCCTCGTGCGTGGTTAAGCGGCGGAATCTAGTGTGCGGGGGGAAACAAATCTACTATCCCCTCTATAGAACCTCTATAATAGTCGTCACAAGATGTGGAAACTGGCTACATGCTGGTGAATTTGATTCTTGAATATACCATACCCAGACCCAGTGCGCCCAATACGTCAAAACGTTCACGATTTCTATAAATCACTAGCTGACCCGGCAAAAAAGTTGTTCTGCCATATTGAAAATTTGGGTTTATCGGTATTTTTTTGATTCCAAATAAAAAAAAAAATAAAAAAATATTTTGTCAAAAAAATTGAAAAAAAATTTCTGGATAGGGACACCCTAATCACCTAGCGGTATGAAATATACTTTACGACCTATTCTCATACCTACCAAATATACATAAAAAAATTCATAAAAATCGGTCGAGCCGTTTCGGAGGAGTGCGACCACAAACACCGTGACACGAGATTTTTATATATGTATAAGATTTTGTGTGAAAAAAGTGTTTTATTTATACCGCTACTTCGTTCGAGAATGATATTTGAAGAAATGCATAATACTCTTAATACAATAAAAACATGCTATAAATATTTGAGCACGCTGCAAAAAAATGTTTAGACTAGTACTAACCGATCTTCCCGTGATTAGAAAACATTTACATTGTAAAAGAGATTGATTTACATTGATTTTTTTTTTGACATATTGAATTTTGACTTAATATTTTTGACATTTGTAATATTTTTCATTTTCTATATCATTTGAAGTATGAAAACGCAAAAATGATTCCAAAAAACATATCGCAGGAACAAAAGGACATCAGGAGAGAAAAGTGTCTTGACTTTTTGTAATCGACTGAAAATGTTCCCCATTTTATGAAACGTGTCATTACTGGTGATGAGACTTGGGTGTTTGGGTATGACCCGGAAACCAAGCATGGAAGGGCACATTTTAAGCTCTCTAAGACTCAAAAAAGAATGAGCAAGTCGAAGATGTAAATGCATGCTGATTTGTTTTTTTTTTGATAGCCAGGGAATTGTCCACAAAGAATTTGTGCCTCCAGGCCAAGCAGTCAAAACAGTGAAAACATTCCTGTGGCTCCACAACCTCCTCATTCGGCTGACTTGAGTCCTTTAGACTTTTTTCTCTTCCCGAGTTTGAAAAATTACCTCACGGGACGTCATTTTGGGAAAATAGAAAACATTCAAACATCTGTAACCGACTAGCTGAAGGCTATTTCAGTATATAAGTTCCAGCATTGCTATGATTAATGGAAGAACCGCCTCCAGCGATGTGTTCTCAAGGATGTTATTTTAAAGGAGACAATATTGAATTGTAATTCTATTCGAATAGAGAAAATAAAAAAGCAGTATCATTAATTTACACACCTTTTACATAGGAAACATTTCTATGATACGAATGCGATGGAAATATCTACACAATAATAATTACGTATAACGTTTTCGATTGACAAAGAACTATTCTAACCGTTGGTTGCCGTTATTTAAGATGCTGGCAAATGCGGCGTCGAAATCCGCGACACCATCTCGCATACGGTAAGCAGAGTTGCCTCATTGCCGTGTCAATCGCTATAAACAATGATGTGAAATGCATCGGACTTAACATGATGCCGATTTCGCGTCAATTGCTATGCATAGTACGAGGTGTATAGCCGCGCTCATTGAAACCAATGTTTTTCAGTGCACTACGTTTTGTAATACTTCTTCATTGTTTTCATCCACTTAGAATAAACTTTACGATAAACAATTTAATAATATCTATAAACCAAACAGAATACAGCAATTTCAATATTAAAACTTAAATTATAGATTAAGAATCAGATTAGGAATAATTTTATATGGCATAAGAAAATGGCAGTGTTAGGCGAAGTGGTACGTCACTTGTGTCCCCTGGCAAGCAGCACTGATTTAGGATTTAGAGAAAACCTCCCAGTTTTTCTGAAGTTAAGGATACATCATAAGAAAAGAGAACGCTGAGAAGGATGCTGTATCCATCACGACGCATGAAAATAAATGGCACTTCATTAGAATGGGCCCACCAGAGATTTTTTTATGCCAAAAATGAATGCGCAATAATTGTCATCCCTTATAAATCAACGTCTCATCTAAAATAATTCCGCGCGCGACGATTTTGAACCCGGTGAGCACCCGAAAATCGCTGTGATTCATCTACAACTCCGAAACCATTACGTCCTCGGATGCGGAAACATAATGCGGGGATATATCAAAATCTTATAAACATATTTTTAAAATATATATTCGCTGGCTCGAATGTGTGCCGGGCCGCGCGGCGCTTTTGCATTAGTCAGATTGCTTGCCAGCGATCTGTCTGCCAGATAATAGCCATCATTTTTAAGAGGCCCGAATCCGAACGCTCGAATCATTTGTAAGGGGGACGACGTGTTGCTATTTATCCAGTTGACAGAGCAGTTAATAGTGTGCAGCGCAGCTAGTCGCACATTAACGGATGCGCGCTGGCTGCGGCATTTCGCTGAAATGAGCAAGTGGCTCCAGACGCACTCCGATACCTTTACAGGTGTCCGCCTTTCAATATGTAAGACGTACGGATATATTTTCGGCCCTGCTTCTGTGTGACCGTTATTGGAAACAATTGAAAAAACCGATGGCTAAGGAATCTATCTAATGTACTTCCAAATCTAATGAAGGGTACAGGGGCAGAAAGCGATTTGTCATGAATAGAGGAGTCATTTTACAGGAGAGCGTTTTTTATACTTTAAGACTTCGTAATTTCCTTTATTATAATCAGTACCATGTATAGTTTTGAATGTTGCTTGCTTGTTGTTTTAAAAATCATTATATAAAAATAAAAAATTGTATACGTATACGTACGTTTTTCTGAATTTTTAAAAAAATAACTGTGAGTGCAAAATAAAACAAGAAGTAGTCAAGAAGGAGGAATGTCAACAAACTTTAGTTTTATTAAGAGTATATGTATAACTTCAATGCACTACATGAAACTATTATTATTCTTTTTCGTATAAAAATACACATTAGCATTGTAAAAGAACTAACAACCCTAAATTTATTATTATCCATATGAAACAAAAAAAAAATATAAAACTATTTTTAACATTTTTCTTTTGCAATTTAGTCTTTCTTTTTATTAATATTATTTTTTGCTTTTTTTCTTCCTAGTAGGAGTTTTCTTCAATGTGACATTCCCTTTCTTTCTCTTATTTTCTTCTTGGTAACACTGTTTTTTTTTCTAAGGGACGTAATGTTGTGTATTGTAGTATTGACAGTTGCTAGGTTTGAACAAAATTTTTTGAGGCACTGAATATTATTTTTTTTTATGAATATTGGAAGTAATTCTGCAAAATTTTATTTTTTAATGACAAAACATAGCATTGTTGTTATACAGATCTTCATTCTTCATTAAGTTTAAATTCATTATGTCTAATTTTTAATGTCCGATTTTGTTTTCATTTTTTAGAATCAACTAAAACCACAGAGTCCCAACTTCCATTCGAAGATATTCGAAACTAAATTAATTGTGGGTCTTCTTTGAGAACTTTAATTTCTCTAACAGGTCTGGATTTGAACGGACAAATGTTTTTGTATAAACGGGAAAAGTGAAATGTCAACTTTCTAAATAAATCTTCAGTAACTTCAATGACATCAATAGGTGTAGGCTTTGCTCTAGATGAAATCTTTCAACACATTCATTTGGAACCACAACGCGTGCTATTTGATTTACAAGGCCAAAATGTTTATCGCATTCCATGTAGGAATGGCATCTTATCGGAAAGCTCACTTTAATAAAATCAATATTTTTCACATGAACTAGGAACAAATAAATGTTAAACTAACATTTAAATTATTAAAGTGAGTAGCTACGCCGTGAAAATAAAATTACAAATTGCATGTACACTGCATGAGGAGGCGACGCAAAACATCAACAGAGTTGACGTTCCGCCTTTTTGTATAGTTACGCGCGGACATTCCACCTTCTTGCACTTTTCAACATATTTTTGAATTCATATAGCTGTTGACTAAACGTGTTCTTCGCCAAACAATGTATACAGCTCAAAGTATTCACTTTTGTCTACAAGATGGCATATCAATCTCATTTTCGATCTTGGACTGACATTCCCCCCTTCTTCCCTGTACCCCTCAAATGTAATTAGATTTACGGAAATATGACAACATTATGTGGGAGGAAAATTGAAACCTTCAGCGTGGAAACTTGATTGAACGCTTGAACACTTTTGACCATATAGGTACCGGCCCATTATCTTTATCCATAGGACTATTACATTTAACAGTTTCTATACTTTTGAATGCATCTAACTGCCTACGGTCTGTTACACTTCTTATTAGTATCAAGTCACTAAAGCATATCCTATGTTATGCATGTTGGGCTACACAAAATTATTCTATTCTACGAAATTTTATTTTTGTTCTTGAATCTATCCGGTTGATTCAAAAGTATAGAGCCTTGCTGATATGTGCAAATGTGATTATCTATTTTATAAATAGGAGGAATTCAATTTAGAATGTAAGCACCATCCGACTCTATAACTTATCGCCAACGAGTAGGCAGACTGCAGATACCACGTTCCCAGAACTCATGCGGTTGTGAAGAGACAAGGTTGTGAATGACTATTTGTAGAAGGATTGTAGATTGTCAATGATTTGTTTATTAAATGTTTGCTGAGGGCAAAAAACGAATGATAGTCAGTGGGAGAAAGGTCTGGTAAATACGGTGGATAGGACAGAACTTCAAAACCTAACTACAACAGTTCGAGGTGTGTCTGTTATCGTGCAGTAGTATAACTTTGTCCAGCCGCGGTCGCAGAAGATCAAGCTGGGCAGCTAAATTGCTTAGTAGAGCACAATAGAAAGCGGCGGTGACGATGGTATTGTCATCCAAGAGTTCCCAGTGATACACGCTACAAAGGCCATAACTGACACCATCACTTTTTCCAAGTGGACGTCAGGTTTAGGTACCGATCGTGCTGGAGCATCTTCGTCTACCCACTGACGCTTATGGCCGTGATTCACATAAAGCCCCACTTTTCATCACCGGTAACAAGATCAAAACAACGACTGCGGGAGAGAAGTTGTGTGCAAATGTTACTCCGATGCAGGCGATCGGCTTCGCTTAATAAACGCGGTATCCTTTTGCTCAACTTTTGAACTTTGCCTAGCGTTTCGAGTCCACGTGTTACCGTGGCCTGACTACTGCCGAGCTCTGGTGCCATCTTTCGTGTGGTTCCATATGGGGTTGCTTCTACAATCGTACGCAAGTGCTCGAGATCTAGTTGAGTACGCAAGTGCTCGAGATCCAGTTGAGGTGGTCTACCAGATCGTGGTTTATCGTCGATGATCAGCAGATCGTCAGATCGGAAGTGCGCCAATCATATTTTGCATGTTGCTAAACTAGAAGCATTGTCGCCATAGATTTCGGCTGTATTATGTCCTAAACGAAATTTATATAATAAAGCATGCAGAATTTTGCTTGAAGTTTCGCTCATTTTCACGTTGAACATTACAGTTCCGCTCTGAGATTTAATAATGTTAACACTCATAAGTACACACTTTATACTATAACCTTCACTCTCCAGCAGTGGCGGTTGGTGATATTTCAGTTAGCCACATCTTGAAAACGACGCATGGGACCCACTTCACTTTTTAGGTGATGACTATACACCTCTTACAGAAAGGATTTATAGTGAAAAAATCGTCAGCAAAGTTTGCAAAAAAATTTTCAAAAACACTGGAACACTCCCTGGGTTCTCAGTAACGCTCTGTGGGATATTTGCAGTATATTTTTTTCCATAATCTAGAAACAAATATAAGGAGACGTTTTTCGATTTGTTGCAAAATATTTTTTTCAAAAAGTTATGGCCATTTTAATTTTAATTTTATAGGAACATTTAGTTTCTCAAAAATTAAAATGGCCATAACTTTTTGAAACAAAAATATTTTGTAACAAATCGAAAAACGTTTCCTTCTATTTGTTTCTAGATTATGAAAAAAATATACTGCAAATATTCCACAGAGCGTTACTGAGAACCCAGGAGTGCTCCAGTGTTTTTGAAAAAAAAATTCGCAAACTTTGCTGACGGTTTTTTCACTATAAATCCTTTCTGTAAGAGGTGTATAGTCATCACCTAAAAGTGAAGTGGGTCCCATGCGTCGTTTTCAAGATATGGCTAACTGAAATATCACGCACCGCCACTGCTCTCCAGACTGGTTTAGAAAATTCCATGTAGTTCGAGGGAATGGCTCGATACTATGAATAGGGTCCGGAAATGTGTGCTGCAACGCAGGGCTTAGCACTATAAAACTCTATGATAATGAAAGTATAAAGTGTATTTTTTAAGCGCCTTGTAAATTATATACGCGTGTATTTCTTGACCATGCTACGTACGGCATTGACCCTTCCCGCTAACGCTCCAGAACCCGCGTATGCGCAGTAGAACACCATCCTGGCGCGGGAGAACAGGATAGTCTAACGCGGTTTAATACGCGTGACAGCAAACTTTCCGAACCCTACTAATGAATCAACAGGATAGTTAAGATCGTTATTTATGTCTGCCAATATATTTTTTTCCAATCTTTACAACTTCTTTCCTTCAAATCAAATTCCCGAATTTTCGTTAGTATTTGTTTTATCTTTTGGGTTGCCTAAAAGTTTTTATAATATTTTTTGAGGTAATTGCCAAAGTCATGTAAAGGTTTTTAAAGGTTTTGCATAATCCGCAAGT
The DNA here is from genome assembly GCA_029963805.1 of Aromia moschata. Taxonomy (NCBI): domain Eukaryota; kingdom Metazoa; phylum Arthropoda; class Insecta; order Coleoptera; family Cerambycidae; genus Aromia; species Aromia moschata. The sequence goes on from JAPWTK010000570.1 coordinate 111,911, forward strand.
GAATTGTGGTTCGTAAGGTAAAGCAACCAATTTTGAATTATGAATTGAATTTTGAAGATTATTCTTAAAGGTTTACCACAGAAGCAGTTAGAAGAGAAATAAATTTCAATATTTCTAAAAGTAGTTCCAAAATAAGAGAGAAAAAAATGTGAAACGGTTATGAAAGATATTATTTTTTATTAAAAATATGAGGAAATATTTCCCTATATAAAATGTAGGGAAATAAGGTAGTAATTTTAGAAAAAAGTGGTTATTTCGAGAGAGTAAATCATTTAATTAGCAATGATCCACGCTCAAAACTTTTAAAAAAATACGTTACTAAAAATGATAACAGAACTCAAAAAAATCATCAAAAGAGTGTAACAACTTTATTTCTCCTTCTTTCTAAGTTTTTTTTGAATTTTAGGTCTATTTCGATGTGTGTTCATTGGTTCCAAGTATTCCAAGTTCGAAAGCCTTAGAATATAATAATAACAACATTATAATAATTATTTATTTACCAAGAATAACAGTACATATTCATTCATTATATTTTGTTGTTTACAAAGTGTTATGTATTGTAAATAAAGAAAACAAACCACTAAGTTAATTGTGCGTGGTGATTTTGTTTTGTATACATAGATACACACGCAATGATGAGAATTTTTAACTTGAACTGTTAGAGTAACCTAATCATAAGTAATAATAATTTCAACATTTTTTTTTGTAATATGTATATTGATACAATTATTTTTATATTGAAATATGTTAGTACCTACCTACTAAGTATAATTCTAATCTAATTAGAATATTTTCAGGACTTACTCGAATAAAATGGGTTTAATAATACAAAATTGTCAAGGAGTATATCCAGCTTCCGGCTTACTACTCTTTGTAAAATAATAGTTTTTTATTTTTTAAATAAGAAAAAATTTATAATTTGGTATGAGTCAATATTTTACATTAATTTTATATTATTTATTTTTATGGCCTGTATAAAAAATGGATGTATAAGCAAAAATGAGTATAGAGACTAATAATGTGATATTTGAATTGTTCTATCCAAACAAACTATAGAACAACACGTCACATGTCTTTCTTAATTCACATTTAGATATATGTGGAAAAACAAGAAGCATATTACAATATTCTAGCAGGAAGAAAGAATACTTATTTAGAAGTAATTTTTTTTTAAATTTAGATATAAAGAATATTCTATCATTGTCTCTGAATTACAGCTTTTTGATATCTTGAGCTTTTTCGATTAAATTGAATTTTAGTGCTTCACCATATTAACATAAGACATTGAAGAATATATTAAATATGTTTGTTGTAATAATGATATAGTTGATGTGACAATAAAGTGAAGGGCGTAAGGTATTAAATAATTCACGTATTTACTGAGCTTGCGAAATTGAAACAAAAAATGTAATATTAAATACTAGCGACCCGCCCCGGCTTCGCACGGTTTACGACATCACATTAGAAACCTCTAAAATTATCAGTGTTTCTTTACTATATTATGCATGTATTATACATATAAACCTTCCTCTTGAATCACTCTATCTATTAAAAAAACTGCATCAAAATCCGTTGCGTAGTTTTAAAGATCTAACCATACATAGGTAGGGACAGACAGCGGGCAGCGACTTTGTTTTATACTATGTTATGATATAATACTTTTATAATTAAATATATAATATTAAATAATTACGATTTTTAAAATACCAAGACAAATTTTTTTTATTTAATAGTTCCTTTGACGCAAATTTTCCTGAAATAACTGTCAACCTCCTACTTAGCTTTACAAAGCCTCGAGTGTTTTCACTTTTTCTTCGTATCTACATATCTAACCCCACAAGTTATAATCCATAGGATTGAGGTCTGAACCTGGCTGGCTACATTTATGACTCATTTCAACCTATGCTATGACCAAGGTATTGATTATTTAAGTGAGTAACCACTGTGGAGTTTGAAATTTGCATAGCTCGTTAGATAAGAACTTAAGGTTAAGAAATCTGCAGAAAACCATGAGAATGTTTCTTGAACACCGGTAGAACTTTGTGAAACATCCTTTATGTACTTAAAATAATGTTTTTTTTTTACATTGTTTAATAAAGTTTTTGTTTATTAACTTTTTTTTGTGTTGATTTTGATCAAATTAGACAGTTGATAAAAAGTTTGAGCATATTACCTTTTCAAATTTTAATTTTTTTTAACTTTTTTAGTATTTCTTAATTAAAAAGAATTATAATCTGTGTATCATAAATGAATAAATACGGGAGACCTAACTTCACCCTTCTTCGTGCTCTTCTTCGTCTTCTGCAGGCTTACATTGTCACAATACTTATTTTTATTTCATACAAAAAAAGAGTAAAATCAAAAATGGATTCAAGATTTAGTTTTACGCTTTACGTTGTTTTTTACTCTCTAACTAAATTCTTTACATAATTCCCCCATCATTGCTGCATCTCATCTCTCTTGATATCTCTTTTCCATGGTTTGGCCATCTTGATGGAATACTTACTCGTATTCTTTAGTAAAAGCTCCCATTTGATTTAAATTTGACTTAAAGTCACAAGTAACATAACAATAATAGCTTGATCGAAATAAACAAATTATTTGTAACTTGGACAGTTTTCTAAGTCAGTTTTAACAATAGGATTAACATAAACACATATAATGTTGCCTTGTATAGTTATTACTTTGCTTTACGATGGTGTTTACCTTCACGGTAATACCCTCTAGTGCCTTTTTATGGAGCTATACATTTTCGGGGGACTGACAAGGTAGGCAAGGCGAATATTCCTCATTCGGGATCTGTGACTTTTGACGGCGAATGACGATGAACGAGAAATACTTGTTTGTGAAAAGATTGTTTTGTTACGTATACGTACAAAATTTACTAGATTCCTTCCTATTTTTGCAGCCTTAAATACCTACACATAAAAACAAAAAAACACGAAAAAGTCTAATCGTAGCAGAGTCGCACTTGCTTCTACAACTGAAAAAAAATCCAAACGCGAAAAGTGTTAAGCTCCGTTTTAATGAACTGAATAATTTCTATCTACTCTGCGTTCAATTTTACAACAGATGCACTCTCCGGCTCCAGGTTAATACCATTGTTCTGGAGCTCTATCTCGCGACACAAGTTATGGCCCAGTTACGCCCCTGTCTCGGGGATTGTTGCGAGTGTGACGTACTCCTGTAACCTGCTGACAACACCGACTTAATCCATCGGGATTAGCACCTGCTCTTGGTTGAGACGACCTGATTAAATGCAATGTTACCACAGGCTATGTATACGCTCCGTTGCGGCAGTGCAATTCGTTCGCCTCACGCTGATGGAAATGATTTATACAGTGACACGTACCCATAATCTGTTTCCTTTTGTCAAACAGAAGGTGGACAAATCGGGTAGTAATGATAAATTAGGCTCTCTGTATTAGTGATGTCACGAATGTTCGCATTCCCATTCGCATTCGCTAATATTCGCATATTTTTGCCATTCGCATTCGCATTCGCAAGAAACGATGCGAATATTTGGCGAATGTATTTGACAAACAAAAAGGAAATTATATATGGATTGGATGGATATGGAATGATAATACAACTGATATGATTTATAATTTTTTATTTACTTATAACATTTGAATAAAAAAATGATTATGGAACAGTTTTGAACAAAAATTTTTCTTGTTAATATAGTTCAAACACGTTCCAGAACATTGCATTTTCTTGTTAACCGGTGACGTTATTTTTCCAGCGTGTTGAACCACATTTAAAAACTTGCGGGACTTGTGTTTGAACCGTTTGGTCTGTCTTTTTCTTGCAAGATTTTTGTTGGACAGGGAAAAATGTAAAGATGCCACAGATTGTAAGGTTAGGTATATAATTCATCAGTTTCCAGTTTTTGTCAAATGTTTTGTTATTTTATGGTAATTTTTACCATAAGCATTGAAAATGGACCCCGATTATGCCGGTATTGTAGGAATACAAATAGAGGATCTGATAATAAAAGACCGGAATACTCATTTCGGCTAATCACATAGAACTGTAAACTTGATAAACGATCCATTGGAATCAAAACTTCATTTCTGTGACGTTTGGCCGTTTGAGGTTAACTCGACGGTTTAAAAATATTGGTTTTCTTGAAATCACAATTGCTGACGTTAACCTTTAAATACGGTTTGAAACGTGCGTTGAATACGGTTAACAAGAAAAAACGCCTTTAATGTGACTAGCTTCGTTCATTCAACCTGTAACGGCTCGGCTATGTTCGGTTTAAACATGGCTGACACGAAATATCAAACCTGTATGACATTTTGTGCGCGCTTTATTTGAAAGTCAACATTCGCATTCGCATTCGCATTCGCATTCGCGAATATTGGATATGAATATTGGCATTCGCATTCGCATTCGCGAATGTGAGAAATCTAACATTCGTTACATCACAACTCTGTATTTCCTAACTAGAAAGTAGTTATTAAAAGGTTGGCTGTTAAAAATAGAGAGAAAGAACGAGTATCGTATTTAGAAGGAACGTTTCTATCCTAACCATTTATTATACAGGGTGACTGAGAAATACATCCAAATATTTAAACCTATATTTAAAAACAATATAGTAAGCATATCTCTTGGGTTTAAATAAAATTTGAAGTGAAAATAATTTATTAAGGTGAAACCTCTCGCCCCCCCCCCCCTATACCTACGGTTAAGGCGAAGACCTCGGCGGAGGCGGAGCGACGCGCGACGTTGCCATTAGTTAGCAATTATCATAAACGGGTTAAAAAAACATTGTAAACACTTACATTTCTGATCATGGCAAGTGCTGAAACTGCAACCCATTGTTGTCTATGCAGTCCCGAGCTCTACGTTCTAGGGAAGCCCGAACTCGACCAAAGACAGTTGGATCTTCGCGAATAGTTTCAGCGGCTACCCGTATTCGCGCTGTTAACTCCTCGATAGAATTCACTGGTTCACTGTACACTAGTTGCTTCATATGTCCCCATAAATAAACATCGCACGGAGTTAAGTCCGGAGATCTGGCAGGCCAATGAATCGGTCCATTTCTGCCTATCCGTCGATTCGGATACTCCACATTAAGGAAGTCTCTCACTTGCCGAGCGAAATGCGGTGGAGCACCATCGTGAAGATACCACATTTGTCTTAAAATGCCTAAAAGGCATTCTTCTAATAAATTCTTCGCACTTCTTCTAATAAATTTGGCAACACGTGTTGCAGAAAATTTAAATATCCGTTACCGGTCAGCATGTCAGGTAAAATGTGGGGTCCTATTAAAACATCACCAACAATGTCGCACCAAATATTCACCGAAAAATTTCGTTGATCCCGAAAATTACGATACGCATGTGGATTTTCATCGCACCAAACATGCGTGTTGTGCATATTAAAAAACCCCGTTTTGGTAAAACCAGCTTCATCCGTGAAAAGTACGTAACGTAAAAAGTTTGGTTGGTTATTACACTTTTCCAGTAACCACTGACAAAATTGCATTCGTTGGAATTCGTCCCCGGGTTGTAATGCCTGTACCTTTTGGACGTGATACGGATAAAGTCCTTGTTCACGCAGTGTTCGCCAGACAGTGAACTGTGAAACCCTAAATTGATGGGCAAGCCTCCTAGTACTCAATGATGGGTCATCTTCAACGGCTTCTAAAATTTGTTCTTCAGCATCCATTACTCTTCTTGAACGTGTTCTACCACAATCATGCACCCGTGGTGCGAAACTTCCATAGTCTCTTAACTGTTGTACTGTAAATGTACAACTGTGTAACATAGTTGTACTGTAGACACAAATGTCCGAACGTCTGGAACATGGCGATTTGGAAACATTTGTTGATACCTTCTTTGGGCCTGTAACGCATTATTTCCAGATGCACCATAACAAAGAACAATGTCTGTTAACTCTTGATTAGTAAAGTTCGGCATGGTTAAAACTTAAAACCTCGGTTAAAACTTAAATTACGATTTTTCGTTCGTTCAGCAGGTACGTAGGTGTGCACACTCACTAAGGAAGAAAAGCAACTGTTCTGTCGTCATCGGCATCACCCATCGCGACAGCCACGTGACTCTCGACCCAACTGGCGACTCTCGCCGAACCAATCCGAACCATGACCTGCACACTGCCTCGCGGTTAGCTATAGCTTACAAACTGGCGAACTCCAGTGCCGTAGTACATTTAAAACAAAAACAAAACATTTTTTTTTCAAACTGTATGACTTTCTGGGGATAACTAATATTTTTACATTTATTTTCAAAGTCCAACGATTAACAGGGTGAAATATTTGGATGTATTTTTCAGTCATATTGTATAATATACACCACTCTTATGGACAGAAACAAGCTTCATCGCTTTAGTGTCACAAGTGTGGATAGATGGCGATACCATTCATTTCTATAAAATTACTTCGATATTTTAGAGACTTCTTAGATATTTTATAAGAAGACTTAGAACTTCATAGATATTTTTATGTGAGTTTTAGTTTTCTTGGGGATTGTTGAACTTTGATCTTTAAATATTGATTTTTGATGCCAAGGTCAACGGCGATAGGAAATTTAATTTTTGTGTTTAAAAGCACAAATATTATTCTGTGCTACAAAAACGGAGTGGAAATAAATAATTCTGTACCATTTTTTTCTGTTTAATACATACGATTGACAATACAATAAGGGATTAAAAGGTAACCCAATTACTAATTTGTAATTTAGCAGAAAATAATATATAATATCTATTATGTATATTAGTTACTTTGGTTATTTGTTATAAACATGTAAGTAATATAATCGTGTTCATTTGATTAAGAGTAAGTTGTTCATTCATTAGTTTTTGTCATATTTTGATTGGTTAGGTTAGGTTGGGCTTATTATATTTCTTATTTAGATGCCTAATTTAGGCTTTAGGTATAACATCCTTTATTTATTTAACTGAAAAAAGTGCATTAGATATATTCTTTAAGGGACACTATACCTATTTACTTATTGCGGGACACTGCTGCTGAATATCCTTTATAAGTTCAAGAAGTTAGGCGAGGAGTAACAATAGCACAGAGTGCTCTCCTGATACCTATGCAAGTTGGATCAGGAGCCCGTAAATATTTAGCTTTATTAAGCTAAACCCGACTCTATGTAATTCTATACGTAATTCCTCATGGACAGAAATTAATATATTTATGCTGCCAGCACCAAATCATCTTCAGTCACATTAACGTGAATCATGTCGATTTCCACGATGGGGTCGTTAGGAGTCATCGGGTAGCAACTAAGAGCAGATATGTAAGTCATTTTTGTCCTTGCTCCTTACTTTATGTCGAAGTCAAATTCTTGCCTCGTGAGCTACCATCTGCCAATGCGTGAAATTATACCTCTATTAAAGTTTAGAGTGGGTAACTATTTTAAAATGGATTAAGGAACAAACAACGGCAGGTATTACCAGGTCCTACGAATGGTATACTTGTGCTCCTTTTGTTGTTTTGAGCTACCTTCGGCCACTCGGGCACATACAGGACATACTTTCAGTTTTTGGCCGAAGGGTCCCACAGAGTATTCTACAGAAATCAGGTTTTGTGTTGGCTCCGAAGTAAAAAAGTTTTGAAACAAATACGTAATAGTAAATGGAGACTGTTGTAAAGTGATTATATTGTGACTCAAGTGTTCACCGTTAATCAAAGTCACAGATATATGTATCTGCCATACAATTATATATTTTTTTCACTACATATTCAAACGATTTCTAAAACCCACAGGAACACCCCCGCCTGAATAATGTGGTTACATTTATATATTTTTTTAGGTACCTATCTGCTTTCAACAAGTCATAACCTCTTATTTATTAATCTGCCTGAGTTACAAAATATATTGAAAGTGCAAGTGCTTAAATTTTGATTGGTATAATATTTTTATTAACTAAAAATATAATGTAAATTTTACATAAAAGTAGTTATTGTTGTTATATTGTTAAATGTAATGAGTAGGTATAATGTCTAATGGCTAAGGTAAGCACAATAGTTTATGCATTAATAAACGAAAATTAAAAAAAATATTTTTGAATTATGATTGAATTAGATCTAATCCTTAAATTTTGTTTTGATCAGTGCAATGTAGAAGCTCTTGTATTTATCGCTGATTGGACGAATTCGTCCTTCAGATTGAAATACACCAATGAGTGGACTGGACTGGACTGGACTCATGGAAATTACTAAGTAAACAATGTTAATAGCAAAAAGAATGGACCAACTGATCAGTTTAATATTGTCTTCGTCTAAAACTATAAAAGAGAAAATTATAGAGATATGAACGAGCATCACAGAAATATTTGTCATAACTATCGCCATCTCGTATTACAAAGGGAACCATCTGCTACATGACTAACTTCTGTCTGTTCAGAGCGCTACCTTGCGTTGACGACGATTATCACATAACGCCATCTACATTTGGACGACGATCGTCAGTCGCATTTTTTACTATGGAGATGGTAAATATGTAAATTATATAACAAATATACTAACCAAAAAAAACTCATCATCCACTATATCTATTTTTTATACAATTTGTAAACCAACTTTTTTGCATACAATATGAACATTAAGAAGTAGGCTAATACGAAATAGCGAAAGCCTGTAACGATAGAATTTATAGCGATGTTCAAGATTATTTTATTATTTTGGTGAACAAATGATGCCGATATTATTTATTGATAACCTGTATTTATCCATTATTTTCGTTACCTGTACTTATTTTTAACAGTACAGAAAAAAACAAAGTAACGGTACCAAAGTTCAACTAATAGTGGCCCATACGGCTATTAACGGAGCTAAATGAAGAGTTGAAATTCACCACATTCATATTCATTATTCACAGAATATCGTTATTCATTCACATTCACATTCATTATTTCATCACGAAAACTAGTGAATATAGAACAAAACTCTAGGTTATTCATTTATTTAATTTATTTAAATTATTACAAAATTATTTTATAAGAGATAACCTGAAAAATTTGTTCACCCCTGCGATTTATACATGGATGAATTTAAGTCAAATTACGGGTTGAACAAGTTTTAACAAAAACTTCCCACACAAGTTGTATATATTTTTACAACTACACATGTAATTTATTTTCGTTACTTGTTTTATGCGTAATTTGAATTAAATCCATCGGTGTATGTTTGCGGAGGTGAAGTAATGGTATTTTTAGTTCACCCTCAACCCTCCAAAAAGTATGCAGTCACATTATATAACAAAGAAGGTAGCTTCTATAAAATAAAACACTTTGACGATTTATAGTGTTCTATTTCCACTGGTTTATGAGATATGCTGAAGAAAAAAAATATTGCCGGTCAAATGAGGAGTTCAACCCCAAAGTTCTTAATGGCTTATGGGTTCTTAAAAAAATATATGTTACGTAATTTTAGGTCCTCCTTTACATTAAAGAATTTTATCCAAATCAGCGGAGGGAACCCGAAATATTCCCTTAGTTAGTTAGAAGAACAAATGAATGTAGAAATTAATAACGATTAATTAATACAAATGCTACGAATAGCACTTGTCTTCAATGCTACAGTTTTTGTAACCCTCTTGGTAGAATTACGCTTTCTAGGTGATTTTAAAACTTCATTGTTTGTTGTTTTTTGTGAAATAGAATTAGCCGTAGAAACATTCAAGTTTAGTGCTGCTGCTACACGCTAAAACAATATATTGGGCTAAATTACCTTTCTAACAGCTGTTAAAGGTAGCAATGGACCATTATTGTCTCGTTCTTTTCAAAATAGCGTATCAAAAATGTTACTAACTCTTGGCAGCAGCTGTTTAAATATTTTGACATTTCGCAAACGGAAGTCTGATAACTATAACACTTTGATTGTTCTGTAAATAACAGTTTTACAATGCTAGATAAGAGTTTGAAACTCAAATCAGACATAAACCACTATTTAACCACTATTTAAGCCAATGTAAGATTCAGATAATTTCAAACTTTCAACAAATAATACATCTTCGGATCTGCTGTCAACTGTTCATCAACAATTCAATAGAACATTCTATTGTATTGACATTAAAAAAAACGTCATCAAATCTGGCTATGAACGAGAGAGACGGAAATAGCGGTTATGTCGAAGCTCAAAACGAAACTTCAAACTTTTGACAAGTAAATGTCACAATTGTAAAATAAATAATGACTGTCACATAATGTAACAGATTTACATAACAAATTTCAGATAACGACCTGAAACATATGACTCAAATAGTAAAGATGTGGCTGATACATACCTGCCCTAACCAGTTCCATACCCAACCTCAGCCACCGTATATCAACCCCCTTTAAATATTTCTGAGTGGAGGTGAAGAGAACATTCTTAAATAAAAAAAATTTAAGGATGTTGCTGAAATAGTGGAGGAATGCATTAAAATTAGCCTTACAAATTAGTATTAACATTAGTAAAAGCTTTTCTGAAGAATGAGTTTTGGTCGAAAAATGAAATGTTTTGTCCATTATACCTAATGTAAACCGTATCGGTCGACAAATAATTACACGAGTAGCATTTTTAATTCTGGCGGAAGAGACTAATACTTTACATTTAGATGAGTGAGGTAATTCTGAACATTTTTGCCAATTACAATTTTTTGCTTTTAAGCGAAAAACAAACAATAGGTTTGTGTGTTTTTTCGCTTAAAGCGAATAGTTTTGTTGAAAAGTGCTTTCAATATTGAGAAATCAATCATCAATGCCAATCAAGAGTCAATGCCGTTAAGTTTACATATATCATATTCCAAGAAAGCAGTTCATTTCGAAAACATTCCTATGAAGTACAATCCACTTCACTATTATCAAAATTTCAATTTTAAAATTCCTAAAATACCCTGTAATGACAAAAAATGTTTATATATTGTAATACTTTTTTGGCGAAAAATATATTTTGGTCCTCCATACATATTGTAAAAAACTTATTGGTTCTAAATTTTAAAATTCTAGCGTTGCTGTCAGTTTTCCATTCGTTTATTTAATTTTTTTCTCTAATAAATTAATATTTGTTTGCGTATCCAGTTATACAGAAAAAATATACCTTTCAGCATATGTTTGTGAGGCAAAAATTAATGCGAAATAATAACTGCTGAGTAATTTGCGCAAACACGCGCCATAATTACTGCCATTAAAATATATTAAAAAGGTATGATTATAGGAGGTACAGGGCCGACAAAAATGGCGAAAAGCATTGTGAAACAAGGCAGGGAGCAGACAATACGCTCAGGCAAATGGGTCGGACAATATAATATACAAAAGTACGTATAACATGACGGTGATGTATTAATGGCGTCATGGATTTGCACGAAGTAATGTTGGTCAGCAACATTCTTTATTCGGAGATATATAATTTTCAACAATATTGTCACGAACTGTGGGGTGGCGGAGTGAATTATTTACGCATCCAGGACAAGATAAACTTTTGGATTTCATTTGACAGTTGGTTATTGTTTGAATGCAATAACAAATATTTCAGTATCCATATATGTATATGGGACATTCCACGCCAACTTCGCCACAAAACATATATATCTGAAACTTTGTATATAAGTAGTATGTGATAAGAGAAATTGATACCTAAAATTTTAGAGCTCAAGTCACATTACGCTCTCGTCACGAACGGTCACAAAATTAGAACTTTTTAGACAATCTTAAATTCGCGACTGTTGTAGGCAAATGAGGCGCGAATAAAAAATGTTTTAAAGAACATCGCATTTTTCCCGTAGATTGCGATAAAAATACTTTTTGAATTCATTAAGGGTAGGTTTCACCTCTTTTCAGAGGGTTAAAACTTTAAAATCGAAATTTGGAAAAGCATGATTTCTTAAAAAAAAATGTTTTGCTTAAAAAAAGCTTGACAACTTTACTTTCGGATGGCTTTTGTCCCAGAATGGGATCAGCAATGGTATGACCGCTAGAAGGCTCGAAATGTGAAAATTTATCATTTTTACGTTATATCCTGGTACGTAAAAAAATGTATGAAAACCATATTAGGTTATTAGGGTCGCTGATTACGAAACTGGTGTCTGATTTAGAAAATTTGAATTTTAAAATTTTAAGAACACGACTGTATTCTACATAAAATTTTGAGTAAAAAAGGGTCTCTTGCATTTTTTCAATTTACTGCGTATTTTAGAGTAAAAAAAATCTAAAACTTTTATAATGGTATTTCCCACTTAATAAGTTTTTGAATTTGTTGGTTATATGGCGTATGGCGTTTAAAATATATTTAAGGCGTATGAAAATACGCCTTAAATATATTCGAGTTCTGCCATAACCTCAAAAAACACTCTGAAATTCACCATATCCGTAAAACCAAAAAAACCCATGCTCCTTAATCCTCATGATACTATAATACAATAACCCAATAACCCCACAGTCACATAACCACATAGCCACATAATTACATAACCTTATAACTCGATGCTCACAGTAATCATGTAACGCAATCTCTCACAATGAAACTGATTTTACAGTTCTCAAGCAAATATGCACCATAAAAAATCTATAAATAAATAAATCTGTAAATAAATTAATGAATCTGGGAATGCCAGAACTCCGACTGTATATGTACATGTACATGCCGTAATCCAACGTAATGTACAACCATTGGGTTATTGTAGTATAAGATTATGAGGTTTCGGAGCCATAGTGTTTGTGGTTTTAACGGATATAGCAAATTTGAGGGTGGTTTTTTGAGGTTATGGCCGAACCTAGACGTGCTGGGATGAAACTGATTCCCCCCGGATTCGGATTCAGTGACCTCAAAAACATATAGTACACATCAGTGGCGGTGCGTGATATTTCAGTTAGCCATATCTTGAAAACGACGCATGGGACCCACTTCACTTTTTAGGTGATGACTATACACCTCTTACAGAAAGGATTTATAGTGAAAAAACCGTCAGCAAAGTTTGCGAAAAATTTTTCAAAAACACTGGAGCACTCCTGGGTTCTCAGTAACGCTCTGTGGAATATTTGCAGTATATATATTTTCATAATCTAGAAACAAATATAAGGAGACGTTTTTCGATTTGTTACAAAAATATTTTTGTTTCAAAAAAGTTATGGCCATTTTAATTTTGGGAAACAAAATGTTCCTATAAAATTAAAATTGGTACTGGTACACATAGTGATACCCCCAGGTCAGAAACTTTTTTTTTGTGTGGCTGTGTAATTTATGGAAACTCGAGTGGCAGTATGGACAATGGACACGTTTGCGTTACAGCGTCGTTTACTATAAGTATGCAAGTTCTGTGTCTTGTGACTAGTTTCTTTGCCGATTAGTTGGGCTACAACAATCACCCCGCATGTATAAGGTATGACCTGTTTAATATTTCGTAACGTTACTGATAGATATCTTGGAGCCGCCCCTGGTAAAGTAGGTATCTATTATTAACCTCCGAGCTCTACTAATAAAAAACAATATCTACCATAATTTGTTATGTATTAATGAGACTAGAATTAAGCCGTACAATGTTGACAAAATTCCTGTGCTACAATTTCCTTTCAAAATCAACGGTTTGAACAGAGAGTTAATTTTTATTATGTATTCTGTTTTACACGCGTGTTTCTGATGTGACGTTCATATATAGCAACATTATTTTTGAAAATTTAGTACGAGATCCGATCGTATGATTTATGTCTTCATAATATAATGCAATGTGCCGGGAACTAAAAGATACATTCCATTTTTACCAAATAATCTATTCAGTATTAAAAACTAATATAACACTTATGCTTGGTGCAAGATGTAAACTGTATTCACGTAGTGTACTTATGTAACTACTGTTAGAAATACTCGCTTTCTAAACCAGAGTTTATTACAAAAAAGAATGTAACATTTCTAGAAAACTAATATACCAAAAATAGTGCACTTGTTAAGAATGTTCGTGGTAGTCTGAATCTCCACACTCGGGAACCCGTACGTGATGTTTTTATAAACATCCACCAGTTGAAATCAAGATTCCTAACACTATGTAACCTTTTACAACAATCTCTTTATAAGTTAAGATCCAATAATACTTAAATCTAATAGCAAGGAAGTAAGAAATAATAAATAATTGCTTACATTCAAAATGAAGTACCTACTTATTTATTCGTTGTTCATTATTTCGAATGGCTAAACTCCACGTTTTGTAATGGTTATCGTTATCGTCTTCTGTCTACGAGTTTAACTCGGCGAATAATTGACCGATTTTCCAAAAAAAAAAAAACAAATTTATAATTATTTGTTATTAAATTGTCTATTAATTGAACCTAATTTTTGGAAAAATTAAATAATTTTGAGTATTTTTTCCAGAAAAAAGAACAAAAATGTTACAATCAAATTTCTTTTTTAATCGCCTCTCAAATTTTAATATTTTTGGGTAAAAGTTGGTTCACTAATAAAAAAAAAAAAATGTAAACAATGTAAAAAAATCTATTCCTTGCTTTCAGGTGAAATTTTCGACCTGCACATTGCACATGAAAAGTGAAACCCTAACGACATACCTCTATGAACAGCAGCTTATAACTTTTTTATTTTAGACGAAAAATTCTTGAAAAAATTCTGAAGTGTAGTTTGAAATATAAATAAAATTATAGTCGTTCTAATTTTAATTGAAAATGATAAATACGCCTGGGGAACAAAAAAAGCGGTGCAACTTTATGATTCCATGGGCGTGCATATATCTTTTATAAATTCAAAAATTGTGAAATAATTTTTTTCATTCAAATCAATATAGGAGATTAAAATTAGCCTGCATACAAAACTCTTAATATTTGTAATATAATTTGCTGTAAATAATGCTCATTTAGCCAGACAATCTCAAAAAATGGTCTGTGTTAATAAACCTAGCTGAAATACACGTCACTGGCGCCTTAAACACGTGGAATTTCTAAAGTCGTAAATCATTTTAACGACGTCGTAAAAATTTTATGGCACAGTGGACCGAATAAGTATTTGGATGTATTACATATAAAGCAATCCTATAGTATACTGGTCGACATTTGCTAGTTGCCGGCATCGGTGTTGCTGGCATCGCGTTGCCGGCTCTTTTTCTTAATACTTTTCTAATAATTTTCTTAATACATACATAAAGTTGTTTGAATTTATAATTATTTTTTCCAGCAATTTTAAACGCTTTATTTTAATGCTAACTAATAAATTTATATCTATGTATTTTTTTTAATATTTCCAAACTAGCTTTCTAAGAACGTCACGAACTAACAGTTTACTGAAGTAGACTTGTGAGTGAGCTTAGCAATTTTAGAAAATATATCTGACAACCTTGCTTTTTTTCTACCTATTTTCAATTTAAAATGGAAATAGAGTACCTCGCTATTTAAATTAATTCAAATTATTTCTGATCCTTCAAAAAAAAAAATTCAAAAAAAGCATAAAAATAAGCCTCCTAATGTGGTATCCCCCCGTAAATGCGTCAAAGTTACAAGCATCATCTCGCGAGCCTGGTCAGCTTAGAACCCGGAATAAAAACGGCCGGAGGATTAAAACGTATCACACGTACTGTATCTATAATACCAAACATACTGATTTATGGTTAATTACATTGAGGTCAATCATTCCAGTCACGCCAGCCGGGCAGCCGTCGAGCGCTATAGGTATGTATGTATATCCAAGTAAACCTCGACTGTATTATTTATGACACGGCATTTAGATGGGTTCGCGTGCCGGAATGACGCTGCGCCACTTTTACCGTAATGAAACGTATCTAAGACTAACAAGTCGTCCTGGCGGGGAAGCGGTGCGTGCGAGGAGTCGGTGTCGTCTATTAAAACTCCATTAGTTATGCCACTTCCGGCGAGGAGTCAACACGTGACACAAACAACCGTCACCGAGAAACAATTACTAGAGTCGCCTTACCGGGGATCGTTTGTCAAATGATGGTCTGTCACCAGTAAGCGACTTCCGAACGATCGAACCAACCCCCCTGCAACCCTGGCGATAAGGCGGCCATAGACATCATAAGCCTCAGACACTTCCGACTTTTCTATCTGATTTAAACGACGTTCAAGATGGCTGGTCAGTTAAACACAGTACAGGTGATTGCACACCACAGACTAGTTTGATATCATGAACAAACTGGCAGTGGCGGCGGTGCACAGTGGCTCCAACGGCCGATTTTCTTTGTCATAACTCAAAAAAATAAAAGTTTTTAAATGACACTATCGATATTATAAAGGGTGCGCTATGGGAAACGGACGTTTTTCTGAACAGTACTCCGGGTACTTAGGGTTTAAAAATATTTTATTGGCAGAAATAAGTAGCTTGTTATAAATAAGTAGTTGTGGCTTTGGTAAACCGATTTCTTCTAGTGCGTTTTAAAAATGAGTGACATTAATTTTGAGCAACGGTGTACTATCAGGATTTGCTTCAAACTTGACACAGCGCAACTGACTTTTGCAAAATTTCAACACGCCTACGGAGACAGTGTTTTTTCAAGAGCCCAGGTTTTTCGGTGGTTTAAGGCATTCTCAGAAGGAAGAGAGTCATCTGAAGATGAACCACGCAACGGAAGGCCTACATCTTCAAGAACAGATGAAAATGTCGATAGAATACGGGATCTTGTGCGTTAAGACGGTTGGCAAGAATGATTAGACAGTTAAATTTGAATCACACCACTATTCATCAGATTTTGACTAACGAATTGGAGATGAGAAAATTCTGCGTAAAAATGGTTCCAAAAAACCTTTCGCAGGAACAAAAGGACATCAGGAGAGAAAGGTGTCTTGACTTTTTGGAATCGATTGAAAATGATCCTCATTTTATGGAACGTGTCAATATTGGTGATGAGCCTTGGGTGTTTGAGTACTACCGGGAAACCAAGCGCCAAAGCATGGAATGGCACACTTCAAGGTCTCCAAGACCCAAAAAAAAAACACGAATGAGCAAGTCGAAGATCAAATGAATGATGATTTGCTTTTTTTGATAGCCAGGGAATTGCCCACAAAGAGTTTGTGTCTCCAGGCCAAACAGTAAATCAACACTTTTACAGAGAGGTTCTTGAAAAACTTATGTGTCAACGTGACGAAAAAGTGTCATGTGTGTGAGACCAAAAGATCCACAATAATATGTGGATGTTACATCACAACAAAGCGCCTTGTCACACAGCCATTTCAGTGAACGAGTTTTTAGCCAGTAAAAACATTCATGTGGCTCCTCAGCCTCCTTATTCACCTGACTTGAGTCCTTGTGTCTTTTCCCAAGATTGAAAAACCACCTCATGGGACGTCATTTTGAGACTATAGAAAACATTTAAACGGCTGTAACCGACCAGGAAGCTATTCCAGCACTGCTATGAGGAATGGAAGAACCGTCTCCAGCGCTGTGTGGCTTCCCAAGGAGGTTATTTTGAAGGAGACAATACTGTATTGTAATTCTATTCGAATATTTTTTTAAATCAGTCTCATTACTTAATTTATACATCTCGTATACCCTACTACAACGCCTTTACTCTGTTAACCGCCGTATTTTAGCGTCTTCGGAAGCACTTTAGTCCGTATACACAGTCTAAGTAATGTGTTTGAAGTAACACATACCGTGTATGGGTTTTATCCACACATTTCGTGTTTCCTAATCGGGCGACACGAAGACAGACAAACTTCGTTTTGACAGACAAAACTCGGTTGATGTTTAGCAGGACGTGCAAGATGTAAGTGCAGGACGTTGTGCGAATCGGTTAGAAAGTCGGAAGTATATGGGGCATTTTACACGGTATGTCGTCGGTAATGTACTGTCGGGTGTGCCGAAAAACCGTGCAGATTTACTTGAATAATCTTAACTTTGTACACGCTTTGGTAATATAAAGATTTTCTACTGTATCGAATTTTGCACTACAATAAACTATATTAAAACAATAGTATTATGAGCTCCATGTCTCAGTCACCTCCTGTTTCGGCTATAGAGATGCGCGGAGTGACCATTCTTTGGAATCGTATTCCACCACTACCCGAGTCCAAGAAAAGGGCATATTTTTGAAAAGAATAACGGTACCGACACTCAGTTTGCTGTAATATGTTCCGCAATGCATGACCTTATGAATCCTTTTAGGTGAGTATGAAAGTGAACAAGAATTTGCTGTAAAAATGGCGAAATTACGTGCTACAATTGCTACAGTGGTCAATTTGGCTACTCCTTTGGAAATGCCATAATATGTCACTATTTTTATTCCAACCAAAGCTAACTGTATTTTTTGTATTTCTTTAAAAAGTTTATCTTAAGGCGCAATAAGAACTGGTACTTCTGCGAAGAAAAAAATCACATTAGAACACTTTTCCGCTTAACACTGAAACCCTTTTTTGTACTAAACGCGCGCTTATTGCATGGTGGCACCATCAGATGATAATTAAAATTATCAGATGGTTTGCGAAACACACACTGAGAGCAAATAAAGTGAAAACAGTTTCATACTTCAAATAAAACTGTTTCGGTGTTCAGTGAAAAAATGTTTCAGTGTGACTTCATAACATCTCGATTGGATCAGAGTGACTGTAACGAAAAAACAGTGTCACGAATCTCGTGCAAATTAAACAGGTCTATTAGGTATATCTAATATTGTGGGGGATATGAAGTGGGTTTCTATAATATGTCTTTTTACACAAAGTTCACAGAATATCTTGATTAGTTAAAACATTATAGCAACTTATTTACAACATGTATGTAGGTTGCTACACTACGTCATAAGATGTAGTGATATTATTTGATTTAAAAAATTAATCAGCATTAAATTGTGGTCATTATATATCAGCACCTCCGAGGTAAACTGTGTTAAGTAACATTTTTGTGAAAAGTGAGTTATTGGTAACAATAAACAGCAAGTGTTTTAGTTTTCCTCATGGTAAATATCATTATCCATCATCAAGTCCTTAGTAACCCGGTGGCGTTAAACAGTGTTAAGTCCTACACGGCTACAGAGGTATATGGTGTTAAAGTCACTTAACTCTGTTTACAAACGAACGTATGTTTGAGCAGACAACGTTAAGTGCATGATCTCTGCGATTTTCATGCTTTTCGTTATTGCTGTTGATTATTTGTAAACCGTTTCTAAGTTAATAGATAGTATGAGTAATGGAAAACGAATATGAGATTTGGTTTTACAACAAGAACCTTGCCTGTGATTGCCATGGAACAAGAAAATGTTATTATTAATTAATAATAAAAATAAACTAATATTAAAAGTCTTTATGAAGGCTCAAATGCTCCTTTTACAGCCAGAAAAAAGACTACTACAAACCAATCATTTTTAATCTCAAATGTTGTTCATATCCAAGTAAGAGCCCAGATCAAGGGTATCTTATACTTTAAAACCGCCTTCAACAGTGAGTTCGAGGAAATTGATCTTAACAAAAATTGGCGAATGTATACAAGTATTCCCCAAAATCTACCGCCGGCACCATTTAAAGGATTAACTACGCAAAAATATAACAACTTACAAGGTCTACTTAAATGGGTTCCCAAGATTTTTCATCCATTTTATCAGAATTTAAAACACTCAGCCAAAGAACATGAAAACAATGAAGGTTGACATATCACTGCAATTTTATGTTTAAATTACTCTTTGTAACCCATGTGTTTTTTGTAAATGTATGTCTCAATAAAAAAGTTAAGTTAGAATACACATAAGTATTTATTGGGTAAAAAGTGTTAAGTCACATCAAAGTCATAATTCGTGACAACTTATCATAATGGCGTGAAGGATATTGTAGTATCTCTTTTACGACTTGTGTATAATACAAAATTAAATGGAAAAACTTAACTGTTAGATGCTCCTAGTTACGACAACTTTTAAATAAAGTTTAAACGTGTTTCCTGAAAAATTATATTTATGTGACTTAACATAGTTTACTTCTGAGGTGCTGATATTTTTTTGCGTGATGGAATAGCATCGAGCTGCACCCGAAACCCCAACGAGGACACCGGCACCATACAGAGGTAACATTCATGATTTCTTTATTTTAACAACAAAATCCGCTTGCACTTGCATACTAACCTATAGGGACCCATAAGGGCACAGCATTTATGCCTTTTTCTCGTAATCGGGTAGCGATGGAATGCAATTCCAAAGGTGATGGAAACCAAAGGGAACCGAAGGCGATGGAAATATCTGGCGCACGATTTTCAATCCTTAATATAGTCTACTATGGTGGTCAAAATACTGCAACATTCGATACAGGGGCAGGAAACGACCCTTAGTGACACTTTTCCTTTAGCTAGTTTTCTTAGTAACACCATGATATTAATTCTGTAATTGTAAGAGTAGATCTGTTACTTATGAAACCGTACTGCGATGTGCAAAATTTTTATACAAACTGACGTGAAGATGTTTTCATACACAATTATTATTGACACGTACCATAACGTGTATGGTCGCCTTTACTCCGTTCTAATCTAGCCCCTTCCGATCGCACGACGTAAGAATTAAATCCGATACCCTTTAATTAATGGCAAACAGGGCGGTTCCAAATCGGGAACGTAAGCGGAAAACGCGTGTACGATTTCGGGAAACGGCTTGGCGATTTCAGTTACGTGCCGCTTTTTTTAAGCCTTTAAGAGCATTTGGAGTAATAGATTCCTACCTATAAATTGCAGAAAAATTAGTGGTTCGACAAATCCTCTCCCCATGTGAGAATAGATTGATAAATGTCCGCTAAAGGCGCGATGCGACGCCCTATGATGTTGGTTTTTACCCATGACACTAAACAAGAAACCAAGTGATGTGCTGGAGGAGAATTGGAACCTTCGGTGATGAAATAGTTTTATATTTGAACATTTTTCCACTTTTTTGCATTCGAACCGCTTTTCGAAGCACCGAACCACTTTTTTGCATACGACGCGCAAATTGTTGGTTTCAGTCATCTCTTGATGATGCCAACATGGTTTGCGGAACGCGCTCATTGACTGAAACGCGATGTTTCCGCGATAAGTGAAAAAGTGTTCAGGTGTAAATTTGAAGTAATAATGTATGTCCTTTCCACTTTTCCGATAATACGTGATCCGAATTGTTTTTTATGGAAGTCGTATGTTTTAACCATACAACTTCGCTGTTAAATTATACTGCTCGTCAAAATTAGCGTAACACTTTTTAGATTAGCGTCTTTTTAGACCACCGTCATTTACGTTCTATTCAAGTTAGAGACTTGCGGTTTTTATTTTTCGGTAGCCTATTGGGTTGGTTTTAATGGCCTGAAGTCACTACGCTATGACTTACTAACGGTTCGCCGTCCACACCTCAGACACCCAATATCGAAATTTGAATTCGCAAGATATTGACGTCAATTTCAGAGACTAACAGGATCGACTAAGAAGGACGCTGTCGGGTAAAAACTCCATCCCCACACACATTAAGATCTCCTCAATAAGTTCTGTGTATTTGGTCGCTGTCCCGTTTCTTGAACCCATTTCCAGATACCCTAAGCCACCACTCTGCATTTACATAGGGTTCTGCGTGGTTTGACCTCTGCTGGACGAATCCACTGATCTTAATGATGCCTACTAAATAGTGATACCTACCCACTGGTGTGGGGTGACAAAACTCACTTTCTGGCTTGGAGGGGTGCTTGGGTTATCAAAGGGTGAAAGCGAGTTGTGGCACCCCACAACAATTTATTAGGCAGCATTAACATCAATGGATCCGCCCAAGAGAGGTCAAACCACGCAAAACCCTGCGTAAATGCAAAGGGGTGGCTTAGATGGGTCTGGAAATGGGTTGAAGAGATGGGACAACGAACAAATACACAAAACTTATTGAGGTGAATCTTGCGAATTCCAATTTTGATATGGGGTTGTTTTTGGGGTGTGGACGGCGAACCGTTTTAGTCACAACGTCGCGCCTTCGGGGAATTCAAACCAAATCAAGTCTTTAACTCATATATAATGCAAATAGCGCTAATCTAAAAAGTGTTACGCACATTTTGACGATCAGTTTAATTGAATGTCGTAAACTAGAAACCTTTGTATTTTCTTGTTTCTTAGAACACTCTAAATAATAAGGAAGAGAGATTTGTAAAACAAACTTCGATGAGACGTTTGTATGACATGGAATAGCAGGTTTTGCACATTTGTATGTCGTGACAGTCTTCGTGAGCCTAGAGCCAAACATTATAAAATAAAATACATGTTATATTGCAGACAGCAAATACGTTGTTTTATGGTTTCTACAACCCTTAAAGCAACATAGAAAGACGTATTTCTTAAACGTTCGCCAATACGTTTCATTTTCTTTAATATGGGACTGTATTAAATGGCTATTTCGCAAAGTATATTTTAAGAATATTCAATGCACAATTAACGTTTTGAAACATTTGAAACACTAATTTTAAATGTTTTTTATTTTCACTACGTTCAACGTGTAAAACCTCAACATTTTTAAGTTGAATGTATGTAAAAAAAAACTGGACGTTTTCCACGAAACTGAACTGAACCAGTTTTAATCTCCTCCTGAAGATGCCAACTTGACGAAACGCTCGTCGAGAAAAGTATAGTAGTTCGGTGTTTCGTGGAAAACATCCAGTTTTTTGTTTCTACGCCGAAGGTTCCATTACCCACTCCAGGATTGAATGTATGTACATGATAAGGAAACGCTTTTTTCAAATTGTATTTGAATACCAAAAATGTTTTTTAAATTATATGTGTTTATTGAAAAAGTGTATAAGTAACGAATTGGAGATAAGAGAAATCTGCGCAAAAATGGTGCCAAGAAACCTTTCATAGGAACACAAGGACATCAATAAAGAAAGGTTTGGCTTAGGTGTCTTGACTTTTTTGGAATCGATTGGAAGTGATCCACATTTTATGGAACGTGTCATTACTGGTGATGAGACTTGGCTGGACGTCATCAAACATCCAAATGTTTGAGTACGACCCGTAAACCAAGCGAAAATGCATAAAATGGCACACTTCAAGCTCTCCAAGACCCAAAAAAAGCAAGAATGAGCAAGCTATCATCAAATTCATGCTGATTTGCTTTTTTGATAGCCAGGGAATTGTCCATAAGGAGCCAAACCATAAATCAAAAACAAACCACAAATCCAAGCCAAACAGTAAATCAAAACTTTTACAGAGATGTTCTTGAAAAACTTCGAAAAAGGGTCATGCGTGTGAGATAAAACATCAAGAACAACTAGATGTTGCATCACTACAATGCGCCTTGTCACACAGCCAGTTCAGTAAACGAGTTTTTAGCCAATAATAATATTTCTGTGGCTCATTAGCCTCATTATTCGCCTGACTTGAGTCCTTGTCACTTTTTTCTCTTCCCGAGATTGAAAAATCACCTAGTCATTTTGGAACCATAGAAAACATTCAAACGGCTGTAACCAACCAGCTGAATTTCAGTATATGAGTTCCAGCACTGCTATGAGGAATGGAAAAAACGTCTCCAATGCTGTGTGGCTTCCCAAGGAAGTTATTTTGAAGGAGACGATACTGAATTGTAATCCTATTCGAATAAAATAAAATTAAAAAGCCAGCCTCATTACTTAATTTACACACCTCGTACATATACAGGGTGTTTCCCAAGTAATTGGGAAAAGAAAAGATCATATAAAGATTATCCTAAGTGGCTTAGTTTTTGAGGTACAATTCCGGTGTACGCGGAAGTCCCAGATCTCTCAAAATATTTTAGTTATTTTGTTACCAAATTTTTTGAATTTCAATATTCATAGATTTTGAGATATCAATCAATAAAGTCCATCGCAGTGGGACGCCATGGTATTCAAGGTGGGGTGGGCAATAAAATTAAGATCAAATGACCCAAAATAAATTGTAGAATTTTTATTTTTCTATGAATTAGAAATAAGAGGGATAACGTTTAGTTTAAGTTTAATTTAGCTAGGCTTAAATATACTGTTTAACCCTTCATTAGTCGCTAACAGTTTCCAAACTGCAATTGTCGTGTGTGACACCAAAATTATAAATATGTGTATATTTTTTAATATTAATAATATATTAACAATATTAATCAATATAGCGTTATTCAATATGGTGTATGTACTATATATATTAAGAAAAAACAGTTTTTTTAGTGAAACTTAGTAAAACAGGGCATAATAAGAATGAAATAGATGTCATTATTTATATTTCTAAATTTACAAAATTTACAAAACAAAAGAAATTTAAAAAAATAAAAAAAGTCACTTCAAGACTTATTTCATTCAGAAACAGTTTTTACAGTTTCTGTATATAATTTGACAATCATTTTTGCAATGAGTAATAAACATTTCGAAAAAATCTCTTATCGCCGGTTTATCATTTTTTTAGCCATTCCTCACGAGTTGTTTTGTCATCTATTTTAATACATCTAAGCAAAAATCGAAAACGAGATAAGGACTTGGTTACACGAAAAATCTAGACACCAGATCCATTCATTTTCCAAAGATCATCTGTATTTAAATGATTTGCTTTCAGTAATCCTGCATAATAGAGCAACCCTATTAATGCTTGAATCTCAATCAAATCAGTGGATCTTTCATCTCGATCACGTGAGAATTTTTCTTTAACTGAATTTATATATTTATTTGTATTTTGCACAATCATTGCCAGCATTACATCGCCCACAAAATACTTCCATATATCAATAGGATCTTTTAGAGATCCTGTTGGTAACTTAGATAGTGGTAGACGACTGACATAATTTTCTTGCCTTGTGCGGACATTTCTGGGAGGTGCCATTTTATTCCACTTAGTGAACCCATCTTTTCCAATAAATGAAAGATTATTACTTAGAGTTATTTCTTCATCGTCACATTCAGATATATCTTGTTTTGATTCACTCCTGCTTTGTCTTTCCTCAACAATATCATTTTCAATACCATTTCAGACGGGATGGATTCCAATAATTCTAAGAGTATTTTCTGTTCTGCTTCGTAAGACATACTTATCAATTATAATAAACAATTGTAAACTTATATACATACATAATTGAAAACAAAAAAAATTACCTTATTGCTGATTTGAGACGTTTAAAATCGCTACGGAGTCAGATACCGAAAACAGCAGTAAAATTCGTGTACACATACCAATCGCAAAATCGTTTCGTATTGAACATAAGACAGTCATGACGCGAAGGTAACGCTAATGGCGGCCAGAATTATAGTTACATGCACAAGCGCACTACGATATATATAAACGAGTGGTGTCAGACTGGTGGCGACTAATGACGGGTTAAATACGTATTTATAAATTTGGTGAATGCGCAGGTGATGTAGGGGATTTTTTTTATTTTAGTACAATATAAAACAAAAACCTGGTGTTCACGATTAATTACAACAACTTCAACCAACCTAAGATAACTTCAACCAACCTAAATAACTTTCGTTTTCTTTTATCTAACTAGGTAAATAAAATACGATTTGAATATTAACTTCGACACAGAAATATCTTGTGTGACAACTGCAGCAGGTATATAAACAATAGCGTTATTGATTATTACGTAAAGCAGCGTAACTAACCATGACGATTATGAAACGATTTAGCTCTAGTTCAACCGACAAACCGTAAAAGGGAGTAATAATAGCTGTAATTAAATCGTTTTCGTTTTATTTACTTGTCCTGAATCGCTTAGAACGCCTGAATAATTCAAATTGCCCGTAATGTAGGATTTTAACATGAAATTTCGTATATTTATGTTTAATCGGTAAGAATAATTACTTCTATGTTTCTTAATTAAATTTACTTCAGTACTGGCGCCAAGAAACTCTTTACACTTTTCTTTTAAACGAATTATTTTTCCTTCCTTACTACTTTTGATAGTATGGGATGATTAACGTTAGTGTTAAAACTAACTTGAAACAAATAATATACATATAGTATGTAAAATGCATAAGTAAGAGAAAATTATTTTCAAACTGACTTTACAAAGTCAAGCGAAATGACTTTTTAAACTGAAGTTTGACTAAATAAATATATACATAGTGTGGAAACTACTTGTGGAATAAATAAAGTAGTTCCAAAGCTAAATATTTCACATAAACACTGAAACACATGAACTAATGATTTTAATCGTGTTTAATTTAATTTATTTTACATGTATGTGACGTCACCAGTTTTTGAGTTGTGACGTCATACGCAGGTTTGTAATGAAATATCTTTATTATAGCAATTTTTAAGATACTACCACTTTTTGGAAGAACAGGAATAAGATTGTAAACCTAAACTTTGTAACACTACTGTTAATTATCGGAACAACTGTTCAAAATGTTGTCACTCAATATGTTGACATACTCTCAAACAATTACAGAAACATTTTTTAAAATATCAGTTATTATTCTTCCCATTTCTATCGTAACTTGTCGCCAATTACAATACTAGGGTTAGGTCCGTTTTTAAAACAGTATTATTTAAATAACCGCGTAGAAAGAAATACATTGGGGTTAAATCTACTCCTCTAGCAAGACATTTCAGAAAATATTGTCTTCCAATCGATCTATTTAGAAAACTAAATTCAAACTGCATCCAAGCAATCACTGACTTTGTCAGGATTATATGTTGGCACTATTTTAAACATTTTGTTCAAATATTTAGGTAAATTGAACACGAAGATATTAAGTATGTTTTTTTTGAAAAGTACTTTAAAAGTACTACCCAAAAGTGACATAAAAATGTAGGTACTATTGCATTAAAAAAATCAGCGGATGACATCATAACTCACAAGCTGGCGACTAAAATAAATTAAAAAATTAGGCTCCACTAACATAATTATTTCTCCTATTTTAGGTTTTGTAAAATACTCGTATTTATAGTTTTGGAATTACCGAATTTATTCCTAGAGTTTCCATTCTGTTTTTTTCACACCTCAATTGGGAGCTGTATTTTGAACTATGAATTATTGCAGTATTACATAATCAAACCATTTTCTCATTCTCCCATCTTCCACTACCTACTTTACGCATTTATGATTGAAATTTTGATTACTTAATAATAGTAAACGCTTCCTAGATTATACGTGTAAAACGCAGTTTGAGAATTTCCCTCTTAACCCACCTAAATATACTGTGGTGCTGTGTACTAAACCAAAGGTGGGGTGGTTCAAGTGTTCGATATTTACTAGCTTAACGCCTGTTTACTGACGCTAAGCAGATATTTACTGGAACGATTAAAACTCACTCATAACAACAGCGAGTACATCTATACAGGAGTACGTGCAACATTTGTTGTTACAACAACAAATGTCAATATACATATTGATACCAATGTAGAGGACAAAATAAATAGAGAAACCAACTTCCTGCGTATTTTTCGTATCAAAACATGTCTATTAATATAAAACTGTGATTAGAAATTGATTAATATGAGAGAAAGAGTGACACCAAAAATAAGCTAGTTTCGCCTATTTGGCCACTCTCGAAATCCATCTTCAAATATATGCCAAATGATAGTTTCTGATGAGACATCAATCTCAAAATTTCAGGTTGAGGCTGCATTTGGTTCTTGAGATATTCGAGGTCAAAGTTGGCAATTTTACATCAATGCAATACAAGGCTCATAATATCGTTACTGTTCAAATTATCATTCATATCACCGACATTGTAAGGTCGGTTAATTTTTCCGATTAAAATTCAGTGACTATTTTAAAACTCATGTTTCTTCATTTCCTGAACATAGATTCATCATCAGAATGTGGCCATTGCCTTTTAGTCTCCAACAGACCGCTGAAGAACCGTCAGAAATCTGGAGGATTGCGGATCATTATAACTTCGGGACGATTAAAGCGACGAGAGAATTTGAAAACTCATGTTTCTTCATTTCCTGAACATAGATTCATCATCAGAATGGGGCTATTGCCTTTTTAGTCTCCAACAGACCGCTGAAGAACCGTCAGAAATCTGGAGGATTGCGGATCATTATAACTTCGGGACGATTAAAGCGACGTGAGAATTTGAAAACTCATGTTTCCTCATTTCCTGAACATAGATTCATCATCAGAATATGGCTATTGCCTTTTAGTCTCCAACAGACCGCTGAAGAACCGTCAGAAATCTGGAGGATTGCGGATCATTATAACTTCGGGACGATTAAAGCGACGTGAGAATTTGAAAACTCATGTTTCCTCATTTCCTGAACATAGATTCATCATCAGAATATGGCTATTGCCTTTTAGTCTCCAACAGACCGCTGAAGAACCGTCAGAAATCTGGAGGATTGCGGATCATTATAACTTCGGGACGATTAAAGCGACGTGTAGTGTAATAAAGTCCATATTAGATGAAAGATGCAAGTCATATGTTTTTATCCATCTTATGTGTGTGTATGTTTATGTGTTTTTATCCATCTGAGCACGAATCTACCATTAGAATTTCGCAATAACTCTTTAGTAGTATGCTGAAGTACCGAAAATGGGGGAGGCTATTTTTAGCCATTTTTTTAGCCAAAAAAAAATTAATATTAACTATTATTAGAGCACCCCCAACCGCCTCCTAGCCAGAGTCAAAGTCAATTCAAGATGAGAAAAATTTGTGTAATAAATCACAGGTTCACAAAGTAGATAAGTTGGTGTTTGGGACTTAAATGTAATATATGTGGGTTTTTGGGATCGTTGAAATCGTTTGTATGGGGGTAAAACTTATTGACCGTACAGTAAATTATTTTTGTAGGTAACATTACATTAACGATTTTATAATATTCAATGGCCTTAATAGTGAGCGGAAAATTATCCTGTAATCACGAAATTTTCTATACGTATTCTGAAAGACAAGTTTGGATGCAAATGAAATGGTTAGTGTGAAGTGTCAAAGTGTCGTTTTCGTGGCACTGTTTCTTTGGAAGTATTTCATATTATTTATATTGTTTCAAATTTCCAATCTACAACTGTAGAAAAGAAATGTTTAAAAATTGTAATAAACAATGTTTTTTATTAACGTTTTTGCTGTGTGTACAGATTTTGTATATTTATTTATTACATTAATTTAATGTAATAAAATATGGGATTTGCAGCAACGAATGTTTTGAAATAATACAGTTTGTACTTGCAAAGGCTCCAACCAATTTGGCATTAAAAGTTTCATGTGAGCATGAAATGTTGAGTTTATTGCCAATTAGGTATACTAGATATATGACAAAATGTACTAAATGTTCAAAATAGAGGGCCAATCTTGAACAATTTTGTCCTTTATTGTCGCTTATTTTAAATATAAATTACATACAATACAGCGGCGGACTAAGCCTGTCAGGGGCCCGGGGCGGCAAAACTGAATGAGCCCCCCCGGTCTTAGAAGTTGATGTATTTTTATAAGCTTTTTATTCAGTTCACATTTGTATGTACGAGTGTGTATGTTTAGTTCAAATCTTGCAAATTAAATGGAAACCAGTTCCTCTCAATCAATTTTGATGAAATTTTGAATACTTATGTAAGGTCGGTGACAATGCAATGTTAAGGTACCATGGAGACAGAAGATGTCTATAGAAATTCCTTAACTACACATGATAAACCCATCGTGTTTGGGCTCGTTTGATTTGTCTTGATGGTTACTCTTATTTTAGTAGTACTGTCAATAAAAAAGTTATTATATGTATGTATTAAAAATATAGTAAAAAAGCTGTATTAAAAATTAAATGTTTGTAAAACAAATTAAATGTATATAATGTGTCTACGCTAGGCTCTAGCAGATAATTTTAATTTACTTCCATGAGAGGAGGCCTGTGCCCAGCAGTGTATAGGCTGATGATGATGATGACTTACATACACATAGGTACATAGAATATAGATATGGATGAGGAAGATAAAATACGAATCGGCAACAAACAATATAAAAAGGTAGTTTTTATTTTCTGTAAGTATGTATGTAGCTATTTCACATGTTTTCGTGCCTTCATTTTACTGAGCTTATCAATAACTTCAGTGAAATCAATTTCCTTTGAAACTTTTCTTTCAATTGAAAGCATGGAGCAATGTCACTCTTGATTCATTGTAGATCGAAGACATTTTTTTTAATAGTTTAAGTTTGGAAAAACTTCTCTAGCATGATGCAGATGCAACTGAGACGCAAATGATCAAGAAGTATTAAGCGATGTACAGGGTAACGATCACAGTAGGAGTAATTTTAATTTAGAAATTATAAATCACCGGTATAGGCTGTACCTATTTATTTGTATCTACTGGGCCTCCAACTCCAAACTGCCTCTTACTTAAGTAGGTAGTGAGCATAGTTTTAGCATTGTTTAAGATTTGATCAAAAGAACTTGTCGACATTTGGAGGCCCCCTTGTGACCAGAGGCCTGGGGCGGACCGCCCCGTCCGCCTTCCGTTAGTACGCCACTGATACTATATTATAGGGGAAGTCCCGTAATAGCCCATTCAACGGGGAGAAAACCGGTCACTAATTGATATCAGCAAACAAAAAATATGGTCGTATAGAGACAAAAATTCTAAGAAAGATAGCGTTTTTTTGCGACTCGAATTTTAATGGCGAACATAACCAAAAAAAATCGCAAAAGTCAAAAAAACGGTTTTTTTGCAAATAAAAAAAAAACTTCAAGTCCTACACAAGAAAGTTAAATTAGAAAGTTGTAGGTCTTAAAAATGTGCGTCGAATGAGATGTGAACGAAAAACATCGGTGCATAAATATTTGAGAAAAATTTAAAAAAAACGTCAAAATTCGCGTTTTCGTATTTTTTGCTGTATAAATTCCAATTTTGTTTGAACAGACTTCTTGTTAACTAGAAATACAGCCCAAGACAAGCGAAAAATGAACCTTTTTTTTAGAAAATTAAAAAAAGTTTTATTTTTTTTTGTTATAACGATTTTTAAAAAAAAAAAAGACGTTTTCAAAAATCAGCTTTTACAGAGGCAAAAATGATCGTACAGAAACGATCGTCGGCTCATTTTATTCGGGAAGACTTGTACTTTCATGCTATTAAAAACCAAATCGCTTTTATTTAATTTTTTACATAAAAAAATGCGTTGTAAAATTGTATCATTTTTTCGAACCGTTTTTTTTTCGAATAACTTTTTTAATTTTGGTTTTACCACTTTTCTATTTTTGGCCACTGCATATTTGAAAACTGCCATTCAAAACACGCATTAAAAAAATGAAGGTACTACGGCCTCAGGGAGCCGAGATAATTTTTTTTTCAGCTGAGGAAAATATAGTTTTGCGAGCGCGTTCGATTTGGAATCCTGTTTAGTTTTTCGATGCGCCCAAGCGGAGTGTCCGTCCACTCTGTCGCCATGTGTTGGCTAGCCCCAACGCCGCACCCAACGCTGTTCTTTCGCAAACAATTATGTCAACTTAATTTATGCGAAATGATTTGAATTATTTTTTTTTAAGAACGTAAAAGTCTTTGAGATCTATTCCGTGTAAAAATGAGGTCATTCGGACGTATACACCGCTGTCAGGAATTAAAAAAAAAAATTATCTCGGCTCCCTGAGGTCGTACGACCTTCATTTTTTTAAATGCGTGTTTTGAATGGCAGTTTTCAAATATGCAACGGCCAAAAATGTAAAACCAAAATTAAAAAACTTATTCGGAAAAAACCGGTTCGAAAAAATGATACAATTTTACAACGCATTTTTTTATGCAAAAATTAAATAAAAGCGATTTGGTTTTTTTCATAGCATGAAAGTACAAGTCTTTGCGAATAAAATGAGCCCACGATCGTTTCTGTACGGTCATTTTTGCCTCTGTAAAAGCTGATTGTTGAAAACATCTTTTTTTTTAAAAAAAAAAATCGTTATCTCTTTTAATTTTCTAAAAAAGGGTCATTTTTCGCTTGTCTTGGGCTGTATTTCTAGTTAACAAGAAGTGTGTTCAAACAAAATTGGAATTTATACAGCAAAAATACGAAAACGTGAATTTTGACGTTTTTTAAATTTTTCTCAAATGTTTATGAACCGATTTCTTTCGTTCACATCTCATTCGACGCGCCTTTTTAAGACCTACAACTTTCTAATTTACCTTTCCTTTTTTTGACTTTTGCGATTTTTTTTCGTTATGTTCGCCATTAAAACTCGAGTCGCAAAAAACGCTATCTCTCTTAGAATTTTTTTTCTCTATACGACCATAGTTTTTGTTTGTTGATAACAATTAGTGACCAATTTACATGGGGGCTTTCGCTCGTTGATTGGACTATAAGCCCGGAAGGCTCCTAAAGCCGGACAGGATTTGAATCAGTACGAGAAAGCGCGCCAATTTGTTACTTGTGTTGCGGTTAGTAACTTCCTCGGAAGTGAAGTGGGGGGGGGGATGACGCTCGCGAATCAGTGCCATTTCGTTCCTCGTGGAGATTGGTGCAAATTTTGAAGTTAGTAAAAATTTTGTTCGAAATAATTTTTTTGAGTCTGTGAACAGTAATTGAAAGAAGGGATGACATTGATTATTGTTAATAATTATTGCTATGTTATTAAACTGTCATAATTCATAAGATGTTTTATGATTCATAACTCACAATATGAACAAGGATTTTTCTTGAATGTACCCAAGGGTCCCTAAGATCGGACACTTTAAAAGTCCCCTAATGGCGGACAGTTTTACAATTAGAGATGCATATTTTGAGGCCTATGGATTATGGATGATGGCTAACTCTGGTGCAAGAATAACAGAATATGGCATTACTGCAATGGTGATACAAGCTTTCAATCGCGTATTGCAAAGCGAGCCGTGAGTCGACGACGAAAAGCTGAGAGAAGTGAGGTTTTGACATCCTCCCCCTATAAATAACAGCAAAACCAAAGCCTGACGTGGTCAAAATACAACATTTTAAAGGCAAAAAATCTAACGACCCGAAAAAGATAAAAAAAAGACAAAAAAACCAACTGCAACATTCAAGATAACAGCTATTCCGTCATCCAAATCAAGGACCGAGAATGTAACAATTGGTTTAATTTGCCAAGAAAATAACGATGAAGATTGGATACGCTGCCAAGCTTGTAATCAGTGAGTACATGAAGCGTGTGCTGATGTTGAAGAAGGCTCAGATAACTATATCTCTGATTTTTACCGACTATATTGAAATTTCTTAGGAAACGTTCCTAGTTCTGACCAAAGTTCATTAAGATTAAGTTTAATTTGCTTTATTAATGGTTGATTAGTTCTATTGGAATAACATTTTTACGAATTTTTTTGTTAAAATATTTTTTAAGTTCAAATAATAAAGGAAAAGTTGACTGTTCGATATTAGGGGACCTTTTTTCAAGTGTTCTCTTAACTATATAAGTTGTTACTTAGTAACTACTACATCTAAAGTAATATTTGAGACTGATTACATATCTATGTTGGTTAAGTATATAATATAGAGTTATTGTAATATAAATAAACAAATTAAACTATCACGAGTTTTTTGTTATTGTTAAGATTCCATAAGTGTCCGGTACTCGGGGACTTCCCCCTATGATACGTCCTGTAAAATATAGGACATTTATATAATATAGGACATAAAAATTTATCATAATTTTCCACTATCAACGTAAAACGGGAATGTGATTATGAATATATTTAGAACTTTCCCCATTGCATAAATAACAAGTTTTGTCAGACCTCTAATTGACTTATTGCCACAGTATTCTTTTAATTTATTTTATCTCTTTTTTTTCTGGAAGTCGGTTAATTGTTTTTATTGTAGCAACACGATAAAATAAAGTCTTTATCACCAACGCGAAATAAACTGAAAATAACATTACAAATTCAACGAATAATTCAGTTTTAAACCCTTAAGTAAAAGTTGAAGGGTTTAGTAAACAATCCTGAACTAATATTTTATTATACATCCCTACCCTTCTTCGTTGTATTTGAATACCGTCTCCAGCATGCCGCCACTTTAACTGTGATTAGTTCGTTAATATTATAAATGGGGATGGTGGTGACTATTTTACTTGTTATTTTATAATGCGTACGTATCTCTACGCTGTACGACAAGCTTACTTTCCGCATATTTGATTTACATTTGCGTTTGGACGTAATAAAAAAACAAAGCCTGCGTATGGACCATGGACACAGAAAAGGATTCGTGTTGATATAGGAAGTTGCGTGAATCAATAGCATTATATAAAATAAAGTTTCAGAGATCCACTGTTATTCTTGAAACACGATTTTATTGAACATACCTATAAAATATAAAATTAGCATCTTTATTAACATTTTATATTTATAATTTTCAAAATACATTTCCTCCTGTCGAGGCTCTCGTTTATTGTTGTTCGTAGTCAGATATACAGTAAGTCGATACAACGAAAATCATCGTACACCCACTTTTTGAAGTTTGCTTAAATTGTGATAATTTTTGTATTACATCATTGATTTTTATTTGCTTCTGACAGGATTACAGCTTGTGAGATTCTGCGTCTAATAAGCTGAATATTGAAGA
Source organism: Aromia moschata (assembly GCA_029963805.1). Lineage (NCBI taxonomy): Eukaryota > Metazoa > Arthropoda > Insecta > Coleoptera > Cerambycidae > Aromia > Aromia moschata. Next base: position 146,225 of record JAPWTK010000570.1, read on the forward strand.
CGGTATGTCGATTATGTGAAAAGATCGCTAATAAAGTAAAATTTCGATATTTTCAAAGAAACGTAATTAACTCCGAAAATAGTAAATCACTTTCGAAGTTGTTGGACTCGTATTAAAGAGAAATCTGCAGTGTCTATTTGACTAACTGTCATTTTGTAAAAAATGTTCCTAGACATGAAAAAAATCTAAAGTTGAACCAAAAATATCACAAGAATTCAAAAAAGCCCTGTCCGCCACACATTACTCCAACAAAAATTAAGGATTAATATCCCTCTAGAACTCTCTATGTTTTATTAAAATTTCAGGAACAGTGATTTTTACGAAAACGATAGTAAGGATGGTAGAATTAAAATTTTTCTGATGTTTTCGATTCAACTTTAGATTTTTTTTCATGTCTAGGAAAAATTTTTACAAAATGACTCAGTTAGTTAAATAGATACACTGAAGATTTCCCTTTTTAAATTGATAGGATACTATGGAATTAAAGGGTTACTATTTTCGGAGTTACTTAATTTTACCTACGAAATTTTACCTTTTTAGCTACTCGTATATCTTTTCACATAATCGACATACCATCTTCAACTTTGACTTATTAGACGCAGAATCTCACAAGCTGTAATTCTGTCAGAAGCAAAATAAAATCAATGCTGTAATACAAAAATTACCAGAATTTAAGCAAACCTCAAAAAGTTTGACTTGACAAACGATGACTTTCGTTGCTTACTGTATATGGTGATAAGACCTAATAAGATCTAATCAATAAGGTAATTCGTATATTTGATTTATGATGACGTGTAACAGTGAATGGGAATTATTCGCATTACTCTTGAGTTTAACGGTTCTGCCGTTACTGCTACCAGAGCGACATCTAGCGTTTTTTGACCTTGTCAGACTCGCTGGAACACGTCGAGTCATAGAGTCCACACTAGAGGGCAGTCCCTAAATGCCACCGCTGTACCCCTGGCGAGAAAATAAGCTGAGGCTCTCGTTCAGTGTTGTTCGTCGTCAGATATATCATACTAATGAGACCTAATAAAGTCGAAATCCGGATATATGATTTCTGATGATGTGTAACAGCGAACGAGAATCATTCTTATTACAAAACACATTTTAATTACTGATAGAAATCAACTGAGCCATATCTCTATACACAAACAAAAAATTTAGTGCATAGTACTTTGTTGGTAGACGTCGCGACGCCCAGTATTGCATGTTTTACACATATAAACTTTAAACTTTTTTTCTTTGAGACTGGCAGCAATATCTTACATAAAAAAATTATATAATGACATTAGGTGGTGTGACACCAAAGTGTTGTTTCTTAATATATGCTTATTATTTATAGTATAAATCTTTAGCTACGCAATGCAGGAATAGTTTTGTATGATTAATTTAGAAACAAATAAATTGCAATAAACGTCAGCACCAGTAGCGGCTTGTGCAATTTTGAAGTGTGTTCAGTTTACTGTGAAAGTGCAAAAATACATATTTTTACAGGGTGTTCCAAAGAGCAGCGTCAAACCGAAAGCGGGTTATAGACCAGGTTCTGACTCGTCATACGACAAAGAAAAGAAAGTGTCTTGGTTCTCGAAATATAGTCACTTTTATAAAACTGTTTTTGAAGTGAAACCCGCCAAACCTGAAGAAAATCCATGGCGTAGAAATTCGGATTTAAAAAGGGTGCATCGAACCCCCATAGGGATTTACAGGTGAAATAGTCCAATGAAATCAAAATCATCAATAAATAATCTTTTTAATTACAGAATTAGTGGCGTGCGTACAGGAGTTCAGTGTCCCCTTTTTAAAGCAGAATTTCTACTCCACTTATTCTTTGGAAAATTGTAATAGAAAAAACTAACTACAGTTATATCTTCTAAAAGCGCTTCGTTTTTCATAAAAAAATATTCAATACCTCCATTGATAAAGTTTTCAAATATTAGTCGGAGTATAACATATTTTTTTATAAAAAACGAAGTACTTTTGGAAGATAATTGTGGTTACTTTTTTCATAATCGCACTTTTCCAAAGAACAAGTGGAACTAGCCAAACCTGAAAAATATCTATTGGCGTAGAAATTCTAATATAAAAATTGGGCGCCGAATCCCCTTACGCACGCCACTGATTACGTGATTAAAAAGTTACTTAATCGATTATTTAGCTTTCATTAGAATATTTTGCTTGGAAAATTATAACCTTGCATCTCTCACTGTTATTGAATAAACAGAAAAGAAAAAAATTAACTTTATTACCTTGTATATCGAAAACTAAGAGTCTCAGGCATTATGTTTACATGAACTCTTTTACATTCATCACTTTTTCTACAAAACCCTGATAAAAAAAACTGTGACACCCTGTGTACATTTTTTTCTTTTCTATTACAGTTTTAATTTTGTTTCAGTTCAGAAATTTTCACTTTGGTTTTGGTAGTTAACAGAATAGTAATAAACACGAGTATATTGTTGAAATATATACCAAAAATGTTTAAGTTTCGTTTAGCAATAGAATGTCGATTGAGCAATAAAATAATCCACCAAAATAGTACACATCCTGTATAAACTGTGATAGCAAGTCTTCTTCAGCCCTTTTCACTATGCATAAATAATAAGCAACACGTAACTGAGACGATGACATTAAGAGGTTTACTGTACCTTGGAAGGCATAACTTCACAATGATTATAATCTTGCAACTTCAATGAAAGTAAAGAATGATTCTCTTTTTCTCCGCGTGAACATAAGTTCGCAGTCGATAAAACTTACATTAATAGTGTAAGTTCGGAACAATAAATTGTAAACAATATCAAGTTGCAAACTTTTTAAACGATTTTTCTGATATTATTAAAGAGCACGCTGAAATATATTTCCATAATAAAATGCCTACATCTGCGAAAGACACGGTAAGTTCTGGGAATTTCATTTATTAAATTTTCGCGACTTACAGTGCGAATATTAAATCCTATTTTTAATTTCAATTATATTTCCTCTTTTACTTTACGTCACGCAACTTTTTCCCATCCGTATCGTATAAAGGAAACCATTAAACCGACGAAATGAAATTTATTATATAAAGTCGGCAATGCATATAAAGTTAATACGACTCGAACCACCCTGAAATGCTATTGTCATTTTAGTTATTCCGCGGGGAGTACGAAGAGCGCATTTTATGAAACGACTGCCTATTTAAAAGCATTTCCACAAAGGCGATTTTTCAATCTCGGGAAGAGAAAAAAGTTAAAAGGACTTAAGTTAGGCGAATAAAGAGGCTGAGGAGCCACAGGAATGTTTTTACTGGCTAAAAACTCGATTACTGAAATTGCTGTGTGAGAAGGTGCATTGTCATGATGCAAGATCCAGTTGTTCTTGATGTTTGGTCTCACACGCATAACCCTTTTTCGAAGTTTTTCAAGAACCCGTCTGTGAAAGTGTTGATATACTGTTTGGCCTGGAGACATAAACTCTTTGTGGACAATTCCCTGGCTATCAGAAAAGTAAATCAGCATGCAATAATTGATCTTCGACTTGCTCATTCTTGCTTTTTTGGGTCTTGGAAGTGAAGTTGAACTTGGTTCTTTGAAGGGTCTTCTTTGGGTCTTGGCTTCCGGGTCATACTCAAACACCCAAGTCTCATCACCAGTAATGACACGTTCCATAAAATGGGGATCGATTCCATAAAGTCGAGACACCTTTCTCTCCTGATGCTCTTTTGTTCCTGCGAAAGGTTTTTTGGAACCATTTTTGTGCAGATGTTAATAAGATTAGAACTACCACATAAAACTTATCTCCTATAAAGTCATTTTCGAAGTGGTAGATTAGAAAACGGAAATATATTTAGGCCCGATATTGTTATTACTGGAAATTAAGTACCTAATAAAACTAATTAAAAATTCGATTAGCGGCTTAAACATAGGAACATGTATGTATTTCTTGGTCCTGATTTGATTAACCAATGTTTAATTGCATGTATGTCCTTTACCAAATATAACTGTACCCAGAAATAGTGATTGGTAATTCTTGGTTAACTCGGTTATTTACTATTTTACTATACAAGTTTTTATATTGTTATTAGAACCTAATTATTTTTTTTTATTTGTTATAATTTTGATGACACATGGTACCGGATTTTCATGACTTATTTGAGGATGAAGACGAAGAAATTGTCGGGTTTTTTAGCAAATATGAGAATCTGCACTACAGTGGCAGCTTGTGTAACTTGAAATTCCCGTATTATGGTAAGGAAGCATGAGACCCATATTACATTTTATGTGGTGATTACTAGACCTAAGTAGAACGTTGTAACAGCAAAAAAAAACACTACATAAAACTCGTGAAAATTTAAAAAAGCGTGTTCCCAATCAAAAAAATCATGGAAACGGCTTGCAGTTTAAATAATCAAAACTTTTTATTCTTGTGCTTCTTGCAAAACTGCTTAATTTTCTGGCCGGGTACGTTTTATTAAAAATTTTTATAGCAGCTATTTACTTAAGTCTAGTAATCACACCCTAAAATATGATGTGGGTCCCATGATCTTTATGAAAATACGGGAACTTCAAATGTCACCAGCTGCCACTGCCACTCTGTAAGGGAATGTCCTGTTCACATTGAGTTCCAAATATCGTTTAGAAAATGACACGTGATTTTCTCTAGTGAGATTTTTGAGAATAGAGTTTTGATTATCTTTTTATTTCCTTCGTCCCAATAGATAAAATGTATAAAATCACTCTCAAATTCATCCATTCAATGATTTTTAAATCATATTTTTGAGGTTAAAATCGCACTCGCAATCGCAAGACGATTGCCAAAAATTACGGTTATGCTCATACTAACAGTTAGTATGAACATGGCAGGCATAGCAGCATAGCATTTTAGGCAGTTAGTAACTAACTGCCTAAAATACAATTTAAACCACCTCATATTTATTGACAGATGGTTAACTAATCGCGTCGTTATTTTTTGTAAAAGTACACACATCCTGTTAACTGCTGATTACCTCCTATGATTAAAGAAACCAGTGATTACTTAACCATATAAATAACGACTTGCAAAAAGTACCGGGCCTCTCTCAATTAATCAGTGAATATAGGAGTTCCGTAAACAATTTCCTAACCTTGTTACTACTTACACATAAGTTGTAAATTAAATTTATACTTGTATGTAATACGTAAACCAGGGAACACCTAGAAAAAGAACTCCTGGTTATATCGCAGATGTTCATCGTCGAATGGAAACCAAAACTCACTCAACAAATCGAATGTGAAACTGTCACAAGAAGTTCAGTTATCCATAGGAACATGCCACATCATAGAAAAAAGATCTGCAGTTATACCCATATAAAATGTAAGCAGTCCACAAACTCAAGCCCTAAGACTTTGAAAGATGAACAGCGCACTGCTAGTGGTTTTCAGAACATTTGAACAAGGTGATATACTCGATAAGTGTTTGTTTTCTGATCAGGCGTGGTTTAGTCTTTCAGGGCATTTAAATAAACAAATCATGAGGACATGGCCTCATGAAATTGTGGAAACTTCTTTACTTCAACAAAAATTTCGTGTCTGGCTAGCGGTTTCGAAAAGGCGAATCATCGTACCAATATTTTTTTAACCAAACCATAACTGCTCAAAGATATCTCAATGATTTATGAGTTTATTAGAACCATTTTTGAATGAGTTACATGACTTATGGAAGGGTTTTTCCAAAAAGATACTGCTATACCACATACTGTTCGTCAAAAATTTTCCTGTTTGAAAGACTGTTTGGTTTTTGATTGGTAGACATTCCTGCAAGGTCTTCAGATGCTATAGTCATGGACTATTTTATTTACAAATATATAACTTTATACATTATGGTATCAGTTATGTGAAAACGGATTTGGTAGCGGTAAAGAAAAAAATATAAACCATTTATATCAGAATTTGGAAAAATAATGAAGAAAAATACGTTTGTGAATTTTGACTTAAAACTGTTATGCTAACCTACTTAAAAAAAAAACGGTATTTTTGCCATTTTAAAATTTTATTTCTTTTGACAGATACCTTGACAGAAGCAAATATATAGCCCAGAAGCCAAGTTGTAAGTAACATGGATTTAAGTGTAATTAAAAACAGTCCAAAGCCAACAGCCAAATACAGGATTATTCTTTTGTTTAAATTAAATTATCGTACATAAATAAATAATATTAAATTTATTCTTTTCCGCTTATATTCTATACGAGAAACTAAAAAAAATATACAAAAATCACAATTCACAGGTATTCAATATACAGGGTGAATTTGTTTAGCATGGGGATCTCGGGAATGAGGGCTATCGCGTATAATTTCGCCGCTAGAGACGCTAGTGTAGCGTGAGGTCCGAGAATATACACCACCGATAAGCGAAAATTTCCGGCTACCGACTAGGCACCGCTTTTGGTTTTAATTTAGGAGTAGCTGAAAAATTTTCAACAAAAGATTACAAGAGATGAAAGTATGTAAAAGTTGCAGTTATCAAGGTCAGGGTAAGTCAAGTGTCTGAAGCAAGCATGAACGTAATATTATCTAGGAATAAGAAATATTATTACTTACGATTTTCTGTATTTGGTTATTTAGGTAACGTATAATCGTCATGATTGAAATGTTTTTTTACAAACACGTGAATGTTTTGAAGGGGTATAGTTGTCCCTGCGAATCGCTACTAACCACTGCTTTCCGACAGTTTTATCCTCCGGAAACTTGTCCTTTTTTTCCGAACAAAACGGGACTGCGAAACACTGCGGCATGCTCGATATTCTTACGGTAGATACGGTTTTAAGGTATTAAATATGTTTTAAATGTAAACTTTTTTTTAAAATTTAAACTTTGACAGCTATACTTCAGGACCTTATTCGACAGTGGCGCCAACTGGTGAGTACAAAAACGGTAGTCCTCATTAGTGGAGCTAGAAGAAAGGTTAAATAATGAAAGATTTGTAGTTTTATGGGCCCAATTTAATGCACTTTTTGGATTTTTAAAAAAGTTCATGGCTTACTAGATATTTCGAAAAAAAGAATACATAACATAATCCTAAATTTAAATAGTAGTACCTATATATAAGTTCTTTAATCTGTCGTATTAATGGTTTCCTTCCAAAAAAACAATATTGGTCGTAATTAGTCTTTCTTCTCTGATACATTTTTATACAAGCTCAAAGCACAGGATTTTATAAACAACATATTGTGACAGTTCTAAATGTGACATTAGTGACAGCTGACATTTATTAAGTTTTATAGTTTACATATTTAGTCTATTTAGTTTATACACTAGCTGTTTGTAAATAATTGTATGGAATGACATATTAAATATTCTAGATGTCAAACGAATTTTCTAGAACATGTAAAATTTATAAATACTGGTGTTGTTGCTAGGATAGAGTTAGTTATGGTTTGAATGCTGTACAGTTAAGGTCGACAAGTTGTAACGTCTTAATAAAAGTATTTTGAAGTGAAGCAGTAAATTGTTTAGTGAGAAATTCGTAACATTTTGGTGGCAGCGGTGGGATTATAGAAGAAACTGAAGAAAAGCCAGAATAAAGAAAATGATCTGAGATTAATCCGGAACTGGGTAAAGAATGAAGTTCGACCAACTTAGCAGGAAGTTTCCAGATATGGTACGACTATAAAGGGATACTGGGCTCAATGGAGTTCCCTTTGTCTTCGCGATGGCCTACTGCATTGGAAGTGGGAGAGCCCCGATGGAGTATCCGCAGTCTACCAGTTGGTCTTGCCTAAAGCAAGAATCCACCAAGTGCTAGAAGAGCTTCACAACAGCCCATCCGGAAGACATTTTGGAGTAACCAGGACTTTGGCTCGAGTAAGGGATCGATTTTATTGGGTAAACTGTCGCCGAGCCGTCGAAGAATGGTGCAAGAGATGTGATCTGTGCTCTGCCAAAAAAGGGACCAAAACAAGAAGCCGTGGTAAAATGGTGCAGTACTTATCCGGAGCACCATTCGAGAGAGTAGCAGTGGACATTCTTGGACCATTATCTGTAACCGACCGTGGAAACTAGTACTTGATGGTTATAATGGATTATTTCTCGAAATGGCCCGAAGCAGTACCTCTCCCCAATCAAGAAGCAGAAACTGTAGCCGAAGCGTTCATCGAGGATGTCATAGCTAGGCATGGAGTACCAATCGAGCTGCATTCCGATTAATGAAGAAACTTCGAATCAGAGCTGTGGCAAGAGGTAATGAAAATACTGGGCATCAAGAAAACCAGGACTACTGCACTTCATCCTCAGTCAAATGGCATGGTTGAACGTCACAACAGAACCATATGCCATTACCTGTCTAAATTTGTGTCTGAAAATCAAAGGGACTGGGACAAATTGGTGCCTCTGTTCTTGCTGTCGTATCGAAGTTCCCAGCATGAGTCGACTACCTACACTCCGTCTTTGCTGACCTCTGGAAGAGAAATGAAGCTGCCTACTGACCTCATATTTGGCCGTCCCCTAGAAGAAAATCAGGAACGATCTCTTCCCGAATTTGTGGAAGACTTGCGAGAGAGATTGGACCGGATCCATCGATTTGCCAGCGAGAAGCTGAAAATGCACAGCGACAAAATGAAACAGCGTCTCGACACTACATCAACAGAGACTGCGTTTAAGCCTGGTGATGCAGTATGGTTGTACGCCCCAAAAAGGATGAACGGAAAAAGTCCAAAGCTTCAGAGCAACTGGGAAGGCCCGTACACCATAATAAAGAAAATCAACGACCTGGTCTACCGCATCCAGCTGTCTAAAAGAAGCAAGCCGAAGGTGGTCCATCTGGAGAGACTCGCTAGATATACAGGACATAATCCACCCGATTGGTTTGTCGTCGAGGATCCACCGCCTAGGACTGAAGACAGTGTTATTCGGGACGAATAACCTTAAAAAGGGGAGCAGTGTGACAATTCTAAATGTGACATTAGTGACAGCTGACATTTATTAAGTTTTATAGTTTACATATTTAGTCTATTTAGTTTATACACTAGCTGTTAGTAAAGAATTGTATGGAATGACATATTTAATATTCTAGATATCAAACGAATTTTCTAGAACATGTAAAATTTATAAATACTGGTGTTGTTGCTAGGATAGAGTTAGTTATGGTTTGAATGCTGTACAGTTAAGGTCGACGAGTTGTAAAGTCTTAATAAACGTATTTTGAAGTGAAGCAGTAAATTGTTTAGTGAGAAATTCATAACAATATGAATTTGTCACTTTCTAAAGTTCAAACAAAACCAGACATCTCCATTTCTATTTTTTGGTTTTCTCTTAAACGTTTTTGTACGGTTATGGCGATTCGTTTTCGTATTTTTAGGCGACTGTTCATAAATTTTGCACATTTTTAAATGAAAAGTCCTGTTTTTTTCTCGAAACTACTTTATCTGTATAAGTTGTCTTTTGAATAAACGCTTTTCAAATTATACGAAATGTAAAATTACTACCAACACCAGCGAAGAATTGTAGGCGTTATTAACCTTCTTGCCACCCTGTATAAAATATTCATCTTCAAAGTTTTATCCTGAAAGGACCCACTTACGAAACAGAATTAGTCCGATATAAGAAAAATCGACTTACCCTTATACTGGACCTTGTTGAAAACACTAGTGATGATCCTGAGTTCTGGATTTGGCATGTCACCAATCTGAAACCGTGACAAGAATACATTTAACATTATATTCACCATATAGAAAGGCCACCCCAGCCCTTGCCCATCCCAATGGCGTGACTGAAATCACTTCAGCTTTTTTTCACCTCTCTCCGCATTCCGCACACGCACGCTGAGGCCGAGAGAGAAGTTATTAGATATATATTAAAACATGTGTAAACGGGGGACATGCATGAATTAACATTTTTCGATGAAAAAAAAATCTATAAGTTGCGCAGAGGGCGTTGTCGATCTGCCATTTACTGATCTGATTTATTAAATTTGATATTTCGCACTTTTAACGTTAATATTGGGACAGGGAAGAAATTGGAAATTCTTCGGAGTAGAAACAAATTCTAACTTGTCCACTTTTCCACTTAACAATGAAACATCTTTTTTTGCGCTTAATGTGCGCGTTTCGCCAACCATATCGACGTCATCAGGAGATGGAAAAACTGTTGATAATTTAACTTATGATGATTAAATCAGTTTCAATCATCTCCTGATGATATCATATACAGTGTAAGTAGAAAGTAAGGAAATGTGCTTGTATTTTTTTTAAATATTTGATATTAAAAAAAAAGTTTTTATAAAAGTTTTAGAGCATATTTTTGCCATAAATTGGCGGCTTTCGATTTTTTCTTAACGTAAACAAGTTTGTTCCTATGGCAACCGACGTTATTTTTTTTTTAATTTTTACCTTTTTGGAAAGAGCATCTCTTCCTGGATACGGGACCCTAAAATTATAATAGAGTCTCATAAGGAAAAACGTGAAAAACAGTAATTTTTTAAAGACAGGTTAAAGACAGGAAAACTCAACTAAACCACTTTTGTAGTTTAATAATAATTATTATTATGGCAGCATTAAACGAAAGCCGCCAATTTATGGCAAAAAAATATGATCGAAAGCTTTTATTAAAACATGTTTTTAAAATTACAAATATTTAAAGAAATACAAGCACCTTTCCTTACTTTTTACTCACACTTTTTACTCACTTTTACTCACAGACAACTCACAGTTGGCGAAACGCGAATGATGAGTGCAAAAAAAGTGATTCGGTGTTACCTACATAGGTGGGAAAATCTTTAAGCGTGAGTCAATAGTGGTGTTAAAAGTAACCGCATATTAGACATTTGAGCATATTAGACATATTTTAAGACAAAAATAAAATATATTACATAAATATTAGGGATTAATTTGAAATATGCTCCCATTTACAAATATATTTACATATATATAACACCATAAATTGTACAAAAAAAATCATTATTTATTTCGAACGATTTTACGTACAAAATGTCAAATCAATATTTAATATCGGAAACTACACGTATAGGGCGAGTTCGTGTAAATTCCCACTCCCCATTTCTCCGTTATTTTTAGGGCTACGAAAAAAAAAATGTTCACAGGGTAAATTATTTTTTCCAAAATTTTAGAATATGCTGTCGAAAAAAAAAATTGAAACAAGAATGTATCAGATCTTTAATTAACATTTTTTTTAAGGGAACACTGTTTTTTTTACTTGTTGAATTCTGCTTGTACTTCTGATTACAACAATTCTTCTGATCCCCTTTTTTTAATGGAACTCCCTATATACCAGTATATTTTTGGAAATGTATGAATAAATTATGTCAATCATATTAATCTAATAACTATTAATATATCAATGGATGTGAAGATGTTAAATACTTCTGTCATTTTTCAATTTTACGTTCTCCATTTCAGCTATTTTTTAAATCATTAATCTACTACACAAGTTATAAAATAAAACAAATGATGGGTCGCCATCTATATATGTACATAAGTGATCGTCACAACACAATAATTATTTTCGTAGCTTATGAATGATTCTTCTAAACCAAATTTTATTTTATGTAGTGTCTAATTACCAATGGGTTTTACGTGAATTATTTTAATGTATAAGTGTAGCTCGTTTTATAAAGTGTGTCCCAAAATTTACGCAAAATTTGAATTGAATAGGAAACACAGGTTTTCTTCCACATCAATTTAAGCAGAAAGAACTCAGTTATCATGTCGCGATATCGAGGACCAGTAACAGTGTCTGCTTGACCAGCCGCATTTTCGAAGAAATAAGGTCCATTGACGCCTCCAGTCCAAAATCAGCACTACACAGTGACAGGTTGCGGATGCATTTGGGTTTCGACAATCACATGTGGGTTCTCTGAACCCCAAATGCGGCAATTTTGACAATTAACGAAGCCATCAAGGTGAAAATGAGCTTCATCGCTTGTTCAATAATCATTGTTGTTCAATAATCGATTCAACGAACTCTCTTCGCTGTGCATGGCCATTAGATTGCAGTTCTTGTGTCAATTGAACTTTATAAGCATGGAGACGCAGATCTTTAGTGAGTATACGCTCTAGAGAGCTTATTGAAATTTACAATTCTTGTCCACGACGCCGAATCGTTGTTCCCGGAATTTCACCAACACTCTCACTCACTGCTTCGATATTATTATTTGAACGGCTTGTCAATGGACAGCCAGTGCGGTTAGCGTCCCCAATTGATCCAATCTTTCTGCATTTTCAGTTACTCTCTTCACAGTTGACGACACAGTTCAAGTTAAATCAATATTCCGATCATATTTTGTACGAAATTTGCGAACTGTAGCAGCCAAATTTTCATTATTTTTGAAATATTGTTCAACAATGAAAATGCGTTGTTCTTTCGTGTAGTTCTCAATTTTTACTGACCCTAAATTGCCAGCTGACAAACTGTTTTCTTTTTTTTGTTGCCAACACTTTATCGCACAAATGGCGGCAAATTCAAAACTTGCGTGAATTATGGGACACCCTTTACTAAATGACTAATGCAGATTTATCAGTATGACAGCGTTAATGCTCTACACATAAAATGATATATCACCCATAAGCGATAAAACTCATAAATAATTTATTTCTTTTTAATCTAGCCCGTTAGGTATCGGTCGAAAGCGAAAAAATAAAAATAAATGAAGATATTTTATCGATAAATGAACATTCTCTTTCAACATCCGAGTAATAAGGTGGAATAAATATTTTTGCCTAAGTGCCAGTAAACCACATATATTTTGAAATGGACATTTTAAGCATTTTTGAGAGTATACATAATAAGTATGTCTATCGGTTTTAATTTTTCGTTTTCCAAGGCTTTGGAAGAAAAAAAGATATAGAACTGACTAGCTTTTGATTTTTGGGTGTAAGAGTTTAGTGTATGGTGAAACAAATTGAATATATATATACGAGAGTTACTTTTTAAGTACACGATTTATTATAAACTATAAATTCAAACAAACAGTTTAATATAATACAGTCCATACCGTATTTAAAATCTGTAAAATATAGTATACCTACATGCATTCTATTGTCAGAGATGTTCAAGTTTGAGCCTATATTTTTATTTTGTACGATTTGCCGTATATCTGAAATTAAAATTCAAACCTCGAAAACCATTCATTAAAGTAGCATTAAATTAATAAATAGATCAGCAGCGAAGTTAGTGTTCACTTCCGATATACTCGGAAATGCCAGTTTGTCATTATTTTAGATGACTAGAGCATTCCTAAAAACACCTGAATGCAAATTTTTAGCTTAATATTTTTTATAGTTTTTCCCAAAATGTTTAATAGACAACGCACCGTGAAGCGCCCTGTATGTGTATGCAACTAATACAAGCGAATGCGCTGTATTGCATAATATTATTGCAAGTAATATTATTGGCATATTATACGAATTATAAGGATTGTACAATTATACGAATACATGTATTTTAGCGACGACCATTTTTCTTGTCTAAGAATAAAAGTTCTGAAAAAAAAAAATAGGTGTATTTTAACTCGATTAACCTCCGAGAATATCTCCTAGAGATCGCTTATATGATTACGAACACGCTAATTCCTCTGCGAAATAAAATATCCCCGATGTGATTATAGCTTTCTGTGCGCGGAAAGTGATTTATTGTTGGGAGATTAAAATTAGTTTTGATTGGAATACTTTCCTCGTTACGATTCCATTCAGTTTAATGGTTGTGGGCAAGGGGGAATATTCTGCAGACAGTTTTATTTATGGAGCCTGATTGGCGACATAAAAGAGATCTTTATCCTTTCCATTTTTATATTTTGGATACAACTATTGGGAATATACATTCGCTATATTACTTGAGGTATATCTGTGTGACAGTGGAATGCCATTAGTATATGCTTTTATCTTCATGATAGTTGATTTTATTCAGATCCTAAAGAAACAAACATTCCATTCACCAGACAACTTTCAAGTTACAGTTAAGCAAGTTACAGACCAGGACATCTTTTCAACTTAATTAACAGACTTCGGATATACGACGTTTTAACCTTGAACGGCTCTTATACCCGAGTCAAGATAGTTCAAATTTTGGGTAAACCTAGACAAAAATAATATAAAGCTAATTTTTGGTACAGATCATAATTGAGGTCTAAATAGTAGTATACAAAAAGTCCTGGAGAATCCTCCTTCCGCAACCCCCCTTTTTTCGCCCCCCGGGCTGCTTCATTCATGGGTTTACGGATTGCATAAAAATATGTCGTAGTGTTTTGACGACCTCTTTTTAAGTGGAACCGTCGGTCCGTTTGGGTTGCTACATATGTAACAAGAAATGCGGTGCGATGAAATATAAGTTCGTTTTTGCAACGCAAAAATTTTGTATTTTTCGTCCATTTTCCCAGAAAAACGTCGCTACGCATTAAAAAAAGTACTATGCCGACCACTGCGCGGCTGGGCGAAACAATTTTCATTTCCCTTAACTTGAGTTGAAAAGTGAAAACCAGACTGAGGTAATAAAATAATTGTTTATTGCGGGTATCCACTTGCGGTCGGAATAAATGAGGCATCCTTGGCTCTTTGATTAAACATATACATACCTTTAATTCTAACATATCGCATTTTACAATGTTATTAGGACAGATAATCATGCGATCGGGTCTTAAAAAATTATTAATCATTTTATAGGTATTCTATTATTTAAAAATAATACTGTTTTGTATTACTTAAAAATAAATATCCTTAAAGTTCTAACTGAAAAAAACAGACTTTAATCTGTTCAATCGAATTACAAATATAATAATATCAGAACTGGAATCGGTGGGGGCTCGTACTCAGAAAAATAGGTGAAGACCATCAAAATATGTTGGTCTTAAAAATCAATAGATAATAATCTTGTTTGTTTGTGTCAAAGTCAATGCCTATTTAAAATTCAACAAAGCATTGTAAAATTTCTAAATTGGTCTCTTCCATTTTACAATATTTAATATTTATTAAAAATATTAGTAAAGTTTACTAGGTGAAGTATAAAGGAGATGGAAGTCTTCTCCTAAAAATCCGCCACCAGTTAGTAAAAACGTTATTTTAGCATGCATAAATTAAATTTATATCATACTAAATTCTATAGAGACATCCAAAAAAAAACGTCATCAAAGTTGGCCGAGAAAAAAAGACGTATTTCTATTCTTAATCGAATTTATATCCTTATTTACTTGTCAAGATTGTCACATCATATGACAGCCATTGTTTATTTTACAAATTGTGACAATCACTTGTCAAAAGTTTGACATAACCGAAAAGCTTAGACATGACCGTTATTTACATCCCTCTCGTTCATAGCCAGAGTTGATGACGTTTTTTTTTGGATGTCTATATAATTAAAACGTCGAAAGGATGTCAGTATTTTTTAATTGAATTTATATTATTGCTGAAACTTGTCTCAAGGTTTGGAATGTTGTTCGGAATATTACTAGTAAGCAGTAAGACTTTAAGACGTGGCATTGTGTGTTGATATGAGACTTTAGAGATATCAAGATATCAAGCAATCTAATTACAAAAAAAAAAAATGGAAAAAGTCACAATCCTGACGGAAAGAAACTGGTTACTGATTTTTTACTTAGTTTCAGCAGACGCCACAACACATTAAAATAGATATGTCATTTGATAAGAGAACCGCTTTGACAGTTTTATTGAAATATGAAGAGATTCCGAAAATAGTTAGCTTTTATTCCTTAAAAAAAAACTGGTCGTTTTCCACGAAACGCCGAACTACAACACTTTTCTCGACGCGCGTTTCGCCAACCAAGTTGGCATCTTCAGGAGAATATTAAAACTCTAAAAGTTTTAGTAGTTCGGTGTTTCGTGGAAAACGTCCAGTTTTTTGTTTCTACGCCGAAGGTTCCAGTACCCACTCCAGTTTTATTCCTTGAACAAAAAAAGTTCCAATTAACCCCTACACAATCGAGTGGGTACATTGTGTCATCGGTCACCGCGCCACTCGCAATATTTTACGTGATGCCTCAACGTGAGGGACGCGGAATCATAAAGCTCATCCGAATGCCGACAACGAGCTTGTACACTGTTCACGATATGCTAATCTGCTTCCAGACTACTTCCTCTGCTCTTAAACGTGGGCTCCCGTTAAAATTGCTAATTCTCTTTTAATCCTAACTATTCGACGAAATGAAACCGCAAAAATTCTTTTCGGATACCCTTTGTGACAAATAATTCAAATACCGGCAAAGTTTTGCTAACTTCCTCAATTAATTTCGTTTGAATATAAATTTTATTATTCGAGGAGAACAGGAGGGCGTGTACGTAGCAGAAGGGAAATTTGATAAATATTCACATCGCATTTGTATAATGTAATAACTAGTTTATATATGTATGTAAGGGATGTTAAATTTCAGACGTTGCAAGTACTGTTCAGAATAGTATTCTCATTCGTTTTAAAAGTGGCCAAATGCATTTTTTATGGTGACTGGTACTTTTGTATTGTTCTAAATGTATAAGTTTTCATGAAATATATATAAACTGCTGCTCGTCAAAATTAGCGTAACCCTTTTCAGATCAGTGACATTTGCGTTCTATTCGAGCTGTGACTTGCGGTTTTTAATTTTCGGTAGCCTATAGGGCTGTAGGGTTTGAATGCCACGAAGGCGCTACGTTGTAATTTAAACGGTTCGCCGTCCACACCCCAAAATGCAACCCCGTGTCGAAATTTGAATTCGCAAGATTTTGAAGGCAATTTCAGAGACCTACAAGATCGACTAAGAAGGACACTGAAGGGTAAAAACTTGATCCCGACACACATCAATACCTTCTCAATAAGTTCTGTGTATTTGGTCGCTGTCCCATTTCTTCAACCCATTTTCAGATCAACTAAGCTACCCTTTGCATTTACGCAGGGTTCTGCGTGGTTTGACCTCTGTTTGACGAATCCATGAATCTTAATGCTGCACACCTTTTGCACAACTTGCTTTCACCCTTTGACAACCCAAGCACCCCTCCAAGCCATACCTACTCCATCCCCATCTGGTTCCGCCCCTGTAAAAGGCTGCGTGGGATGTCTATTTGTCTGGAATTCATGTCAGGGCATTACTTGAAGGCTCTTGAAGTTGACGGGACTCACTGCGAACGGCCGATTGAGCGCCAAATCTGATATTCCATCTCCAACCCACTCCCCTGAAAATTTGCCGCGCTGAGGGGTTGTAAGCAGATATTGATGCGTGAGGTGACTGTGAAAGCCTTCCTAAGGATGCTTGAACCCTTTTCGGCTAACCACGAATCGTTTGTCTCCCTCAAATCCTCTTTTGCGTCCATCGTCCTCTTTCTTTGACTCTCTCCAAAACATTTTTGAGTGGGTGAAAATTCCTGAAAGAAGGCTTGTTGGGTAGGCGGAACATTCGTTTGTACTTGTGTGAATCGGTAATCGCGAAATTCGCGAGAGATGTTTAGTAAGCGTAGCAAGTGTTCACTGTGACTTGGGCTTATGACGCCACGACTGAGTTAGCGCCTGCGAAGTAGGCCACCCAAACATGCTTTTGCTCGATTCACACAAGTGCAAAGGAAGGTTCCGCCTATCAAACGAGCCTTCTTTCAGAAATTTTCACCCACTCAAACATTTTTTGGAGGTGATCAAAAAAGAGGGTGAGGTTCATGCATCCTCAGAAAGGCTTTCTGAGTCACCCCACGAATTAAGACCTGCTTACAACCTCTTAGGATAGCAAATTTTCAGGGGGTGGGTTGAAGTTGGAATATTACTTTTGGTGCTCAATCGGCAGTCCACAGTGTGTTCCACCAATTTCGAGAGCCTTCCATTACTTGAAGGCATGATTGATTTCGAGACAAAACGACATCCCACGCAACCTTCCATAGGGGCGGAACCAGAGGGATGTGGTATGGAGGGGTGCTTGAGTTGTCAAAGGGTGAAAGTGAGCTGTGGCACCCCACGCCATTTTATTAGGCAGCATTAGTATTAGTGAATTTGTCCAACAGAGATCAAACCATGCAAAGCCCTGCGTAAATGCAAAGGGGTGGTTTAGGGCCACCTTTAGACAGCGACCAAATACACAGAATTTATTGAGGTCTTAATCTGTGCCGGGATCAAGTTTTTACCCTTCAGTGTCCTTCTTAGTCGATCTTGTAGGTCTCTGAAATTGCCGTCAAAATTTTGCGAATTCAAATTTCGACATGGGGTTGCAGTTTGAGGTGTGAAGGGCGAACCGTTTAAATCACAGTGTAGCGACTTATATTAAATATATAAATATTATATTAAAATTTAACCATATATTAATACCAATTAAAACCAACCCAATAGCTACCGAAAATTAAAAACCGCAAGTATAGTACTCAAATAGAATGTAAATGACGCTAATCTAAAAAGTGTTAAGCTAATTTTGACGAGCAATTGCCTTTTAACAAAATTTAGTTAAAAGGTTAGGTGATTTACTGGAATAATACTGGTACCTTCAGTGTGGAAGGAAACAATAACCTAGTTGCTTTTTCTACTAACACAGAAATCCTATACAGTGTATTCAACACACGCTTCACCAACCATATTGGGATCGTCAGTAAATAGCTAAGATTGAAGGTAAATGTACCTAAGTAATTATCTCATTTATATTAAAACAGTCATTGCGGTTTGACGAACCTTAACTTGTATCTTTGCTTATCAACCAGGAAAAATTTAAAAAGCCCGTTATGTATCGGTTTTCCGTCTTTTTTTTTTTTTTTACGATTACTAGTATATCTAATTTTTTTAAATTTCTAGCTAATACTAATTACTGAAACCCATGATTAAAACAGTTTTAACAATCTCCCAATGATACCAATATGGTTAGTGAAAAGCCTATTGAGAAACAAAAAGTGTTTCCGTCCCAAAAGGTGAAAAAGGGAAAAAAATTTTTTTTCCAGGGGGTTGTTTTTTCTTTGGGGGGGGGCCCGCACCCCCCCATTTTTTTTTTTTTGTTACCCAAAAAAAAGCCCCCCACCCCCCCCAAAAAAAAAAAAAAAAAAAATTTACCGGGGGAGGGTTTTAGAATTTAGGAAAACCCTTTTTACCCCCAAAAAAAAAATAAAAAACCCCCCCCCCTTCATTTGGGCCCCCCTTTTAAAAAATTTTTTTTTTTTTTTTTTTTTTTTTTTTCCCCCCCCCTCCTCCCCCTTTTTTTTTATGATGTTTATTAAGCCGCCCCCCCCCCCCCCCCCAAAAAAAAAAAAAATATATATATATATATATTTTTTTAAACGACAAAATGGGCAGGCAAAAAGCTATTGAGTACAAAAAGTTTTTCAGGGCCTAAGGGGGGAAAAATGGTAAAATGGGGGTTCTATTTCTAGTTTCAGTTTTAGAATATCCTTTATTTCGGAGAAAGCGATAGAGACCGCCCAGGATATCTCGTAAATCTCGTTATTGTGTCAATTTTTAAGATAATTAAGAGCGTTTACTAAATAAGTGTTTCGGCCGTGACGAATTGGTTTCTAGAGGATTTTTTTTGTAAATTGTTCATTCCGGGAACTGGCCCAAGTGGGCACCACATGTGGCAATAAAATAGGGCCAAGGCGAGTGTACGACGCCTGTGCCAGGGGCGAACCAGTATCAAACTCGCGGAGGGTGGCGGCTGGCGACAGTCGAGATAAGTGATGCAGAGGAAATGATTCAGTGGAAAATGGGATGTAAATTATATATGGGAGGTCAAGCTACTAAATACTTATATATATGTAAATCCTTGGTCACACCGTCTATCGCGGAATGTCGAAGGTTGTTAATGGAAGATCGGCTCAAAACCGAGGAGAACCTCGACGTCTGCTACGCCACTGGGTGGCTATGGAGACGTAAAGGTTCGCTATGCTAGTGGGGTGAATTTAGGGTGTTTTCTAGAAAATATACCATGTTCATAAAAACGGGATAAACCCGAAAAACTGGAGTTCTTTTCTTCCGCTCCATGAGTTCTTATGTTGTCGTGTTGGCTCTGATTAATCCTTGAAGTTTGCTATTATTCTTGTATTGGTTCAGGAATATTATATTGTATGTGTTGATCAAAGCGCCTTCAAGTATTAATTAGTTATTATCGGGAATAAGACGTGTGACTGGGGATTAGTTAACGGCAATTGTTATAGTTTGTTTCGATTAAATTAAACTCCCTTACATATGTGTACGTATGTGTTTTATTTCGCGCCGGACTACCAAAGGGGACCTAACACCTACAGTTGACCAATTAAGGCGTTATCAGGTAAGCTAATGTTTTCTCTTGGACGAATTAATCAACGAATCCACATATCATAGGTGTGCAGATTTAACAAGACCGCTCGGTAAATCTGGAAAGTAACAAATAGGAACCCGCGGGGTCGCGAGTAATTCCGTGTGCCCCTGGATGGCACCTGTTACAAATTGGTGTCAGTATAATGGGGTTGATTTTTTCTGAAAAGAGAAGAATTTACCTATAACATGTGCTCATTATTTAAAATTTTAGTAGGGACTTTCTTACCGGAAATATTGTGTAGGTTCATATTTTATTAGCGTACCTTTTGTGCGTATTCAAAACTCTATTAAAGTATTGGTTGTACGAGAACGTTAAAGTTTCATATGGTCAGTCAAATATTGATGGAAAAAAAAATGTTTGCAATGATTATAGAATACTTTTGTTCATTAGGAAAATTTTGCGTAAAAATATCACTCGAGAAATATCGACTGAGAGAGTGGGTTATAGGGGAATGAAAAAAAAAATATTTTAAATTAAATTAAAAATGTACAGTGGGAAATGTAACTTTTCATGCGTGAAAACAGCTAGGATAAGTTTCATTGACGGAAGAAAAAAACTCCGACTACGTGTCGTAAAACAGGAATGATTTGTGTTGTTTTCCACGGGCTGTATAAGGTGGAAATTTTATTAGCGAAGGCAAGTGTTAGAGGGGCATACAGAGTAATTGTGTTATAAAAGAAAAAAAAATAGGTTTTGATCCTTGCCCCATAAATGTAATTAACGGGAAGTACAGCACGCGTTAAACATACACAAAATTATTCCAGTAGGTAGGTGCGTTATATGTATGTTGTGAAAAAGAAAGGAGAAAAAAAACAAAAAACATTATTTCCTGGATAGGGTTGGATATAGTGGAAGGAAGAAGGAAATAATAATCTGAGGAAGTCAAAGAAATAAATTAGAAAACTGTAAAATAAAAAGTAATAATAAGGGAGTAGTATTTCAGCATTTCACTTGATTATTTTAAATTGTCCTTTAATGTTGATTGGGGCGGTCCAGAGCAACTAGGTTAAGTAAAAGGGTGTTGAAAAAAAAAATCGGGGTAAAATATCACGAGTGAATAACAAAAAAAAAACACCTTTAACACAATAAATAAATAAATAAATGATTTGCATAATGTGATGGTTAAATAAATACGCACTTGGTCAGATATGCTTAGAGTTGGAAAAAAAGGTATCCATGTGGTGTAACGAAGAGCTTATGTAAATCCAGTTAGTTTGAACAAAGAACAAAAATTCGAGAAAATTAGAAAAAAAATGTGGCTTTCTGGGGATTAGAAACCTAATAAAGTAGAACGTGAAGGACAGGCTACCTGGAATCGCGTTGTACGTACCCATAAAGTGCAGATTTGCCCAGGTCGGTTTTCAAACTTTTTTTAAGGGGATCAACAGCCAAAAAGGGTCAACTCAGGCCATATAAGATTAATAACTTTTTATAGTAACCTCAGTTCAATGTTAAGAAAAGAAAATATGCTTAGTTGGAATTCCAAATTTATGTTAATGCACCTGCACTATAGGCAAATTAATTAATGATCAGGTATCGAGTCAGGTACAAATAATACTTGTACATAAAGCGTGTAATAGTGTCAAATTCGGCTAATAGGAAAATAGTTACATGTGTCGTAAATACGTGGTTAAATACGGGCAGTTGGCCAAGCGCGTATACAGAAAAAAAAAGGGTGTGTATTAGTTTAAATAATGGAAAAGAAAAAGTTAATAGAAATTGTGATTATTAATGAATAAAGATAGTAGGTTTCAC
The DNA here is from genome assembly GCA_029963805.1 of Aromia moschata. Taxonomy (NCBI): domain Eukaryota; kingdom Metazoa; phylum Arthropoda; class Insecta; order Coleoptera; family Cerambycidae; genus Aromia; species Aromia moschata. The sequence continues at coordinate 168,179 of JAPWTK010000570.1, forward strand.
TCGCTTGAGATAAGCAGGGCGGATCTAGCATAACACCTACGGTAGTACCTATTTCATGTGAAAGAAAAATGTTAAAGTACTAAATGTTGTGAGAGCATGTCGACTCGTGTCCGAAAGCAAGTTACTCACAAAGTTGTCCGATTCGCGGAAAATTAGGAAAATCTCATGCTCAGGTAATGCTACGGTTCCTATTAGGAGGAAATTTCGATTTTTATAGGCCGTATTAGGTGTCAAAGTTCTTAATTCGTCAGTTCTCTTTTCTGTACCTGAATTCTCGTTAAGGGGCCGACCGGCTATCGGGCTCTTCTGTCTAGTGTAGACGGTCCCAAAAACCTCTGCATGTGACCGAGTGGTGAAAGCCAAGGGTAGTTTTTTTTTGTTTATTGCGATGAAGTTTTGTAAATGTCTGTATGTACGTAAATACATGTGGATGCGAATGTGAGTGAAATAGAAGACTTACAGTTGGCTGCATATGATGCGCACATATGTATCTAAGGTAAGCGGATGAAATAGGACAGAGAGAGAGACAGAGGGACGCTTGTAAAAAGAGTGAAAGCGAGTGAACGCGAGGGCTGAAAGGCGACCGACACTCTGAGGGCCTCGTGATTTTGGGGTGAACAACCGGCGATCGGAAAGGACGAGTTGACCTGCTGAGGGTTTTTGTAATAGAGGCTAGACAATTGTATATTTACGATAGGTATTATGCTAGGTGACCTAAGTTGTAACTACCCTGTATTGCTACTGGACAAAATAGTTTTCATGACGGTGGATAACCGCAAGGGAAGGGGTCAATAAACCCGTGTTAGAAATATGAACGGGATAATAAGCAGGTGATTAGGATATGTAAATAGGAGAAAAGGACCATTTAGGATAACTTGTGAATTTGGGAGGCGAATGTTAGGAAATTTTTATATATTTTTGTTAACGTAAATAAAAATGTAGGGGAAATAAGGGAGAAATGTAAAAGAGAGAGAAAGCTGTCAAGAGACAGGAGGGCAATTTACTTTGGGGGATAGATGTGGACTTATACAACTATCTGCACAGGTGTTTGGGTAATAGTGATTAATTCTATATTTTTATGTTCCAGGGTGCAACGTACCAACATATGTAGTATATGTCATAATATATGTACGTTTGTTTCAGACATTTTAATTTTTTTTATTGCAGCTTTCTCGCTTCTTATTGGTGGATTGGTTATATATTATTTGATGTTTGTTTTCTAACAGGTGATTTATTTAAACAACTTGTTTAGGTTTACGCAGGGCAGTGCATGGAGAACTGGAGACTCGTCGGTGGAACTGTTGTCCGTATTGTTTTTCAGGCCTAGAGGCAGGGAGTATATGTATATGTTTGTGGTGGGTTCTTGAGGTCAATAGTGTAAATCGGAAGGTATAACAAAGGCATTAGGTACAGAAAAAGGAGAGTCGTCAAGGCAGCCTCAACGCAATCCATCGTATTCAGAAATTCCAATTAGCTACTCGATAATGTCACATATGGATAAATCAAATTCGACTTCAAATGTGGAGACGCGGGCAGCCAATACTATGGCGTGCGAAAACAATGCAATGTTGACAGGTGCTCAGTCCGTCGCACCTGTACAAAACGAACAGGGAATGCTATCAGCTCAACAATTTGAGGATTTAATCGTCTGCTTGAAGGGATTGACCATAATGGGGAATAAAGGCGTGGCTCAAATTGGTAATTATGCTGGCGGTCCGGATTACGAATTGTTCTTGGACACCATTAGCAAGATTGGGTCGCATTGCGGATGGTTGGAGAAACAAATTATAATGGTAGTAGAAATGAAGCTCAGGGGTAAAGCAAGAAAATATTATGGCGCCCTCTTGCCAGAAGAAAGACCAACAAGCATAGCGGAGATGAGGAATTGGTTCCGAAGAGTTTTTGGGAGGAGGCTTTCGTGGAGCGCGGGGAAACAAGAATTAGGACGGTGCATTCGGGGTCCAAGGGAGTCCTTGGGCGCGTATGCACATAGGCTAAGGATTGTCGGAAATAAAATGTTTCCACGGAGTTCCCTGACGTCGGCAGAGAGGATATTTCGCCGAAATTCTCTTTTAGCGGACCAGTTCATAGAGGGTTTGGAAGGAGAATTAGCCAATGAGATTCTACGCGTTGGTGAATTTTTCGATTTAGAGGACTGCTTAACAGTTGCTGAAAAATGCGAGGAAATGCTGTATCGGATGGAAAGAGGGGCAAGCCATAGCAAGAGATTGCCAACGGCGAAGCAATTTAGGACGTGGCGACCAGAACACAGTAATGGTGACCAAGGACAACGGTTCAAGGATATACAGGAAGCTGTGGTTACAGATACGAGGGTTCAAAAGGGAAACGGCGGTGGAAAATTCCACAACAGAGATGGCGGTGGAAACAGGAAACAACGACGAGAGGGGGAGGAGAGCAAAATGAGACCAGCCAACAGAGTTCGTCACATTGCTTCCGCAGCAAGATCATTCGAGAATAAATTTCGCTATATGGAGGGTAGATGTAAACGGTGCCAGGAAAAAGGACATCTTGCTGTGGGCTGTAGGAATCCAATCGTGAAATTCTGTTTCCATTGCGGGAAGTTAGGAGGGAAGTGTGCACTGGACGGACAGCCCGGTCGACATAGCAACTGAGAACGATAGGAAGGGAAGAAGCGAATTAAGGTGATATACGAGTACTATTCGAATTTCTCATTGGAAGGAAATTGTGGTCGGTTAAACGGAGATGGAACGTTTGAGGTGAGACCAGAATGCAAACAGGAGGTCAGAAATGGAAGAATAAAAAGCTGAACGGGAAACCTGCACGTTGACATTTCATACTTGGCCACCGAGCTATAGACACAATAGCTCAGTCGTAGGAAGGAAGTCGCTCAGAGATGAAAATCTCTGACTATCACCAGGAAGGACGGCAGATTATTTTTGACAATTGGTCGAGGCGATAACCCCTTTCAGTGTAGGAAAAGTGCAAGGGTAATTAGTGGAAAAGCACATGTGGATGGAAAAGCGAAAGGTGGTAAAGAGGATTCCGTTTTTTTTATTGGGCCAATCAGCATACAGGTGCTTAGGGCGAATTGAAGCGATAAACGCTGTGGAAGGTAGTGCTACTAAGGGATTCCCGTACCAAGATGTACGGAAGCGCTGCGGCGAGGAGGTTAAAAGTAGACTACCGCGGAATCTCGCCAGTTGCCATAGGTACCAATTTGCCCAGCTTCTGATGGTATGTACTTCCCCTGGTCTACCTATCTGTAAGGACAAGTTTTGTTCACCAGCAACTCAATAGCCAAAAGGATCTTCACAACAACTGAATCCACCTTGACAAATGGATGTGACACGGGAGGTGACGGCAGCAGGAGTGTCCCAGTGGATATCCGGAACCCTGAAGACACGAAAGTTAGCTATCTTCTTCCATGGGCATTGGAACACTTGGTACAGGGTTTTTAGTCTGTTGGATTGATTTACATATTTCCCAATACCTCATGTCATCATGATACACATTTCAACCGTTAAACTGTGGTGGGCGTGGCAGGGTATGTCAGATCATCGAGCAGGAATGTACACGCCATGGAAACGAGCTTGTATCTACTATACAAGCAGTTTTCTAAACTGGCAGCAGCCCTGAAGGGAACCGGGCCGTTACCAAGGTAACCGTAAGACCCCAGAGCAAATAACAGGGATAGGCTGGTCAGAGAAAACAGAGCGGAGAGCATGTGAGAGTATTGTGTGAGTGTATGTTTCGTTTCCATGGTACACGAGAGGGTAATCAGCTTAGTGGATCAAAATATGCACTATTAACCTAGAAGACAAGAGGCCTAGACGACAACTCACCGACGAGAGAGTCTCCAAGAGGGCAGCGAAACAGCATAGTATAAAAATGTATTTCATATAAATTAGGTGACAGGTCAACCCACGGAGGCATTGCAGGAGTCGAGCACGGATAGAGGCCACCAGGAACAAGGGTAGGGGTACTAACCGGTCTGTTACAGAGGGAAAAGCGTTCTCGAGGAAGGACTCACACGGCAGCAGGATTCCCTAGACGGCAGCAGGGTTCCCTAGACGGCATCAGGATTCCCTAGAAGGCAACAGCATTCCCTAGACGGGAGCAGGATTCCCTAGACGGCAGCAGGATTCCCTAGACGGCAGCAGCATTCCCTAGACGGCAGCAGGATTCGCTAGACGGCAGCCATCACGGAGCAGTACCACTACTGGCTTTATGGAGAGGGATTCCGCGCGAGAAGCCCATCAATTCAGCGAGGCGCCAGCGAGGTGATCAACAGAGGGATCCAGAACATCAGTGCGGGAGGTCATCAAGCATGGACAGACGGAACGGGCCTACAGGTCGCCGACCCGAGATTACGCGCAGGTGGAGCACATCCAGGAAGGCACCAGGAGACACCTACGGAGTCAAGGATCTGTATGGACTACCTATGGAGCAGCAGGACCTGTAAGGACTACCCATGGAGCAGCAGGAGCGGTATAGGACACCCCGTTAGGAGTGAGCGAAGGGACTATCCAAGTCAGCGTGGGAGCTGCTATTCTACATGCCAAGGATCCAGAGCAGGGGGACGGTCAACCAGAGGACTGGAGGACCATGGAACGTACCAACGGCGGAGACTTCCATCTCACTTCGGAGCTAACCCATGCGGAGAGGAGCTGGGATCCACTGGGTCAGGACCGACTCAGAGCAAGACCAGGAGGACAAGCGACGCTACCAGATGAGGCTCTCATATCTCTCCGGAGCCGACTTCGATGGAGAAGAGCAGCAGGGATCGGAATCAAACGCAAGAGGACGGACAGAACGGTGAAGTGTCGTGACTGAGGTAAGCAATGACATTAACTTCCAGTGATAGTGGGTGAAGATGGCAGATAGCGGGGCCGAAGTCGACTCCTAGTGAAGGCGCGGTAGTATTAAGGCATATTGTAAGAATCATTTTTGACGTATCAATTTATTTCGCGGCCTGCGGTATAGAAAAAAATTGATCCTGTCTAAGGGGGGAGGAATGTAACAAAACGACAAAATGGGCAGGCAAAAAGCTATTTCTAGTTTCAGTTTTAGAATATCCTTTATTTCGGAGAAAGCGATAGAGACCGCCCAGGATATCTCGTAAATCTCGTTATTGTGTCAATTTTTAAGATAATTAAGAGCGTTTACTAAATAAGTGTTTCGGCCGTGACGAATTGGTTTCTAGAGGATTTTTTTTGTAAATTGTTCATTCCGGGAACTGGCCCAAGTGGGCACCACATGTGGCAATAAAATAGGGCCAAGGCGAGTGTACGACGCCTGTGCCAGGGGCGAACCAGTATCAAACTCGCGGAGGGTGGCGGCTGGCGACAGTCGAGATAAGTGATGCAGAGGAAATGATTCAGTGGAAAATGGGATGTAAATTATATATGGGAGGTCAAGCTACTAAATACTTATATATATGTAAATCCTTGGTCACACCGTCTATCGCGGAATGTCGAAGGTTGTTAATGGAAGATCGGCTCAGAACCGAGGAGAACCTTGACGTCTGCTACGCCACTGGGTGGCTATGGAGACGTAAAGGTTCGCTATGCTAGTGGGGTGAATTTAGGGTGTTTTCTAGAAAATATACCATGTTCATAAAAACGGGATAAACCCGAAAAACTTCAGTTCTTTTCTTCCGCTCCATGAGTTCTTATGTTGTCGTGTTGGCTCTGATTAATCCTTGAAGTTTGCTATTATTCTTGTATTGGTTCAGGAATATTATATTGTATGTGTTGATCAAAGCGCCTTCAAGTATTAATTAGTTATTATCGGGAATAAGACGTGTGACTGGGGATTAGTTAACGGCAATTGTTATAGTTTGTTTCGATTAAATTAAACTCCCTTACATATGTGTACGTATGTGTTTTATTTCGCGCCGGACTACCAAAGGGGACCTAACACCTACAGTTGACCAATTAAGGCGTTATCAGGTAAGCTAATGTTTTCTCTTGGACGAATTAATCAACGAATCCACATATCATAGGTGTGCAGATTTAACAAGACCGCTCGGTAAATCTGGAAAGTAACAAATAGGAACCCGCGGGGTCGCGAGTAATTCCGTGTGCCCCTGGATGGCACCTGTTACAATATCATAAATTATGATACAACTGCTTATAAATGGTAGGAAGCAATTAGGTAATGAAGCATTTAAACATTTCAAATATTAACAAAATATAAACAACGCTCCTGTTTTAACGTGTATTAAATAATTGATGAGGATTTGTAAATATATAAAATTTTTTTATTCGTTTCCTCGTTACCCCAACGAAATAAATTTCATATATGAAGTTAATAAAATGAAATCTATTTGAGGAATTTAACTAGTAAAATATATTTACGCGGGTACAGTTTAACAGTTTATTTCAAACATATATCGGCATAGTACTAGAACCGACAAGTATTAACTAATAATTTTAGCAGAGTACGGCGTGCATAGCGTTTATTTCGGGACATTTACTTTTTATGGATAGCGCCGGAGACAGTTTAGCGTGTATTTCGCCCTTGTCGTGTTTTATGTAGTGACCGCGATGTCCCGGACAACTAATATTACACACCCACATGGGCGATTCGGAATTCCTTTGTCTAATACGCTCCTAACGCAAAAATATATTTGTCCGGCTATCGTTTTAATTTCGGGCCGGACACGACGATTTAAAAGCGAATGGTCGATTATCCGGTCTTTTAACTCGTTCGTATTTCCTTAATATGCTGCCTCAATGTCCGATTTGCAACGAAATTGAAGATAATAATGGGTTAAATTGGTCGATGAACAGGAACACGGCTAAAACATTCTGATAAAAAAATATTATTATTATTACTTCTCATCCCATTCACAAAAAAATCGCCATTATTAAATCTTTAAAATTTAGGACAGAAAAATTAGGTAATCAAATTTATAAAAACAAAAAACTTCAATTACATTAAAGATATAGCAAAAAAGAACAAATATCCAAATAACGTTGTTAACAATATTTTAAATCAGGATCCTGAGACTCCTAGACCCAATACAAATAGATTAGAACCAATAAAATAGATATTATAAAATGCCACTCATTAAAAACTTAAGTACTTAATCAACTCATACATTTACTGAAAAATGATTACATACAAATAATCACACATCCATTAAAAACTGTTGGTGATTTATTCTCAAAATTAAAACAAAACACAAAAGAAAAGAAGGATAAATCTGATGTAGTATATTCAATTCTCTGTTTAGGTTGTGGCAAACATTATGTGGGAACTACAAAAAAATAAACTTTACTTAAGGTTAAATCAACATAAAAGACACTTTTATCCTACCAATTCAGATAAAAATGAAAAAACAGCGTTATGTCTTCATCATTTTTCAACTGGACATAAATTTGATTTTGCGAATTCTAAGGTCCTAGATGTGGAAAAAATTACAGAAAAAAAGATTATTTCTGAAATGCTCTACTTAAGCAAACATCAAACCAAGGTAGCGAATCATAGAACTGATGTCCACAATTTAAGCATTACACAGATCCACAAAAAAAATGAAAAAAAATAATGATGAGGTCTGACTATGTTTACTATATGTTTTTGAGGTCGCTGAATCCGAATCCGACGTCCATTTAACCCCATGTCGTCAATATTTTCCATAACCTCAAAATTTAGACCAAAAACCCTTATTACCCCTTGAATTGTAAACCCCATAGCTCCATCATACCAAAATCCCCAAAAACCCTAAGCCCTTAACCCCCAACCCCTTAACCCAATAACTTAATAAACCAATAACCCCATAACCTCAAAATTTGGACTAAAAACCTTTATTACCCCTTGAATTTTAAACTCCATAGTCCTATCATACCAAAACCACCAAAAACCCTAAGAAAGCGTTGTGGAGCTGTGTTTTTTTACAATAATCTGTTAGTAATGTCTTAATGAAACAGTGTTATTAGATGTTTTCTTGAGTAAAACACCACATACATAGCTTTTCAATTGCTCTATTTCTATAAAAATAAAAATATTTATACAGTTTAAAATATAAAGTTGTGAGTGATCAAGATATATGGCGGTTGTTCTATTCGGTATTAATTATTGTGAAACAAAACCATCTCCATTTAAAGTGAATCGAGCCTTAGCTCGCCATTCATTTCTTGTGGTTATACAAACAAAAGAAATAAATATCACAACATTATTAAGATAATAAAACACATGTACCTGCAGGTAATATTTTAAGTTTTACTTTTAGCAAAAATTTGTATTAGTTAATTATTTTTTAATTTGTTTTTAATTTATATCAAGTAATTTTTATATGTAGTATTTTAACGTGTTTACATTTTTATACACACGTACAAATCTACATTGTACCTATTCTAGGTAGAGAAAAAAGATCAAACTTTCGGATGATACAGACCATTATACAGGGTGCGGAAAAAATATGGAAACAACTAGGAATTCCGCGAAGTTGGTTATAAAACGAAAAATCAAGGTCGTACCATATGGTAACTTTCAACGAAAAGTCCTATGGTGACCTTGAATTTGACCTTGAACATCAATATCAAGGTCATTTGGAGGAAACACTAATTGAGGTAATGTTTAGATGTAATAATTTTATAACTGTAACTGTCTCCAAAATTTAAAAAATGTTCTTATATAATTGTAGTCTTGAGGAAGTCTGAGTAAATTGGACAAAACGTCGGCAGAAAATGACTGGTTCGTTATTTGTCCAACATCCCCAAGAAAATCCTTTGTCACTTTATATTTTATGGACGCAACCGATAACTACCATTATTATTATTTTTACAGTTTACCATTTACAGTTTCAAAATTCTACAGCAAGAGTCTGTGTTGTTTGACAAGGAGGGGCTTCTACGCCAATGGGGACAGGAAGGTTTGCCTTCTTGGTTTGGTTTTTTATTTATCAGATGGTTTCGTTGAAAATCGCAAAATTATTGAAAACTGCGTGAGCCCTATACCAATATTTATAGGTCATTGCAACAAGGTACGACCCAGCGTGAAAGATTTTTTCTTATTTCGCACTCTGAAAACTTCACTAGATAAATTGTTTACGTTGTTGAGTTATTACTTTTTTTTTAATTGCAGCTGTTACATACGCAAAAGTTGCATAATTACATTTCGTAGACGCGCTATGAAGAAAAACATGGTATTTCTGGTTTGTTGGCATTTTCGCATAAATGTTAGCGCGCCAAATTATAATTTGCGCATGAAAAGCACCTTTCCAAATAAATTTATTGGATTTCTCGACAAATAGCAGTACTTTTCCTTTTAGTATATATTTTTTAAATTCCCTGCCGTATTAGTCACCACGTGCCTCATGTCTAAATGCATTTCTAAGTACACACAGGATCGAAAACCTTAAAATATTTATCAATATTATTTATCTCAGTAACAATATGTTTTCCAATATGTTGAGAAAATTATAGCGAATACTATTTTTTTTGTTTTAAAACTTTCTATTTCAAATTAAAGTGTCCAATTTGCCAATTCTAAATCGCCCCCTCCACCTGGACTAAATCCTAGCTACGCCCATGTATAAAGCTCGTAATCAGATCCTGACCGCATCATGATATACCTATATGTAGATTCTTCAAGTTGATGCTGAAATGTAGTTTCAAGCCGATATTTTGAAACGTTCTCGAATTATAATGTAAGTACCTACGAGTACATAACAAAAGTTAACAAACGGATACAGTGAGAAAATTTGTTTTCCCTTTAGTTTAAAATCTCAACGTTTCAGCACATTTCAAGCCTATTAGGCTGGGGCCATTACCTTTTTGAGATGAAAAAATTAATAGCAGGCAACGGCTGGCTGGAATATATAGTTAAGGTCATAAAAAATTTAAAAAAAAACTTTGGAACTTGAGATGAAGGGAAGTAGTGAAATGGGGTGCTATTTAAGGGATGAAAACCGTTTTTCGTGATTTGTGGCGAAGCGTGACCTCCTAGAGAAAAGTGTTTCATACAAAAGTTGTAGATAATAAAAAAGTCTAAAACTTTTATTCTATATATTTTTCAACATAACCTCAAAGTTTGCGAGAAAATGACATGAAATGAAATGAAATTATGAAATGAGAAATTTCATAATATTTTAATGAAAAAACTTACTTTGGTATAAAATAAATAAAGTTGAATGAATTTAGTTATTGGAAACCACGCTAAAATTGAATACAAACAAAAAAATACTGTTACGTATTCAAACAAAAAAGATGCAGACCACATAACCATAGCAAAAAATGGATCTCAACTTACAGCTAGTATTTATAAAAGTAAGAAAATTTATAACCCATTAAATCAATTACGATTTGAGCTGTATCAGCAAGCTACAAACAAATCCACTTTTAAATTGGAAAAACTCTCTCCAACTGAAGAAGCAGCTGCACAACACTCCTACAGAGTCTATTACCAATTGCAAACTTGGTTGGGTAATTTTGACAACGATCAGGAGAACAAAAAAGCAAAGGATTGGGGCTGAAATGAAAATGGAACGAAAAAGACTCGTGCCGAAATACATATCTTAACGTATACATATCTTAATACATATATCGTAATTACATTTACATATTACAATTACATATCTTAATACACATATCGTAATACATATCTTAATACACGGCTTAAAATGTACCAATCTATGCAATACATGCACTGAGAACTGTTTAAATAGAGACAGAGAAGTATTCGTAGATTTAAGTGATTCTGAAGATATTGATGAAGAGCCAGCAAAGAATAATGATATCGAAATTGAAGAGCCTGAAAATGCCAATGATTTTGAAGATAATATAGAATTTGAGAGTTTGATCGATGAAGAAAACGAACCACAACAAAAAAGGCCTAAATGTGATTAGATTTTAACAATTGTTTTATTTATTTTTCTTTTTTATAAGCTATACACAACCAATATTAATAAAGGAAATATTTGTAAATAAATTAAAGAATTCGTAGCCAATATAAATAAATTGTATGTTGTATTTTATCATATGTAGTTAGAATAATTGAATATGCATATAAAGTTTTCGAAACTTAACTGTAGCTTATGAAAATTAATAAAGTACTATTGATTTCCATGTATATGTTAAGTTTCATGAAGTTTTCCCTACCTTGGCGTGATGAAATTCAATCAACTTTATTTATTTTATACCAAAGTCAGTTTTTTCATTAAAATATTATGAATTATTAACATAAATATGCTAAAAAAATTGAAAATAATGGAAAAAATCGAGAAATTCGGGATTCGAATTTTTTTTTTTCGGTTTTTCTTAATTTTAAGCTGCTAAATGACAATAAATCATTAACATTGACGTACCATTTGAAAGTAGACATCTCGACGAAAAAAATGAGCACTAGTAGAACATCAAAATCCAAAAAAAAAATCAATAAAGTTGTTCGCCGAAGATAGGGGTGTTTTTTCGGAAAAATGGTAAAATCTCGAAAAATATTTATTTCCCATAATTGAAAAAATCATGCTTATTATATGCACATAATTACGTACTTTCATAAAGTTTCATTTGAATTAAATAATTTTGACGCGAGAAAAAAAATAAAAACAGAAAAATCGGTTTTTCGTCATTTTCTCGCAAACTTTGAGGTTATGTTGAAAAATATATAGAATAAAAGTTTTAGATTTTTTTATTATCTACAACTTTTGTATGAAATACTTTTCTCTAGGAGGTCATGCTTCGCCACAAATCACGAAACACTGTTTTCATCCCTTAAATAGCACCCCATTTCACTACTTCCCTTCATCTCAAGTTCCAAAGTTTTTTTTTTTTCAGTTTTTATGACCTCAACTATATATTCCAGCCGGCCGTTGCCTGCTATTATTTTTTTTTCAGCATTAAAAATCCGTAACTGCCCCAGCCTATATTAGGCAATAAAAAAATGTTATGTTATTTTTTTTTTTTTTCAGCACTTATTAATACCGGGTGACTGGTACCGCGACGTATTCCTCTGAAGATGTGTTAGTAGAGACAATTTGCAGTCGATTGAAGCACAATATGCATAATCCACTTGCTGATTGTTTTCAAGATATTTTATTTTTTGTGTTTTCTTAGACTACCTTTTACTACTAATTGTAAAATAAAAAAATAATTTTTATTTTACAATTTAATTTTTTTAAAATTTCTTTACTAGTACCGTTACTACACATAGTAGTTCATGTGTAGTAATATTTATTTACTACCACTACCGTTAATACATATAGTAGTTAATAAGAGAATTAAGAAGTACCTACTTAATAAGAAAATTATTAGATCAATGGTTCCCTAACAGGTGGATTGGGAGAGGAGGGCCTATACCATGGCCTGCTAGGAGCCCCGACCTTACCTCTCTGGATTTTTATGTGTGGGGGCATATGGATGAAGTCGTGTATGCCACCAAAATTACAACTCGGGAACAATTAATACATAAGATACAGAAGCAGCAATAATTCTACGAAATAATTTTTCCAATAGGATTACTAGAACAGAAATACATCTCTTCTACACTTCGAACATCTCCTATAGACTGGATCAAATAAAATGTAAAATAAATTTATGCTTTTATTTATTTTTCCAATTTGTTATGAGGACTAAGTTGTATCTGGACCTACTAATTTTTTATTATTTCTGGAAGTAACAGGAAATTTCTTCAAACTTTATACCTTATTCGAAAGCTGATCAAGCAGAGAATTTTTAAAATAATTTGTACGTTTAATGTATTCACAAATTTTTGAAATAAATGCTGGTGAATCTACAATTGGGTTAAAGTTTCTAACAACCGTTGCAGGATTTAGCTGCTCTATTTTTGTCATATCAAACTATTTAACATAATTATTGATACATAATATGAACTACTATGTGTATTAACGGTAGAGGCAAAATTATACAAAAGAAAATTATCCTTTTTTTATTTTACAATTAGTAGTAAAAGGTAGTCCATTTCTAAGAAAACACAAAAATTAAAATATCTCGAAAACTATCAACAAGTGGATTATGCATATTGTGGTTCAATCGACTGCAAATTGTCTCTACTAACACCTCTTCAAAGGAATACGTCGCGGTACCAGTCACCCTGTATATTCCTATTTATCTACGTGGAAGTAGAACTAATAGAAGTAGGTGCGTTATTCACTATTTACTAATATATTTAAAAATTATATGCCTGTGGCTTCCGTTACACATTTGCGAAAATCAGTCATAAAAAATCACGCAGTTTACTTCAACTTTGTCGGGAATTTATAATTCAAATGACTCAACACTTGGTGAAAAGAAATGACTTGATGTACCTCCGCAATTATAAATGCAAAAACCAAGTACGATGTCAAGTTTACTAAAATTGTCCTCTTCAATAATGATCAGTCAGTCCTAAGGGTACAGCAGAAGCTGCTTTTATTGAGAAAATTATACTTGAATGCACATAAAAACTGCGTTCATTAAAACTTTCAGTTTGCACAGGTTTTACTTGATTCCTATTTTTTCTTTCTCATTCGACTCTCTACCCACCATACGCTTTATTTTACTACATCTCTAACAAACTTACCTGAACCATCAGAGAAATGCCGACAATTCCTTGTGACTTATGTTGGGCTTCTGACATGTTGTGGTACAATTCTTTGTTAAATCCATATAACTGAATCTGCAACAAACAATAAATTAATTAAAAAAGTTTACCTAAAAGGCATGGGGGCACAAAAGTACGTATAAGTATAAAAAGAAATATGGGTGCCGTAATATCACCTTTTTTCATACTTTCTAAAACAAAGTAAAGCTTTAAGTACAAAGGCTATAGCCGGGTAAGGGGTCAAATCGGCCCTTGAACCAATCGAGGTTCTGGTTTGGCAAGTCGGAAATATAAATAAAAAAGACTCATTTAGCTAGATTTTCAGAATCTCCAGGTCGTTTCTAGAAGCTCATAACATCAAAAAATGTGATTTTTCGGTTTTTCTCGATTCTGAGCGCAATTATCAACCAAATGTTTTGAAAAAAATCACAGAGTTGCATATTTCCGTTACAAATATGCTCAATTTTTTTTAATTTTTTTTATTCCAAATGGCGCTCAGAAAAAATTATTGAATATTTCAATCAATATTTACATTAGGAGGCTTTACATTGGCCAACTTTTAAGGCCATTTTTTTGGCGCTCTTTCTGCTGTGGTGCTGCTTAAATTTAATTTTAGGTGGTGGAACATCGTGAAAAATCCAAAAAACCGTTTGTTAGGCAGTTTTTTTGCATTTATTTGGCTTGGATTACATTTTATCGAAAAGTTATTATTTTGTACACTACTTTGAAAAGTAAAAAGATTATGAGTGACCTTCAGAAATTAAATAATTGATTTCAAATTTTCAGAATCGACATTTTTTCAACCTACAAAATAATAACATGACCAGGAAAAAAAATAAAAAACAAAAATTTCCATTTTTGACGATTTTTGGAAATTTTTAAAAATATTGAGCGAATTCTAAAAATTTTTATTTTGAGCTGATTTTTTAAGGGGGCGTTTATAACATGATAAATTAATATATTTTCACACGAGACAAAAAATTTTCAATTCATTTTCAACTTGTAAAAATATCGATTGAAGATTTCTGATTCAGTTACTAATTTCTATTTTCATCACACTCAATATTTCATTCACATTTCTTCGTTTGATGAATGTTCCTTTATATATAATAAAAGTAATGTGTATAAAAATGAATGCTTTGAATTAACATTTAGGTACAGTTTTTTTACATAACACAATATTTATATGCAGAAATGAGGTTCCCGAACACTTTTATTTTCACACAGAATTTTTTTTATGATTGTTACACCATTTTTAATGTATTTTTTCCGCTGAATCCGAAAAAAATAGTAACTTTTCAATAAAATGTAACCCAAGCTAAATAAATGCAAAAAACTGACTAAAAAACGGTTTTTTGGAATTTTTCTGATGTTCCACCACCTAAAATTAAATTTAAGCAGCACCACGTGAAAAAGCGTAAAAAAAGACAGAAAATACACGGCCTTAAAAGTTGGCCAATGTAAAGCGTCCTAATGTGATAATTGATTGAAATATTCAATATTTTTTTTCTGAGCGCCATTTGGAATAAAAAAATTCAAAAAAAAATGAGCGTATTTGTAACAGAAATATGCAACTCTGTGATTTTTTTCAAAATATTTGGTTGAAAATTGCGCTCAGAATCGAGAAAACCGAAAAATCACATTTTTGAGGTTAGGAGCTTCTAGAAACGACCTGGAGGTCTGAAAATCTAGCTAAATGAGTCTTTTTATTTATATTTCCGACCTGCCAAACCAGAACCTCGATTGGTTCAAGGGCCGATTTGACCCCTTACCCGGCTATAGCCTTTAAGTATAATGAATAAGAATTATTTTCTTGAACACTTTTAGTAATATTAATTTTATTTTGTTTTTAGTTATCCAAAAAGTTCTCATCCTCCTCCTCTGAATCACTGTTATATTCAGCGGGTTTCTTCAGTCCTCTTTTTATTAATAAAGATCTTTTTGATTTTGTGCTGGTGCCGCATACATTTAGTTTTACAATCTTTGCTTTCTTTTTTATTTCTTTTATTCTCTCTTCTTCCCGAATGGCATCTCTTTCCGGTGTATCTGTCAAAATTGATGATTTTTTTTTTTTTTTTTGTCTTTTGGTTTTGTATTCGGGATTGAGCTTTAGGGTACGGCCATAGCTAAACAGCTATAAACAGTTATAAAGGAACATTCATCAAACGAAGAAATGTGAATGAAATATTGAGTGTGATGAAAATAGAAATTAGTAACTGAATCAGAAATCTTCAATCGATATTTTTACAAGTTGAAAATGAATTGAAAATGTTTTGTCTCGTGTGAAAATATATTAATTTATCATGTTATAAACGCCCCCTTAAAAAATCAGCTCAAAATAAAAAATTTTTAGAATTCGCTCAATATTTTTAAAAATTTCCAAAATCGTCAAAAATTGAATTTTTTGTTTTTTATTTTTTTCCTGGTCATGTTATTATTTTGTAGGTTGAAAAAATGTCGATTCTGAAAATTTGAAATCAATATTTTAATTTCTAAAGGTCACTCATAATCTTTTTACTTTTCAAAGTAGTGTACAAAATAATAACTTTTCGATAAAATGTAATCCAAGCCAAATAAATGCAAAAAACTGCCTAACAAACGGTTTTTTTGGATTTTTCACGATGTTCCACCACCTAAAATTAAATTTAAGCAGCACCACAGCAGAAAGAGCGCCAAAAAAATGGCCTTAAAAGTTGGCCAATGTAAAGCCTCCTAATGTAAATATTGATTGAAATATTCAATAATGTTTTCTGAGCGCCATTTGGAATAAAAAAATTAAAAAAAAATTGAGCATATTTGTAACAGAAATATGCAACTCTGTGATTTTTTCAAAACATTTGGTTGAAAATTGCGCTCAGAATCGACAAAAACCGTATGGCCGTACCCTAAAGCTCAATCCCGACAGGTGTGACTATTGCAGAACTGGTTGATGGACTGGGATTGGTAAATAAATGGTAAATAAAGACTTTTTAATAAATCTAAAAGTCATTTTATCAATGGAAAATTGTTTGGCTACTTTTCGAAGTGACATTCCAGATGTTACTTCTTATTTGGATGGTATTTCTCCACGATTGGTCTTCTTTTTGTAGTTGCGTACCATTTTCTACAGTAAAATAAAACCCACATAAAATTAAAATGTTGCAGGGGTAAGTTGATACAGTATCAACATGCCCCAGTATATTAACTTCATTCGAAGCGTTATTATTCTTATGTAAACACAACAAAAATGTTCGTTATATCAGAAAACGATTGCTCAAAATGCATGTTCTTAGATAAAAAAAAAATGTGTATATACCTCAAACAATGTGCCCTACACCGTGATTCAAGTTGAAACAGGAAAATTTACTTTTACTATATAAAAACCTGTAAACAAGTATGTCACGCCGAATGATTAACCTACGCCTACCAAATGTCCAGAGCAACTAAAGACTCTTAAGACAAGTGTGCTCGTCGCCGCGGATGCGTGGTATAACGCGGTAAATTTAAAAATAGGTTTGTATCAAATTGCCCCTGTATCAACTAGCCCCGGTGTCCCCTACTACTACCTTAGTGTACCAAAGATGATTTCCGCAAACATCCATACTAATATTGTTAGTGGTTCATATTAAGCCAGACAATAATTGTTTTCTTTCGTTCATTCTAAAATATTTATGTCACAAGGACTCAAGTCAGGCGAATAAGGAGGTTGAGGAGCCACAGGAATGTTTTCACTGGCTAAAAACTCGTTTACTGAAATGGTTGTGTGTTGTGTGTCAAGACGCATTGTCGTAATGCAGCATCCAGTTGTTCTTGATGTTTGGTCTCACACGCATGTAGGGATTGCAATCCGGCACCAATTTCAATCCGGTCGGATCCGGTCGTATTGGTTCCATCAAAACCATTTTGTTTTTTCATTTCAAAATCAACTGTATAAAAGATGATCACGTGAATGTATTACAGAGTATATAAAAAAAAAACGTTTATTTCCTATGACATCAACTTTATTTACACTGTTATAATTAAAGTTAATTGTTATATTAGTTTAGTAATAATTAGATAATGACGGGCGGTTAAGTTCAGTTTCACTTACTAGATTT
This sequence comes from Aromia moschata, assembly GCA_029963805.1. Lineage (NCBI taxonomy): Eukaryota > Metazoa > Arthropoda > Insecta > Coleoptera > Cerambycidae > Aromia > Aromia moschata. The sequence goes on from JAPWTK010000570.1 coordinate 185,782, forward strand.
CACAAATAACATCAATGATATATTGTAATGTAACTTACATTATAAATCCATAAAAAAAATGGCGTCATGTTGAAGCTCAAAATTAAACTTTGTCTTTTGACAAGTAGCTGTCAGAATTGTAAAATAAATAATGACTGTCACATAATGTAACAGCTTTGACAATGCAATAAGGTTATAAGGTTAAAAATAGAAATACATCTTTTGCTCGTCCAACTTTGATGACTTTTTTTGATGGCTCGTTATAAGTAACCTATATTAAATAAACTAAAATCAAGCTTATCAACTGAGATCACAATAATTAGGTAATTTAGGCACGCCAGGCAGTTTCATTCTTATAATTATGATAGTCACCAAAAATCAATTTAATCAATGGCAATAATGAGTTCAAAACAAATCACAAATCATGGCAAACAATTGTCACAATAATGAGTTCAAAACATCTTTTTTTTAAATATACTTTAAATTATTATTTTAAGTAAAACAATCATAAAAAAAATCACTTGGTTTTGAAAAAATTATCTTAGGAAACAAATAGTGTTAATTTTATCATCTTCCAATCGACTTCTTACAGAGCTACAAATGTAACCAGCGGCCGAGAAGGCCCTTTCTGCTTCTACTCGTACAATAGTCGGTTTTATTGTCAATAAATTCATGTTTTATGTATTTTTTTAATTTACCGGATCCGGCAAATTGGTGCCGGATCCGATAGATGTCTTATGATGCCGGATCCGCCGGATTGCCGGATCCGGTTTTCCGGATTGCAATCCCTACATGCATGCCCTTTTTCGAAGATTTTCAACAACCTCTCTGTAAAAGTGTACCTCTCTTACTGTTTGGCCTGGAGGCACAAACTGTTTTGTGGACAATTCCCTGGCTACCAAAAAAGCAAATCAGCTATCAATGCATTTGATCTTCGACTTGCTCATTCTTGCTTTTTTGGGTCTTGGAGAGCTTGAACTGTGTCATTACATGCTTTGGCGCTTGGTTTCTGGGTCATATTCAAACACCGAAGTCTCATCATCGCTCGCTGTGATTCAAATTTAACTCTTCCTAGATCATTCTTGTCGTCAACCGACGATCTGAACGCACAAGATCCCGTATTCTATTGACATTTTCATGTGTTCTTGAAAATGAATTCCGCTGCGTGGTTCATCTTCAATCGACTATCTTCCTTCTGAGAATGCTTTAAACCACCAAAAAAATCTGGGCTTTTGAAAAAATACTGTCTCCGTAGGCCTGTTGAAGTTTTGCAAAAGTATCCGTTGCGCTGTGTCCAAGTCTAAAGCAAAATCTGATAGCACACCGTTGCTCAAAATTAATGTCACTCATTTTAAAACGCACTAGAAGACATCGGTTTACGAAAGCACTCACAAAGAACAAACAAATTACTCTAACAAGTACAAACTTGTACTGAAGATGCATTCCAGCGCCGTTTCAAGTCCCATCTCCGCAGTGTTGCTAGACCGGACGCTACGTTGCCAGTCTCATTACTTAATTTACATACCTCGTAGGTCTATTTGTAACTGGTTATTCACAATTGTCGCTGGTACAGATATGTACCAATACCCTAAAGGGTTAAGAACGTACGTAGAAAACATTTTTGTTATTTAAATCATATTCAAATTCAACGACCGTAAATTAGTCACTTTGAAATTAAAATATTTTTATTTAAATCATATTCGCGAGCCCAGCACTAATTCGTTCAAAGAAATAATCCAAGAGTGAGATTAGTTTCACGTCCCGTGATTGCCGAAACCGAGATCCTCATGAATTTTATTCGGCATGAAAACGTCTCCGGAGAAAAGTTTCATCAACAATTACTAATCGTCGACGACGTTAAGCGTGAAAGAGCCGAAATACGACGGAGACCCGCGTAATAATTTGTCCTTTGGGTCGCGTTCCCCCCTCGGTCCGAGGAACGCGAATAAATTTAGAAAACGACTACGCATACTTTTTTGATATTTCCTTTGTATACTTGATTCGGATTGTGCGTGGCTTGCAAATATCCGACCCATCCAACAGCGGAATCTCATTCATCAAGTCTCCCGGTAATATTTAATATACACTGGAGCCCAAATGTAATGTAACATTCCAGCAATTGTGTTTTTACCCAAATGAGCAAATGCGGGTTTTTCAAAGTGTACACACCATACAGAACATTTTTTTATATTTAAATTTAAGTGAACAATGATTTCAGACTAAACTTTATGGTGTATATGAATAGAATAACATTTTAACGGAAAGAGATATAGTTTCGTGTTTTCGTTGTTGCAAATTGCTCGAATTTGGAGTCTTTTGGTCATTTTCATATTTTTCCATAACGAACTAGGTATGATAAATAAACGGGAACTTTTGATTTTTAAATTGTATTTGTTTATTTGTAATTGTATTAATTTAGTATTAATCTACACGAAAACATTAAAATGATTAATTTTTGTGATATTTTTTTCCAAACTTTCAGTTTTTATTTTTAATCCTTGTATATATTTCTCGAATCTGGTAATCCAGTCCATCTCAGTACCTGTCAAATTTTAGACGAAAAATAAACATTCAGAAAAATGGTTTTAATCGTGAAAATTTCATAAATCGTGATTAAGGATTCGTTTACAATTTTCCACATTTTAATATTTTCCAATTTTCTCTCAAATTCTGCACATCAAATAATTGTTTTACTTTAAAAATAGTCCAAATAAAATGTAAAATTACAATTTAGTTTATTTTCAAATTAAAAATGTTAGTTATATCGTTATAAAATTTATATATTTATAAAATGTATCGTTGTATCTAATCAGAAGAACAAGCGGAATTCAACGAATAAAAAAACAGTGTTCTATTTAAAAACAAATATGTTAATCAAACAGCTACTAAATTTTTTTTAATTGTTTTTCTGAAAGCATATTCTGCTGAAATTTTAGAGAAAATAAGTTACCTATCTCTATAAACTATATTTATATTTTAAATAAAATAAAATATATTTTTTTCGTAGCTCTTAAGATAACGGAGAAGAAGGGGGTGGGAATTCGCGAACTCACCCTGTACATACAGTGCGTTCCACTTAAGGTATATCAAACCCAATGAAAGTTGGTACAGCCCAGTTTACAGTGATTCTAAGTAAGAATTCAATGTCAATTAGAATTTATTTAAAAAATAGCTAGTAGTACTTCTTGATTTTTCGCATGAAAAATGAACTCCTAGTTGACCATGACTTTACTCCACGGGACAAGTGGAGCACGCATTTAATGTAATGCAAAAATTCATGAAAATCGAACTACAAACCAAGATTTTAGAAGGGTGGACATACCTTAAGTGGGACACACTGTATATGGAGTATAATCGTATAATGTATACGAGTGAATTGTACATTTAAATAAAAATGCAACTGCTTTCAACATTAAAAAAAAAGTTTTTTATGGGTCAGAATTAAAAACAAAAATTAAAAGCTCTAAATTGTGAAATCTCGACATCAAACTTGATTCTTGATTCCAAAATAAAATTCTGAACAACTTTTATTTGTAGGTTTATCCGAAATTTTCATAAATAAAGTCATTTCTTCGATTTTTTTTAATTTTCAAAATCATATTTATTAAACTCATACGAGGGTTTATCAGTGTGACCGCTTTGATGAAAATATTGACGTCAACAGGGCACTTCCGGTTATACCGGTACTTTAGTTTTAAATGATTTAGATTTTTTTCATAAATCATTGCCATGCAATATTCACGCTATCTCAGACAATACTTGATGTAGACGGCTAAAATTTCACAGGAGGAATACTAAGGTTTTATGGAATATCTGACATAGCCATTAATTTCTGTACATTATACAGAGCGTTAAATATTAAGCCACCAATTTTGATAACTTCAGAACTCGATAACTTGCTTATTTTAAATAGAATACTCTGGGTTTTATAACGCCATTTGATGTAGCTTTTTATTCTCTTTCGATCAGTATTAGCATTTCCTGTTCCTAAATCTAACTGATTACAAGATATTTAAAGAAAATAAAAAAAATTATTAAATTTTTAACTGTATATTAATTACTTCAGTAACACAGAAATATGCTCTTTTTTCTTAACAGTTTTTTTTTTGATTGGACATCTACTTTTTGTTATCTAAAGTTTTTATTCAACGAAAGTACTAAATAGTATATCAAATGTCTGCCTAGAATTTACAGTGATTTTTTACTCTTAGGTAACCCCGAGACAACGGCGCACAGTGGGCGAAAACGACAAATGTTTTCTCGAAATAAGATAACTCTCCACAGAAAACTCCAATAATTTTGATTTTTTTATTTCACAGGTTTTGGACAGTAGATTAAAGGAAAATTGGTCCGACACAAGTTTGAGTTTAAAGAGGGGAAGGGGGGGGAGACACCCCCATAAGGGACCCCATATCCCAGTAACTTTACAATTAAAGCTTTTAAGCTCCAATAACCGCATACCTCCAACTCTTAAACCCCACTGACCTTATAACATAAGCTTTCAAAACCCCGTGCCCTATAACTTGAAATTTTAAACCCCCATAACCCCATAACCTCATCAAAAATGTGGGTTGTCATTACAAAAAACAAAGTTGACCTTTAAATGACCTTGATATTGAGGTTCAAGGTCAAATCCAAGGTCACCATTGGACTCCTAGTTGAAAGTTACCGTAGGGTACGACCTTGATTTTCGTTTTGTAACCAATTTCGCCGAATTCCTGGGTGTTTCCATACTTTTTCCCCACAGGGTATATGATTTCAGCATAACAAGAAACATGAATCTTAGTTTTTACATAATATGGAGCAGTATTTACATAATATTATGCCTTCTGGCTGCTTGTAACTACGTCCTCTTAGTGATCAGCCAAACAGAACATAAATAGTTGTCTTTTCTTATATGGATATTTATGATCTTCAGCTTCATATCGCAGAAACTCTCCAGTAAAGAGGATGTACGAGGCCAAAGTCTTTGTACTGCACATAATCACGATGATCCACATACTTAAAACTCTTTTATGGCTGTCACCATGAATAAAGCTTGGCTTTTATTATGAAAATATGTAGCTGGAGTTCTTTCTCGTACACCATTTTATATACATAAGACGGCGGTACAGCGATATCCAGACTTATTCACAACTTGTAAGGATAAGCGTGTTATTTATAATCGATTCTTCTATCCATTTTATGGAGCTCTTGGGTAAGAGTTGCGAAGGGACATTTATTGTTTGCTAGTATATCTCAATTCTACTCTAACGCGATAGCCTCTGCAAAGACTATCAGATCTCTTCAGTTTATATGATAGTCAACCTGAGAATGCAATTTTTCTAAACTACTGTGTATTGGAGTACACAATGTCTGTCAAATATATAACTGCAATGAAGCAGCTCTGCTAGAAAATAATAAAAAGCTGATGAATTTGCGGCTGAAATTATTTCTTAAACGGACTTATCAAGTGGGTGCGCTACTTTTAAAACCTGTATTTCCTTCTCTTGATGAAAAATAAATTTTTGAAATGTAGGTTGCTTATTATATAAACAGATCCTCATTTATCTCTTTGTTAATTATAACGTAGTAAACAACGTACCAAATATATTTTAAATGAGCCACGTGTTCTTTAAATCTAGTCAAAATAGTTCTTTTCGTTTGCTCAATATACTTTTGATCACAATCTTTACAACTTATTTCGTATATTCCAGATTTTTTGTTATTGTCGATTTTGTCTTTGGGGTTGCCCAAAAGCGTCTGTAGTTAATTTTTAGAATTATAAACCAAATTGATATTAATATTTTTTAAAAACTTTATCTAGTCCCCGGGTGAATTTAGGTTCATATGATTTTTAACAAATTTTCGAATTGTCAGTATCTCTACGAAAATTCGTGGAATTGTACAGGTTTCTCTTAAATTTACGCTTCCTTATTAACGTATCTATTAAATAGACTGAGTAACCGTCATTCTTAGGTATATCCTTAATTAAATTTTTCTCATTTTCAAACCTCTCTTTACTGAGGGGGAAATTTAACAAACAGTGAATTAGAAAATTGAAACTTGATATTTTATATTGAAAAGTGTGGTGTGAATCGTTGGGGATATATCTAAGAGTCGCGGTTTCTTTCCTATATAGGTATATCAAATTCTAACTTATTTCCACTATTTCTAATAACTAATACATCTAAAAATGGTACCTGTTCATTGTGTTCAATTTCAAATGTAATTTTATGGTAGGGAAACGGTTATTTATTTTATCAACAAAATTATCTAAACTAATTGCTTTTGTGTCAAATTTACTCATAAAAAGATTTGCAATGAAAGTTTGCCAAGCAAAAAAAGACGTATTTCTATTGTTAATCTTAAATCTGTAACCTTATTTAACTGTCAAGGCTGTTACATTATGTTACAGCCATTATTTATTTTACAATCGTGTCAGAAACTTGTCGTCAAAAGATTGACAACAACAAAGTTTCGCTTTGATCTTAGACATAACCGCTATTTCCATCTCTCTCGTTCATAGCCAGATTTGATGATGTTTTTTTTTGGATGTCTTTATTATAACTGAATGTCTTGAAGGTACACAGAAAATTGTTACTGCTTGTTCGGTATGTCTACCGAACAATGTAGTAAAACCAGTTGATGACAAAGTTTTATCTATCATACAATAGAAACTGATGTGTATTTAAATCAGGGAAAGGCAGATTGAATGAAAAAGGCTTTTTTTATTTTCCTCTATTAAAATTTCGATTTTTTTAAAACAAAAGATTAAAAGAATATGTTTTTTTCAGACGTTTCTGAATAACTCTTGCAAAGGTATAAAGAATTTTTTCATGAAAAAAATGCAAACTACGATTTGTCAACATTTTTCATTTAAGTAATGTTAAAATCGGTTTATTTAATGTATCGGTTAAAAGTTAGTTATATAGTCTTAAGTGAGACATTCTGTATAATTTGTTGTTGTTGTTGTTACGATAATGTTTTATTGTCAATTTTTTTAACATACCTCATATAAATATTCAAATATAACAATTAAATATTTGATAATTACTTTGAAAATAAAAAACATGAATAGGATAGTAAGTATAATATCAGTTTAAAATTGTATAAGAAACAAGAGCGCGGTTTTCCTGTGTAAACACAGCTGCACCGACCTAGAACGCGTGCTAAACATAGGCGCACGTAACTTACTTTTCTAGGCAATATTTGCTTTACAATGTTTTATAAATCGTTATATAATGTCTCAGCAATTAATGTAATATGCAACACTATTTTGCAGACACTATAAAAAATCAACAAACGAATTTTATTTTGAATGAAAGTAAAAAATAAAGAGCATCCAAAAAAAGGTCATTAAATTTGGCTATGAACGAGAGATATGGAAATAGCGGTTATGTCGAAGCTCAAAACGAAACTTTGTTGTTGTCAAACTTCTGATAAGTGGCTGTCACAGTTGTCAAACAAATAATGGCTCTCACATAATGTGACAGCCTTGACAATTAAATAAGGTAAGAATTTAAGATAGAATAGAAATGTTCTAGTGTCTTTTTTTTTGCTGAGCGAACTTTGATGACATTTTTTTTAATGGCTCGTTACTTTGCTTACCATGTAACAAATTTTAGCAATGGTTTATAAAATCTGGTAAAATTATGGGATAAGTAACATTATCTATAACGATAACTGAATTTGGGGAAATGTTATTGTAAATGTCAATTGTGACAACAATTGAGGAGCTTGCTGCAAGAACGATGCAGCTTCATTTTCAACGCGTGACGAGGTTAGCTGCTAACCTCGTCACGCGTTGAATTGTTCCTCAATTGTTCCATGAACTATTTTTCAACTAAATTTGCGATCATGTTTTCATGACAGTCAGCAGAAAATGTTATTTTCGACAGACAATAGCAGTGCATTGGGCACGAACCCATTTTCATTATCGGCATGTAGAATTATGGTTTTTGCACAAGCGTATTTAAAGTCGAATAAAGTCGATACTGTGGGTTTTATCTATGCTGTGCCATTGTAAAGAAACATAACAATTGACATCCTTGGAAGATATACTGACTGAATTTATACTATTTTAAACAGATTGGAATGCTATACACGATTTCTCAATATTTAATAACTAAAATAAGTATAATCCCATTTCAAATAGTCGTATACACGTGTTTTCAAAGCTCCAAGAAGCAATTATCCTCACAGCTAATATGTTAGAGCCGAATTCCATTTACGGTTTCTATTTCCAATCTTAAAGATAAATGCCCTCTCCTAGGTCCCTTCTTGACAAGAAGTTCTTTTAATAGTACGATCCGCATCCCAGGGTATATTTATTCGACCTCGTTTACGTAACAGTCAATATAATTTGCGGAGTATATCGAAATTGGAACACACTGTATTGCGGCCCTTTGAAGAGCAATATATCGAGCGAAAAGCTTCTAGAGGGGGCCTAAGCCAGCATTCGTCTTCGCGGGTTCGAATGGGCCTTATTGAATTTCTTGAAAAGTCAGCGTGATGGACTGGGATATGTATCTTATTCTGTGTTATTACTTTATTCCCATCGATTTAGCTCTTCTTTTGTGCCACACGCTCACTATATATATACATATTATTCTATTCATCTGCCTAGAGACATACGAACCAAGCCTCATAAATAGTAAATTCTTTTCGGTAAAATTCAAGTATTCAAGTATTATTACCGAGCTAAAACTAATGCATCATGTATACAGTAGCAGGACTGTATTGTCCGCAATGGAAGCCGGGCTCTTAGAAAAATCCTCTTAGGGAAAATACGACGGTGAAATTCGTCGGTTTAAAATTTTATTCAGCTTAGTCCAGGAGTACACATATTTTTCCTGATAATCCCTTAATTCAGAGTGTATTGCAATAAGAGCCCTGATTGGGTAGTAATGTACTAGGCGTCTCAGGACCTCATGCCAATAATTCAGTAGTGCATAAACGGTTAATAAATAATGTAGGTGATGCATTTGTTTTAGAAAGTTATATAAGGCACATTACAGAGCCTTAGATTAGATAGAGTTATTCCAAAACAAGATAGGTTGTATCTTGTTTTGGAATAACATTACAAGGTAAAATACGGATACCAACCAGACTGATGGAGGTGATGCTATGTCGCCACCATTAAAGTTGTACTTAGCTGAGACGGCGATGACAACGATGGTACGCCTCAAAGCTATGGGTATACAATGGGTATACAATGGGTATACAATGGGTATACAATGGGTATACAATGACGGCATCACTTCTAAGGGTTGCTACTGATAACATCCCTCACCAATTCATTTTCGACAAACTTTATACAATCCTTATTAATGGTGAGAATGAAACCACCGTATAAAGGATAATCAGTCTTCACGGTTCGTTTAAAGAGAAAAAAGAAGCAGGCTGTCGACTATAGTCGAGAAGCCTATATATATATATTTATAGAAGCCTCGATATATATGGGCAATACGGGATAAACATACTAGCTATCTACAAATTGAGCTGGTAGAAACAACTACTACTGATCAAAATCTGTACAGAGAGTAGACAGTCGCTATTGGCCATACCGAACTACGACAAGGATAGTAAGAGAATGTCCTCAAGCGCTTGCGGATGCAGCTCTCACAAACAAAATTTTTGCTTATTGGGTGAAAAGTCATCCGCATTGTAGAGGCAACTAATATGTTGGCTAGAGAAAAGGCTAATATGTTGGCGAAAAAGGCATGCAGCAGGAGCACTTTTGGCCCGAGCCCTCCTAGCCCGCTGACTATCACAGGAATTATTCAATAATTAAAGACTACTCCCGTGTACAATTTAATGAACTGTGGGATGAAATAGGCAGCTGCCAACTTAGCTGCCAACTTGCTAGTGAGTTTTTAAAGTATTCCAACCAAAAAGCGGCAATGGTGACGATGACTAAGAATAATCTTCGTTTTGTAAGAAGCATTTTCACTCAGCTAAGAAAACACCTTCACAATTTGTGCTAAATGAAACTTTTGTAGATGCAAAATGAGGAGACCATGTCACATTTCTTATGCGACTGCTTCGCTCTCTCATTAACAGGAAGATCCATACTGGTGAATGTTGGCCTTTCTTGGCCAACATAAGGGAGATCTCCTTAAGCAACGTCGTCACCTTTTATAAACTATTAGGATGGCTGGCGGATTAGATGGGTTTAATTCTCAAAAAAAGCAAGCACTTCTCAACGTCGTCCTCCCACTCTTCTAGAATCCAGAAGGGCAAAATTCTAATATAACAGTATTTCAAGGTATTCAATGTTGTATGAATTAAGTAAATGCGCGTAATTCTCTATAACAGAAATGCAAATTTTCGAACGAAGTAGTAGGAAATGAGGGTTTGATACCCCAAAATTTTGGATAAATGAGATTTTCAAACTTTAAGTAAGATAACTACCTACTTCACACATTTGTAGCAAGCTTTGAGTGATGACTCATTTTATTATCTGTTTGTTAGACTTTAAAAAGTTCATTTATTGTCAGTACATAAACTTAATGGCTAATAAGAGTAAATACCTTATTACTAATGTCTATATATAAATATATTACGTCACTGCACTGTTCTAAACGCCAAAAACGCACAAGAAATCCACTGATCTGATTTCTAATAACGATTCGTGAGTTTGTAAGGCTAAGTAATACGTAAAATATAATACAAATCATATTTCGTATATAAGATAAAAATCAAATCCTAAAGAGTTGACTATTACCCTAGTGGCTGGGACGAACGTGTTAAAATAATCCGCTGAATCTTTAAAGTGGAACGAAAGGAAAGAAATGTCACTTGGAAAAGGAAAATCCCATGTAAATGAAACTTTAGGGACAATCTATTCTCCGAAATAAAGTGCTCTATTTGAAAATTGTTTTAGGAAATTGTGACAGACGTCGAGAGGGAACAGTTTTACGGAAAACAAGCTGTGTAGACCTGTGGATAATGGATGTAGGACTGAAATATTGGAAATTAAAATCTTGAAATATTCACTTTGGACTTTTTAGGAGAGTTTCTGAAAAATGTGTTATGGTATATACATATAATGGGTTGATAAGGTATCCTGCAAGACACTTATTTTGTTTAACGAAACATTGATTTCTGAAAAAGTGTGTTATTTAAATACTTTCAAAGTATGATGTCGTTCCTCTTATTGATTTAGTGATTAACAAGATAAAGGTATCTCTAATTATCTCTATAATCTTTGAAAACTCTTTACTATACTCAGATTTAATAAGAAAAAATAATGCACAACACATACAACTTCGAATTAAAATCGAAAGTAGAGTGAAAATACGTTATTTCATTTAGTTGAGTGTTAATTTAATTTGGGAGTTGAATAAAACTTATTGCGTGTATGTCTATTTAGGTCTGAAATGATAACATTCCTAAGACGTGTTTTAATCTAACCATAAATGTTTTGCGATCTTAGCTAATATTACCCCTGCTTAATGAAAGTATGCTATCGAATTATGATTAGATCTTTTTTCTTATGAAAATAGTTGCTTAATTATTGCTAGCAGGAAAATGTAACTGGAAAATAACACGAATGATAAACAAGAAATATACAGAATTTATTTCAAGAGGCTGATTTTTTGTAATACCAAAACAACTAGAATTATTTTTAGGGAATACTCTGGTACTATCCAAAAATATATCGAAGTGCCGTCAATGTATTTTAGGAAGCGTATTACCGAGTATTAATTCCTACCCGGCAACCTTTTTCAAATGATACCTCGTATATTTTGTGTACTAACTGATACTTCAATTTATTATCTACTGAACGCTTTTTTAAAATTTAAAACCGGTCCATAAATATTGGAGAAATTTTCAATTACTTTTTGTATGCAACAAATAAGTATTCTTTTAAAAAGGGTTAGTAGGCCAAAGACAGTTGTCAAACATAATTCACAAACAAAAAGGTATCTATTTATTTGAGGATCCTCACCAATTATTACAATACAAGTCTTGGTTGCTCCCGATTCCCACGACATCATTAATATTGTCTCTACAATATAATAATGGATATTAAAAGGAAGGGCGAGAGACAAGACATTTAAAGCATTTTGATGCTTTGTCGCACAGCGGGTAAATTAATCTCTTAAGTAAGACGTTAACTGATTATGATTAAGTTGAATTAGCTGTATCTGAAGCTAATACATTTTGTGAGATAATAATGAGAAATGACTTTCCAATATTTTCTAATAACTTCTTTAAACATCAAAATTAGTTTCTAAAAAAATATATTTAATAACATTTGTACAGTCAAATTATTATTATAGAAAAGTTTCTGTAATATCACAAACTATTAACAATTATTTTTTAGACAGAAATGATATCATAATCTTCCAGAAGTCAGAGATACGCTCATTGGATCAGACTTTAGAAAACGGTTCTATTAACGACCAGTAACCTCCTCTAACGCCATAATTTTGAAAAAGGGAATATTCTACCGAGTTCATAAGTTTTCACTATTTTGAAACTCACCCTGTATAATAGGTAAATATATTATGTATACAGGATGGCCTAAAATAAGATAATTTCCAATTAACATATAGTCACCCCGGAAGAAAAGGGACATAACTCAAAATAGTTATTTATTATACAAGGTAAAAAGTATTAGATTCGGTTTTTTGTCTCTGTTTGTGACAACACAACCTCGAGCTAAAATCTAATATTTTTCCCGTGTATAATACACTTTTTTTCTGTGACGGGAAAAAAGACGATTTAATATGGAAAAAAACATATTATTACAATATATTAAAGTCGGAAAATTAGCGATGTGAAATTTGAAGTTTTAAACTGGTAGGCTGTTGTACTTATAGCGACAATTAGACCTGCGTTCTAAGGAAACCTTTTAAAGTAATTAAATATCTGTCAATTTAATTCTGTGATTTGACTTAAAAATTGCAAACTTAGTGGTTGTTTAGTAGTTATTTTGAATAATATAGTCATTCATGCAATGCACATTTAATAATTGTACTTTTGATATAAAGGAAATGTAACTTTTGTATAATAAAATATTCTAAAATTAAATATCTAACCTTTACTTATGTGTATATACATATGTATATCAGGGAAAAAAAGTATTCAGTTTTTTTCCCGGAGAAAAAAGAAAGAAAGAAAGGAAAAATTTCATAAAAAGTGATATTTTGTTACCTGTCAACAGGGATAACATGTCAAACCTTTTTCCCGTCACAGAACAATAATTATTTATTGTATGTACAAAGGAAAAAAGTATTAGATTTAAAATCTAATATTTTTCCCGTGTATAATACACTATTTTTTTCTGTGACGGGAAAAAGACGATTTAATATTGAAAAAAACATATTATCACAATATATTAAAGTCAGAAAATTATCGATGTAAAATATGAAGTTTTAAACTGGTAGGCTGTTGTAATTATAGTGACAATTAGACCTGCGTTGCTAAGGAAACCTTTAAAGTAATCAAATATCTGTCAATTTAATTCTGTGATTTGATTTAAAAATTGCTAACTTAGTGGTTGTTTAGTAGTTATTTTGAATAATATTTTAAAAAAATAATTTAATAATTGTACTTTTGATATAAAGGAAATGTAACTTTTGTATAATAAAATATTCTAAAATTAAATATCTAACCTTTACTTATGTGTACATATGTATATCCGGGAAAAAAAGTAATTTCATAAAAAGTGATATTTTGTTACTTTGTTACCTGTCAACAGGGATAAAATATCAAATGTTTTTCTCGTCACAGAAAAAAACACGTTTTTTGAATTACATATTTATAAAAATTGCAAATACTCTAGTTTTCATTAGAAAAATGTCATAACTTAAACTCATCAAGTTTTACGTCAGAGTGCAGATGTGCCAATTTTTTCCGTACCTAAAACTAGGGCTGTGAAATTGAAATAATGACACAACTTCAGTTGAGATGTGTCTGTTTTATTTCAAAATATGAGGATCTTACTTAACATAATTTGGTAATAACAATTTTCTTTCAAAAAATTTACATTACTGTAATTACAAATAGTCAATATACATTTTAAAACATGGGAAATGTATTTTTTGAGTTATGCCACTTTTCTTCCGGGGCGACGATATGTAGGCCATAAATCTGTTGCTAGCGAGCAACAGCCTTTTGACAGTGAAGTAAGATAAGGGTATTTTCTAGAATATCTTTAAAGCCATTAGAGATAACTTTATGAAATTTTATATGGTGTCTACCTGCTATAACTAAAAACAAATGGTATAAAACCTATTTTAAAATGTTATTCAGGAGCGTCCCAAAATGGGCGGTATGGGTAAATTTTATCATTTTATCATCAAACTTTTTATATCCATTTTTTTCTATATTTGAGTAAAATTGTTTTCGGTTTAAGAGAACATGAATTACAGACAGTGTAACAATTTTTAAATCGATTTCATAGCAGGTAATCATTTATACCCTTGTCTTACTTCACCGTCAAGGAGCTACAGCTCCCTCAAGAATAATTGTTTCAGGATGTATGTTTAAAATTGTCTCCAATTGCTGCCCCATGTGAAAACACAAAAGGATCAAGAATAATGTCCCGATAATTAATCGCAATTAAAAAGTCATCAGAGAAATGACCCTTGTTTCTCCACCTACACTGACTCCTTCCCACACCATCACTGTTTCCCCTCGGTACTTGATAACCTCCTGAGAAGTGACCAGACGTTCTGCATTAGTTGGCACGCATGAAGTCGTAAAGAATATTAGTAAAATAAGTATGTCTTCACTCCATCTCCAACGATTGGAGACACAAGATTTAGAGGTGTTAATAGCTTCAGCTACAGTTCTTTGTGTACAACTACCTGGAAATATACCAACAGCACGCCACTGCATCTTGCGGTCTATATGACCTCTTTCCACGTTCTACAAAGTACGAACTTACTCGTACTTTATATTATTTTATTTATATTATACTCGTATAATGTACCTACGTGAACTTGTTACTCTGCTAATACGACAATGCAATAAGAAAACTAAAAAAAAAAAAACGAAAAACGAAATATTTTAATAAGTTAATAATATTATATAATGTCACCGCCAAAAAGTATGCATCAACTGGAAAAAGGTTAATTTCAACATTTTTTTTGGGAAATAAGTTATGTAAGTAGCATGTGCTTGTGAAAAGAGTGAATCTATTCACATCAGCTCTACACTGCGATTTTTGGTGTAGAAGACAGTTCGGTTCTTTGATCTGTTTTTATGATGAATTTAAAAAGGTATGTTTAAAACGTATGGATGTTTTTAGAAAAAAATTGTTATTGCTCATTAGGTTTTTAATTAGATCGTTTAATACCAAACAGACACAGGGTGTTTTGAAAAGTTTTAAAATAATAGCGATTAGGTCCCATTATTTTTTTGTTTGTTAATGCAAATATTGATATCTTGAATCTGAAATATAAACCCTTATGAACGCTAGATATCTTATTTCTACTTAATTAGTCATTAATAACATATTTATTTTGTAACGCGTTTTTTTAGTAGTTGATTGTTTAGGAAAATTGACACGAATTAGCTCATTTGGTGCGAAGTCCTTAAACTAAAATATAGTTTAAAAGGAATTTGGCATCCTTCTCAATAGTCCCCTTTGTCTTTAATGAGGGAAAACTTTAGTTGAAGAGTTGCTGCCTGGAAATTACTTAGTCACCTTGTCACATGGCCTAATTAAGAACCAAATTAGCAAAGGAAAATATTACAGATTTAGAGATAAAAACTAGACAGTAATTCTTCATTTAATAGTAAATTTTAGACTGATTAATAGATAGTTAATCGGACTATGGAGAAGGGTGACATACCCGTAAATTCCAAATAAAAATATAATACTCCTCTAATATTTAGTTATATCTCTTAACACTCCTCTAATATCATTAAAGCTGAGATTAGAGGCTTGCGTAGGCATTCTAAACGTGTGGACTCTTTTTAAATCAGCTCACTACATTATGTTTTATAATTAACTAGCGACCCGCCCCGGCTTCGCACGGTTTACGACATCACACTATCCTTCCTCTTGAATCACTCTATCTATTAAAAAAAAACGCATCAAAACCTGTTGCGTAGTTTTAAAGATCTAAGCATACATAAGGGACAGACAGACAGCGGGAAGCGGCTTTGTTTTATACTATGTTATGATATTAAAATATTATGTACAGTTTTATAATTAAAAAAATATAAAACAATATTAACACTATTTTTCGAAATATAAACCATTATTTTCTATAATTATTGTTATCCAACATTCTGAGAATAATGAAATTTGTCGATGATATAATTCCGTTGTTTTAGATTAGTTGACTATCCTTGATAACGAACGCGTAAAACTTCATATATACTTTCCAATTAACTACTGTAGAACTCGCCATCAACTGCTCTGCCACCTGGAATTAATTCAAAATGCAGTACACCTTCAAAATTCCACCAAACACTTAACATAACCTTTTTTCCAAATCTGTCTTGTTGAACAACCGGAATTGGTTGGTTTCCTTGCCATAGTTGTTTAACCCATTATTGTTTTTAATTAACCCATTGCTGTTTTTTGTCAGGATTACGGAAAAATATCCACATTTGGTCGCAAATAATAAATATTTTCCAAAAACGATCACCAGTTGGATTTTGCAGCAATTGATTGCAGATTTCAACACGTTTTTCTACTTGAAAATTTGTCAATTCGTGTGGATCTTGTCTTGGCCGTCTGGAGTCGAAATGAAACATTTTTAACAGATAATGAATGGAAGATTTTGACATTCCAACAATTATTGACAACTCACGAGTGCCTCAATGTGGTTGTTCATTTAGGGCGGCTTGCAATAACTTCTACGTTTCATCTACGTCAGATGAAACGTTTGAACTATGCTGCTACTCTCGAACGATAGCAGGACTGTCAACATCACAAATTTATTTGGCTGTTATCCCGTGTTCTAGCGACATTTTCATCGGTTCTTGAGGATGAAGGTCTTCCGCTGCGTGGTTCATCTTCTATCGACTCTCTCACCGAAAAAAATTGGGCTTTTTGAAAAAACACTGTCTCCGTAAGCTTGTTCAAGTTCTGCAAAAGTATCCGTTGCGCTGTGTCCAAGTCTGGAAGCAAAACTTGATAGCACACCGTTGCTCAAAATTAATGAAACTACGCACTAGAAAAACCCGGTTTACGAAAACAGTTAAAAAGAACAAACAAATGACTCTAACAAGTTCAAACTTGTATTGAAGGTGCATTACATGTTAATCTACCGCCTATCACCTAATAAAATCGAGTTAGCTGACTCGGTGACTCAATTCACCGGGTCAACTCTTCGAGTTAACTCACTCGCGAGTTATTCATCTCTAATGTGCACATATATACATACAGTAAGCGGCACCCTAATGCGTACATAGCCGAATGAAGGGCAATTCATAATTGAATTTCTTTGTTCAGTAGATGTAAACATGAGGTGAGAACCAATCGCAATCCAATCGCTAGCGCAGGCGTATGAAAGACGTCCGGTTTGTCGGTAGGGCTGTTTGAGTTAAAATTTGAAATATAATTTTATATTTTATTCTGGTCTAGTGCCTGATCAGAAAAGTGCGTACTCAATAATCAATATTGATGATACTTACACACATGTGCTTACACACATAAGTCATTTACCAATGATTTTACGTATGTGTGTAAGCTAAAACACATACGCCAGCACATCTCCTTCGAACAACTATTCGCATACTAATATAAGATATAAATTAACCAAACGACAAGTACGACAACAAACGACTAGAGTCTAGCCGGTACCAGGTCACGGGTGATCCTGGCCAATGAGAAATACCTGTGTAACGCGGTGAAGACGGCAAACTTGATGTAAGTAAGTCACAAAACTTTGATATGGAAGTTTAAAGCAATCACCTTACTAATTTAGCTCGATTCTTTTTTTAATATTAAAATTTAGTTTTTAAGGAAATACAGACAAAAATGGTCTTATTATTTAATGAAAATTGATTAAAGGATTTACACTTTTAATTTATTTCTCAGCAGAAAAATTGTCTAGAAGCATGCGCGTTTTTCTTTTTCGGTTTGATTGGTCGGATCGCCCATGACCTGGTGCCGGCTAGACGCTAGTAGTAAATTCGCCTAACTATGACATAAAAATGTATCATTTAATATGTATTTAATATCCACCTATGTACGCATTAGGCTGCCGCTTACTGTATAAACTCTTAACACAAACACAAACTACTTGCATAATTTATTTTCCAACAGAATTTAAAATAAACTTTTTTTTGCATTCGGTCCAAACTTTTTGGCGGTCGGTGTAGAAACACCTTAAATTAAAAAGGAACCTTTCGATTCCGTGTCGTCTGCGACGACAAGAGGGTAACGTGCGTTATCTCTCTCGCCCCCAAAATGCGATCAAAATATTCATCGAACTAAAAAGCCACACCGCGCCTCGGAGGTTTTAAGGGAATTGAAAAGAAGTGAGTGCGTATATATCCATAACATATCCGGATTAAATGGATTTATTCCGGGCAGTTTATTTAGAAGTTTCTTTCCGAATTCATACATTAGTGCTCCAAGTGCAGAACCGAAACTTTATTTTTGTACGTGCGGTGAATGTTAAGTAAGACATCGGGAGTTTCTAGACAGCTTGATGTAGTGTTTCGGCCAGGTAAAATGCTTTCTCATACGAGCGGAATTTATTTATTTCGGGAAAGCATTCGACGTCGGCATTATCGTACGCATCTCAATCCATCTTAAATAAATCACCCAAGTTTCGCAATCGATATACCCTACCTACCTACCATCCCTTTTGCCCTGTATATTTTACCGCCGACCCGTCCGGTTTTATGTGTGAGAATTTTAGAATGTTGCATGAGGAGGTTAAAAAACCGGGCTGTAGGTACGTTGATGTAAGAGTTCACTCTTCAAAATTGCGTGTAAACTTACTCCCACATCCACGTAGAGCAGGATGTATCATATATCTATAACGTCGTTAAAAAGATTTAAAATATACATATATTAGATAGGCCTAAATTAGATCTTTAAAACAATAAAATGTTCTGGAACGTTGAAATTTGAATTTGAGCAAAACCAAAGTTTATGTCTGTCGGTCAATCTTCTTCAGAAATCATAGATCGGGATTTCAAATTTCAACCTTATTGAATCTTATAAGTATGATATATCTGACGACGAACAACGAAGGAGAGCCTCGATTTGTGTTCTTGTCAGGATACTGCGATGATGTATAGGGACTGTCCTCTAGTGTGCCTAAATAGGACTCGAAGTGTTCCAGTTGGGTCTGACAAGGCCAGCAACCACTAGATATCGTTCATAGCAGCACACCACTGACGATAGGTCCCTTAAGCTAAAATGCAATGAGAATAATTTTCAGTCACTGTCGACAGAAATCGTAGATCTGGATTTCGACTTTACTGGGTCTCATAAGTATGATACATCTGACGACGAACAACAATGAACGAGTGCCTCGGCTTCACAATGAAGATGTTTGGAATGATATATCCCAAGAGGCCACTGATCATTAGATTTAATAGTGTCTCTCACCAATTAAATGAGATGCATAATCAGTCACGTTGATGCGACTCATTACTGGATGTCTTTTAACTGTTTTTTATTTTTTTATTTTATTAAAAACCTAATAATTTCTTGGTTATATACAAGGTGTGGCGTGAAGACTTTTAATTAACCGTATATGGAAAACGACAAATACCTGAATTTAAAAAAATTGTATACGGGGATTAATAGGTGTGATGCTTTTGATGAAAGTATTGATATCAACAGGGCAATTCCTGTTATACGGAAGTTACTGTAAACTTTGTTAGTTTAAATGGAACATGCTATTTTTAATTTCATTTTCGAATTCTAAGTAAAAATCTTAGGTCGAAAATCATCAACATATCCAATGTCGAGACAACCGTGTTCGAAATATTTCGATTTTCTAATAATTATTTTGATAAATCATAGTTTTTCCATCTTCCTATAAATCCTTGAATATCTTTTATATTCAAATCAGTTTAGATTTAGGGAATGCCAATACAGATCAAAAGAGAAAAAAGTTACTTCAAATAGCTGAATAAAACACAGAGTGTTCTATTTAAAATAAGCGAGTTTGTGTTTTCAAGTTATCACAATTGGTGGCTTGGTATATAACGTTCTGTATAATGTGCAGATATTAATGCCTATATTCTGCCTATTCTAATGTATTCCTGCTGTGAAATTTTAGTCTTCTAGATCAAGTATTGCCTAAGAGAGCGTGAATCTTGCATGATCACGATTTCTAAAAAAAAATATAAAACCTAAATATTTCGAACACGGTTGTCTCGAGATTGGGTATGTTGATGATTTTCGACCTAAATTTAACGTAAAAATTACGTTAAATTCGAAAATTAAATAAAAAATAGCCTGTTCCATTTAAAATAACAAAGTTGACAGTTACTATCGGTGTAACAGCAGTTGCCCTGTTGATGTCAATATTTTCATCAAAGATATCAAAACAACAAACACCCGTATACCAACTTTCGAAATTCGGGTATTTGTCGTTTTCCACATAAGGTTAACTAAATATCTTCACGCCACACCCTGTACATTTTATGTGAAAATTTCAATTAAACCGCTTAACTAATAGTGGGTGTTGAGGTTTTTTATTCAAATCAGTATAACTGGAAGTCCGTCAATCTCAGTCCGTCAATACTTAACACGATGAATCATATTGTCAGTGATTGGTCAGATTCTCAATTCGATTGATCGTGTATAGTCTCTATAGAATACAATCCTACCAAAAACATGGACACCAGTATATCAATAGAATATTTAAACTCAGTACCATATTGCAGTAGTCAGATCGAATTTTCCTAAATCAGTAACATATGTTTTATATATACGGGAACAAAATAAGGGGACAGCGAAGTCGCTCTCGCCGAATTATAGTCGCTTTTCTTAAAGCGTTGTGGCCTGTACGCCAGGGCGGAAGACGCCATAACGAAATCAGAACATGTAGAAATTGATGTGTGTATAGCCAAATTGAGTTATGTTTCGACTCAATCTTCTTATTTTATTCCTCAATAAAATTTAGCGAATGTGTTTCTTGTGTGCCTGGAATAACAATTTTTTTGTGCAGACATTTCTATTCAGTTGCGTTTGAAATGCACGTGAGGTTCCCCCTTGTAGCGAAACAGATGGATGACATTATGGTGTTAGGTATGTATAGCTAACAAGGACGATTTTGGGCTATTTTTATACATTGCGTATTCAAATTTTGTGTAAAAAAACTGCCTTGTCAACATTAAATATAAGTATAGAAATCGTATGCAGGATTGTTTATATGCAGGGTTCCTTAAAAAATTCCTTCGATACTGTGCGATGACAGAGTTTTTATACAGACCTTTTTTTAGTACGTATATAGGAAAAAAAAATATGAGAACAAAAATTAAATGTTCTTTTTAATAATATATTAAAGTTAAGAAAAGACACGAAGTGTTGATGAAAACTCTATTTTACTTTCACATCTACGTAGCTCAGTGAAAGTAGTATCGAGAAAAATATTTTATTGTCTAAACATATTTAAAATGTTCTGAAATGTCGAAATTTTAATTGTGAAAAAAATAGGTGAGCTTTGTGAAATAAAACAAATGAAGTGCTTAATAAATTGTACCACATACACATGCAACGTGTAGCTTTATTTTTTTTCTATTGCAGAAGTATTATAATAATACGTAAAAATTATTCAAGATCCAGACAGGCATATAATTTTATCAGCTAATTCAATAATACGTTTTGTCGTTCTTTTTTTAAATTGTTGCGCTGCTGACTACAATAACTACTTTAGAACTATTTTAATGTATCTTATGTTGTTTGAATGATAGCACTAATGTATTAAAAATCGTCTAGAAAGAGATGTGTCTATAATAAAATATGTCGTTTTGAAAAATAATATTTTGGCAGATAATCTTTATGAAGTCTTCTGGAAGTTAATTTCATATATGTATCATATTCATTGAAACTGTAACTTTTTGGAAAAATAAACTTCTCTACATCCAAATCAACTTTGCTCGGTTTTATCAACATTTTCATTTGAATGAGGATAATTTTCTTTGACTGTTATTCGGTGTAGAAATCTTTTGCTATATCTTTTTGCTAGAAATCGCAAACCCGAATTTCGAATTTCTTTGGTCAGTGTGATATACAGGGTGTCCACAAAGTTTAGGGGTATTTGTAAATTCATTTAAAAAAAAACTACAAGTTAGAAAACCATTTTTTTTTTGTTAATTTTTTAGACAAAGTTTTGGGAAATTAAGTGCCAAAGATTATGTTGTCCAAATGTCGACCCTCGTACTGCTGACACTCCTCTAACCTAAAACGGAAATTAGCTGCAACGCGTCTACACATCTCTCTGGAAACGGCGGCCATTTCGGTGCGGATTTTGTGCTTCAATTCCAGTAGAGTTCGTGGTTTGTTTGTATACACTTTTTCTTTAAGGTATCCCCATAAGAAATAATCGAAGGGTGAAAGATCGGGGCTCGTCGGGGGCCTGTTAATGGTGCCTCAACGAGAAATCACTTTTTTTTCGGGAAAATTTCATTGACAACCGCAAGCGATTTGTTTGAGGTGTGGCAAGTGGCCTCATCTTGTGGAAACCATGTTTCCATATTAAAACCTTCAAACTCCTGCAGTTGTGGGACTAAAAAGTTCCTTAACATGTCACAATACCGTTCACTGTTTACCTAAGTGCTTGCCCTCGCTGGTCCTCAAAAAAATAAGGCCCTATTATGCCTTCACCAGACATGGCAGCCCACAGAATAACCTTTGGTCTATGTAGTGGTTGTTCATGTTTCTGTCTTGGATTTTCATTGGCCCAGTAGCGGCAGTTCTGTCTGTTTACGTGACCATTTAAGTGAAAGTTCGCTTCGTCACTAAACATAATGTTTTCAAACATTAGGAAGCGTTGAAACATTTCATTTGCAAAACTCAGTCTTAGAGGATAATCGGTAACGTTCAATTTTTGAACGAACTGGATTTTGTAGGCTGTAAGATGTAAATCTTGCTTCAGCATTTTATGCAATGACGATTTTTTAGTTCTTTTGAATTTTGAAGTTCTTGACTGCGTTTGCGAACTGATTGAGACGGATTTTCACGCACTGAAGCTCTAACTTCTTCAATCATATGTTGGGTTCGAACAGAGCGCGGGCGACCTGGATTGTGAATTTTTATAGTCGAACCGGTATTCTCAAATATATTCGAATCCATATTCTGATGGTATCGTCCTTAGGTGCATTCCGTACATTAAATTCTGCACGATACAAACGTTGAGCAGTGACTATCGAATCACCATTGCGATAATACGCGCGTACGAAAAAAGCGCGATGGTCTCCCGGGTACATTTCCATGGTTGCTAAATTTCCAAAGAGTAGTATAACAACCTACCCTTACCGCGCTCCTCCGAACTGCACCGTTACACGGATAGTGCAGATACAAATACCCCCTACCCTTTGTGGACACCCTGTATCTAACGACGAACAACAACGAACGAGAGTCAGCTTAATTTTGTCATCAGGAGAATACAGTGGTGGCATAGAGGGACTGCCTTCTAGTATGCCTAAATGGGACTCGACGGTGGGTCGCCAAGCGCCAGAGGTCATTCCCGGGAACACACCACTAACGGTAGGTCCGTTAAGCGAGAGTAGAATGAGAATAATTTCCATACGCTGTTATTTATCGTTAGAAATCGCAGATTCGGATTTCAACTTTATAAGTTCTCATCAATGCGATATATCTATTTATTTACAGTTTGGTATTAAATACACATAAGTATTGACACACATCAAAAAGGAACAAATGTTTGTAAGTATGTAAGAAAATAAATGGTAAATGTAGATAAAATAAAACAATTTCAAGTATACAACATGTAGATAAAATTAGATGTACATATAAAATTTTTGATACACAACATACACATTAAAATAGATATTATTTATAAAAACAAAGAAGACAAACTACAATAATTACATTTCACTAACATTACTTAATAAAAACTGATTGGTGTCATAAAAAGCATTTTTTTAATAAATTATGTTTTTACCCTCCTTTTAAAATGATTAAAATTTAGATTCCTAATGTTTACTGGTAAGATATTATAAAACTGTAATCCCCAATGATTAGTTCCCACTCTTGTTTTACTTAATCTTAAAAATGCTACATCCAGATTCTCCTTTTTTCTGGTGTTGTAAGTATGTATTTCTTTACGAAATGGAAATTTCATCATATTATTTTTCACATAACCAGACACTGAAAGATGTAAGTACACAGTACAGTAAGTATATTCATCTTTACAAATTCGGTCTTACAATCTATCTAACGACGAACAATAATGAGAGACAGTCTCGTTTCCATTGACTTGAAAATATTTTCACTTACTTTCAAACTACTGTGATATGATTACTTTTTATATTTTAATATTTTAAAATGTTGATATATTTCAATCTATTTCTAGAATAACAAGGAACAAGAATTACTCATTTTAAATATACCTTCAATAGGAAGAAATTATTAAAAGTGACTTATTAAAAACTGACCACGAAAATCATACTAGATTTTTTTGAGGTTAATTTTGTTAAGCTTTAATATGTCACTCTTAATGAGTATCCGAACAAGAATCATAAGTATAAGTAATTGTTGAATACTCACAAGCAATATTATTAATAAAAAAACATTTGTATGAATTATTATTAGTAATTTGTGTTCATACCTTTTTCTTAGTTTAATTTTATATTGATCTGCCATTAAATAAAAAAAATCGTGTCTAGTAAACCTAAAGATTTTTGTCACTATGGTGGCAGTAAAATAAAAGATTACTATATCATTATTTTCATAAGGATTTGCTCGAAAGAAATATTTAACAGGAGTTTTCATAATTAGATTATTACCAACTACGAACATACAGAGGTTGCAGTGGTTTAAATTCAATTTACCTACATTAATAATAATAAATAACTTTATGGAATATCTTAAAGTTCTAACGAACAGCTAGCTGTTTTTTCTCCATGTTAAGCAATCTTTTTCCAATTCTCTTTTGTACAGTTCAATTATTCAAATCCGAGCCGTTTAATTTAACAAACAATTCTGAAGTGTATGGTTTATTTAGATGTGTCTAAAAATAAACTGTAATTGGACCGTTTGGATCCTTCAGGCTTTGTCGGGACTGTTCTTCTAGAGTCTCTGAACAATATTACAGATACTCAAACACATAATAATGCAGCTAAAAAGTTCTTTGTTCTGCGCTACGCTTCTTTTATCAGTTTACATGTCTGTGAAAAAAGATATATAATGACGAAATTTAATGAGGGAAATTTAAGTGGATACATTATAGCTAGCCATTTTTCCTTAGCTAACAATATTTATTTTAATAATGTAAATGTTTACTGAATGAAGAAACAGTACGCGAGTAGACCTTTAATAAAATTATTTTTCACTTAAAATTACTTAATGGCTGTTCTTTGACTTCATCTGTCCCACACATCTGTTTGAAGCAAATATTTTATATTTTACATTGTATATACATAAATTGAGGCGTATAGTGCCAGAGTGGCCTAAGTGAAAAAAATGCTTAAAACAGTAAATGGCATAGACCACACGCATTTTTATTAAACTTTGTTGCGCTACAGTGACCTATGTTAACTCCAATAAAATATCGCTAGATGGCTGTATAGTTCCACTGTGGCATATAGTATCTGCTGATATTCGTTAGTGCAATAGTGGCCTAACATTAGTGTCTACTATATTAGATTTCAATATCGTGTACAATAGTGGCCTATCTTTTAACCTATTAAAAACATAATTGTGCGTGGTGTATCATAATACAGTATTATGCAGTTTCCAGTAACAGCAGGTAAATACTGCATGCATTAGGGTGAATGCCTTAATATGTCTGTTATTCCGGGTGACCGTTGATATTAATCGTATATTTCTTCTTTAGATAGCATGGATATGTGCGACATTATAAAAAAGAGGCCACGAATAGAGTCCGGTAATGATAATAGCGATGCATCTAGTGCTGAGGATCCATTTGCAGATTCCGGGTCGAGCTTTAGACCTACAGATTCAGATAATTCATCAGACGAAAGTAATGGTAAGTCTTATTCATAGGTTATCGGGTCATTCACTCCTCCAATATTATTTTGACTTACAGATGGTGAAACTCTGGGAACTGAGAGAAGATCTAATGCAGAAAATAGGAATATTCTCAATACAGTTGATCAGAAAATTAAGCCAAGAAACAGAAAACGTGGTAGTAGACGTAAATTTGCTGATAAAAGTCTATGGAAACGAAACGTGCGAAAAGAATTACGAAATAGTGGACATAGATATACGAGTGTAACTGGTAAATTAATTCCTGCTAAACAATTTGACAGTACTGACTGTCCATGTATGAAAGAATGTCATAAACTTATAACTCTCGAGCAACGCGAAAAAATATTTAAAAGTTACTACAAGCTTAGCAGTTACAATTTACAAACAGCGTACTTGTGTGGACAAATAAAACTTATTCCTAAAGTAAGAAGAACGGTTCAAAATAATTCGAGAACATACACAAGAATATATTATTTACCTAATGAAAAAGGTATTGATATTCCGGTATGCAAGGAGTTTTTTAAAAAAAATTTAAAAATTTCTGATGGGAGACTTACACGTGCGTTAAGTCAAAAGGAGCAGGGAGAAACTCCATCTCAAGATAGAAGGGGAAAAAAGACACCGTACAATAAAACAAGCGAAGAGCGACTCGAAACAGTTATGAAATTCATAACCAAATTTCCTAGATATCAGTCGCATTACTCACGAAAAAAGAATCCCAACCTGTGTTACCTACCTCCGACTTTAAACCTTTCAATAATGTATGATTTATACAAAAATGAAGTGAATGACCCTGTTTCACTCTTTGTGTTCCGAGACATTTTTCGTAAAAAATTTAACTTGACTTTCCATGCCCCAGTCTCTGATAGCTGCAGGAGATGCGACGAATATGAACAAAAAATTAAAACTGAATCTAACGAGACAATTTTAGCCAAGTTGAAGTTAGAAAAAGAACTGCATTTAAGAAAGGCAGAAAGTGCACGTAAGGGAATGGTTTCAGATGCTGAAATGGGTAAAATACCTGAGAATAATCTAACTGTTATAGCATTTGATCTGATGTCAACGCTGCCTACACCTCACCTTTCAACAGGGGTATGCTACTATAAGAGACAACTATGGACATACTGTTTAGGTATACATAACTTGTCAAACAATGAGGCTCACATGTATGTTTGGCATGAAGCCTTGGCATCACGAGGGCCTCAAGAAATTGGATCTTGTTTAAAGCACTACATTGAAA
Organism: Aromia moschata; assembly: GCA_029963805.1. Lineage (NCBI taxonomy): Eukaryota > Metazoa > Arthropoda > Insecta > Coleoptera > Cerambycidae > Aromia > Aromia moschata. The sequence continues at coordinate 213,102 of JAPWTK010000570.1, forward strand.
ATTATGCGAAGACATCAAAACTAATCCTGTATAGTGACCAGTGCGGTGGACAAAATAGAAATATTAAATTATCCCTCCTGTGTAATTACATCCTACAAAATAAATTGTCTAATATTCAGCAAATAGACCATAAATTCTTAGTTTCCGGCCATTCTTACTTAGCTTGTGACAGGGATTTTGGGGTTATTGAAAAAAAAAAAAAGGCTTTCAATGACATTTACCTACCAGATGATTGGATTAAAGTTATCAGAACTTCAAGAAAACGAAATCCCTTCATTATCGTTGAAATGAAAAGTAAAAATTTTTTGACAACAGTGCCATTAGAAAAAAATATTACTAACCGTAAAAAAAACAGTAGAAGGCGAACCAGTTAATTGGTTAAGGATACAATGGCTGCGATATGGCTTGAATGAACCGGACAGAATTTATTATAAAGAATCGAATAATACTGATGTTATCTTTAAAGAAATCGATATCAAGAAGCGAAAAATGGAGACTTTTCGAGGAGACCTTCCCATTTTATATCCAACAGGAAGGGAAATAGAGAAACTCAAGTATAGTAATTTACAAGACTTGTTGGGATATATACCACCTTATCTTCACGAATTTTACAAAAATTTAAAAGTTACTAATGTCAATAGTTTAGGTGATAATAACAATGATGGTGACTATGATGATGTGCTCCATTCTGTAGATCAATCTCAACAATCAACAGACACGAATTTAAACATTTCGTTATTAAGCCAAACTACAGATTTACCAGCAGGTCCTTCAACAAAAGAGTATTTAAGTGAACAGGCTGTGAGAATACAAAAGGAAAAAACTGGCAGATATAATATAAGAAAGATAAAGAGGAATACGAAAAATAAAAAATAAAGTGGAATAAAAATAAAAAGCGTAGATAGGAAGAAATATTTTTAGTTTACATCTGTAATATCAGTAGTTATTTGCCTTTACTATTTCTTGTTAAAAAAACACATTTTCTTTTGTTTTCCTGGAGAGGTTTTGTAGTAAATAAAAATAGTTTAAAATAGACTTTACTTTTATTTGACAAAAAATATTAGTGCAATAGTGGCCTACCATTTTTTTTTGGAAAATATATGACTTTTTTAAAAGATTTTGTTCAACATACTAAATGAACGCAATTGAAACAAAACATGTGAAAAAATAGTTTACCCTAATTTGAGAAAGTACCTCATAAACAGGTATGTTAAAATCAGCTTATTTTAAACAGGCATTTTTCTCAAAACTACGTTTTAACACTTAGGCCAGTCTTGTACTATACGCCTCAATTTAAAATCAAGTTCTGTTATTTTCCTTTTAATTGTTTCTATTTAATACTAATGCAGATTATATCAGTTTTAATACAGGATGCTTCACGACGAGTGCTCTTTTAAACGTATTGGCAAACAAGAGTCTGAATATTTGTATTAGGGAATTTTCAGGGAGGCTCGATTTCTCTAAAATAATGACCACTTTCTGTCACTTCTGGATATACTGGAAGTGGGTACTAACTTCGTTATTTAAAATACCACACTATATTTTTGCTCGAGTTATATCACATTATTTATTTATATACGTTCAGGTATCGTATTTCTCTAAATGCCCCACTCTAATAATTTATGAGATTCAGTCTAGAAAATGTAAAAAATATTGGATCTGGAACTAATGTTGAAGCAATATGGAAGCTAATAGTCAGCGATTTTATAGTTAACATTTGAATATATTTTCTAATTAAAAATTTAACTTCAAGTGCCTATCCTAAATATTTACACGTAATTACATTTTTTTCCAGCTTCACATCAAAAAGAAAATAGGACATTTTTTGAAAGTATAATTTGATTCTTGAAATTTCAATGTTTAATTCATTTAGACAATTGTTTTATTTTGTTGATCACAAAACCTTAATTATGTATGTATAATACAGTACATAGTACAGCACTGGGATAAATGCGAAATATATTTAAAAAACAGTACCTGGCAACATTAAAAACATGTACGTGCCATAGACGTATTTATTTTTATTGTTGATCATATATTATTCATTTGTGTTATCATTAGATATCACACATATCAATATCACACATAAATCAAATATTAGTTGCGATTTTGGAATACCATGCTGTTTATTGCGTTGTTTTCTGTGTCGTGCTTCTTTAATGATCATTGCAATAATTCTGTTTATGCCACCCTCTTAAATTTTAAGCCCGGTATACCCACAATAATCAATATGCAAATGGTGCGGATCGCTGCATTTTATTATTCAGCATGAAAAACTACTAGTGCATCATCTCCCCAAGGAAATCACCTATTTTGTAAAAAAAAGTCATAACTGCGTGTGCTCCGCGGTAGATCAGTAGTGACTGAGCGTGAGCGACATAGAGCTAATTCATTAGAGCCTTATACGCCCGAATAATATGCCTATAAAAGCAGGTAATTCATAGTTAGGCAAACAGTAGGCAATTCGAGGATCATACCGTTATACGGGTTGCATACCATTCAGGTTTAACTGAAAGCAAATACTTTTTCATGAATTATTCCTTATATAAACAATCTTTATTCACTGTCCGACTACTGTTAGATACTAGTGCTTCTAATGTTTTAAACAATCGTCACCTCAGGCCCTGTATATGTTTCATTCTCTTAGTATATTCATCTTAACAAAAGTTCAGTCGAGTGGTATGTAAATCAAAAAGGTACAATGTTGTCTATTTATTTCGATTTCGAAATACATTGTTCTCTATTTATTTCGAATATGTAGGTCCTGGGAAACTTGAACGTTTCATTTAAAATCAATATTAATTTATGACCAACAATAACAATCATTATGGGTCGATGTACTCCGTTGCTAGCTGTGATAGACCGGCAATGTTGAAACTCCATTCTGCTCAGCAAATAGGAAATTCTATTCCTGTACTTTTCTACCGTAGACCCTTTAAAATACATCTGAGACATTGTTTTATTATGGTTTTTTTTTTGTGTCGGATAACCCATTACGCCAAAACTACAACCTGTGAAAATATCTAGTCTGGAGATGTACAGGTACAGAAAACGATGGTTTAATTATTGCATGCAAATTAAGCTAGTTTGACTAAATGTAAATAAAATGTACACTCTACTTCAATTAAGCAAATTAGTCATTTGCCTGCATGTACAGAGTACACAGTATACCTGTTCTCAATAAAAAATCTTACAATCATTTTCAACTAACTAAATAAAATATATCACTTTCGTTCTATATTCTATAATAACTAATAAGCGACTTAATAAAGAGGCACTGTTCTTGAAAACCGTTCATTATACAAATAGACAACGGTTACTAGTGAAGCATTAAATTAATGAGTATACCTTTAAAATAACTGTAAATATGGCATAAAATGCTCTGTACCTTTAAAATAACGAAGTTAGTGCTCACTTCCCGTATATCCGGATGTCCGCAAGTGACAGAACGCGCCATCATTTTTTATGAGCAGAGCATCCCTAAAAACTCGCTGTTTTTAGGGAGTTTTCAAAGTTTCAGCTCCGCATTATTTCTAGTTATCTCGAAACGTTTAATAGAACCTTTACTTCATTTGTCTACAATCCATGAATTCATTTAATACAGAATTACGAATGTAACAGCGTCTAATTTCTTTATTTATTAATATAAAATTGTGAAATTCATAAGAGCTACATATGTAATTATTGATAAGGGTTTATTTTTCGACCTAATATTATTTCCGGCTTCCGGTTTAACCTAAAATCGACCCAACTTATTTTAGATAGACTTGATTATTTTTTTTTAGCTTATATTACAGGGTTTGTCCGGAAAGTAATGTCAGGGAATTTTTTTCCCGAGACTGTACACGCCAGCCCGCGCTTTACGTGCTGGGATTGTGGAGGAGGATCTGGCAACAAGATCCAACAAGCGTCAGTTGTCTACCGGTCGTTGTAGCGGTCGCATCACTCGTTCTTTGAGAGTTGTTGCAGTGACCCGGTGCAAGAAAAAATGCAACGTTCGCTTGAGCAACGGATGGCGATCAAGTTTTGTGTGAAACTGGAGAAGAGTACTGCGGAAACCATTCCAATGTTGAAGAAGGCTTTCGGCGTCAATTGTCTTTCGGACAGGCAAATTTTCCGGTGGCACAAGGCCTTCGCAGAAGGTCGGGAAGATGTCAACGACGAGAACCGCGCTGGACAGCCATCAACCTCCAGTTCCGACGACAATCTTAAACGTGTACGTGACTTGTTGAATACTGACCGTCGTCTAAGGGTCCGTTTAATTTCCGAAACATTAGACATTACGAAAACCATTGTTCACGAAAGTCTTTAGGAATGAGGAAGGTGTGCACGAAGCTCGTGCCAAAAGTGCTAACGGACGATCAAAAAGCGAGGCGCGTCGAAACCTGCCAAGAACTTTTGACCACCTGCGAAGACAACCCCGCTTTCCTTGATGACGTCATTACCGGGGACGAAAGTTGGGTCTTTGAATACGATCCGGAGACGAAGAGGCAAAGTGCGGAATGGCACACGTCGAACTCCCCTCGCCCCAAGAAGGCCAGGATGTCCAGGTCAGAGATCAAGACAATGCTGATTGTCTTTTTTGATTGCCGGGGATTGGTCCATCATGAGTTCGTTCCGCAGGGGACAACCGTAACCGGAAAGTTTTACGTCGAGGTCCTGAAGCGGCTGAAACGCAGGGTGAATCGCGTCCGCCCAGACATCTCAAAATCCTGGAAGCTTCACCACGACAATGCGCCTTCGCACACCTGCTTCCTCGTGGCCGATTACCTCGTCAAGGCAGGCATCACCGTTGTTCCTACAGCCCCGATGTGCCCCCCCCCCAGACTTTTTTCTGTTTCCGCGCCTCAAAACCCCAATGAAAGGACAGCATTTTGGGTCGGTGAAAAACATTCAGAAGGCTTGCACCGACGCTTTAAAGGCGATTCCGGAAAATGACTACCGTGCGGCTTTTGATGCGTGGAAGACCCGCTGGAACCGATGTGTGGACGCACGAGGAATGTATTTTGAAAGTTTCTAAAGATTTGTACACATAGAACCAATAAAAATCATTTCAAAGCTCACTGACATTACTTTCCGGACAAACCCTGTATTCACCTTAAAATTATCTTTCCACCAAAGAGACATAAAAAAACTAGAAGATAGAAATAGCGGTCAAGTCGAAGCTTTTCGGTTATGTCAAACTCTTGACAAGTGACTGTCACAATTGTAAAATAAATAATGGCTGTCATATACGCTTGTGTAGTCGCGTCTCGGAGAGACCGCCGCGCCATCTCGCGGATTCGCCGCGTCAATAAGTGAGTTGTGAATTTAAAATTTGCCCAATTTAACGTGTTACACATGTATTATTTAAGTGATTTTGTGTAAAATTAAGTGTTATTTCTCCAAATAAAATGATAATTTAAATTACTTGTGGCTTTTTACCTGTAAATGCAAGTATTTTCTGCAAGAAAAGCTTGAGCAAAGGGAAAAACTTGCTTGAAAGTTTTCACGTATGTAAGTGACGTGAAAGAAGTGGTTGACGTACAGAGTCGAAGATTAATTGGAACTGTTTTAAGGGAAACCCCAGGGAGCTCATAGCACTCGAACGCAGGAAAATACGTATACTCCGATAGTACAGGTATTTTTTTAATTACAATAATAAATATGAAAGTGGTTAAAATTAATGAATATGACATGTATTGGAAATCCTAACAAGAGATGTAATGCTGCTATAATTTTGCAAAAATTGCATATTTGTAGAATATTGCAGGAAATTATGCGTTATGAATTAAAAAAGTTTTTAGAACGCAGAATTTTTGAAACAAATTTCCTACATATTTTGACAAACATTAAACCTAACCTAAACTTACAGAATTACTATTTAAGTTTTCTATTTAAAACCTGTGAATAAATAAAAGTGTAATTAGGTAGTAGGTAGTAAGTGTAATTCGGGGTTTGTGTTTCGACGATTAGTGCAACCCGGGACGCAACAAGCTTGCCCAGTATTTTTTACACCACTTTTGTGCATTTTACGTGTTATGAAATGTTTATTTCACATGAAAAATTTGTTTTTTGTTAAAATCTTTGTTTATCATAGTTTATCGGCGTGATGAAGTTTGTTTACCACTTAATTTTTGACACGTTCTCACCACTACGCGGCGCCACTATAGTCACTACACAAGCGTATAACACAACAGGTTTGACAATGGAATATTAGAATAGATAGATATAGAAATACGTCTTTTTTTACTAGACCAACTTTGACGAATTTTTTTGGATGGCTCGATATGTATGACCTGGTGGCATTTGGTTCTTTACTGACAGCTAAAATTAACAGCATTATATTAAAAAAAAAAAGTTTAGGCGCCCATGACGCAATGTCCAGAATCTTTTAAAGTGTAGTGGGCTGTGAAATCGAAAAACAACTATTAAACCGTTATGAATATTATTCTTTTTTTAAATTCCGTTCATTTGTTTTCAGTTTTGAGAAAAATATTTTAGTTTTGAGAAAAAAACTCGAAAAACAAATCGAAATATTTTACATGTAGAGTTCTATTACTCGTCAATTAATGGCGTCCAGCAACAATTCCTTTTAGATAGTAGATTATTTACTCGAAAGATAAGTGATTATTATTTATCCATTCTATTCCCAACTATATTTACAAAGCCTAAGCATTGCTGTTATAGTTTTTTTTTAAATATAAAATAATCACAGGTGCTGTGCTAGTAACCTATATAATACAATAATTTCATAATCCATTCATGTAAATATGTAATATAATCATTAGGCTTCCGAATGTTTGCGTGCCCGCATGTAAAACTCCATAAGAGTATCCCGCATTTCCGCGACAACGGGACCACGGATTGCGTACTACTGCGCATACGCGAGCTCTGGGTCGTTTTAGGGAAGAGGTCAATGCCGTATGTAGCACGGGAAAAAATACACGCGTATACCGTTTGTGTAAAACCGACATCGGCCAGTTATGAAGAAGAACAAACAGAAGTGAGACGGCAGATAAGAAGCCGGGTTATAAGACTGTCCCTGTCACCAAGCTACGCTAGTCGTTAGAATGAGAAGTGTTGAATTTGTCCTTTTTCACAATCGGCCGATGTCGGCTTTACACATACTGTATAATGTATAAGGCGCTTAGAAAATACGGTTTATACTTTCATTATCATAGAATTTGATAGTGCGGAGCCTTGCCGGAGTTTCCGGACACACTTCTGGACCCTAATAATCACCTATAATGTATCACTTCATAAAAGAGATTTTAAGATGATATAGAAATAAACTTGTTGCGTAGAAATGTAGGAAAACGTATGTTTTTCTACATTTCTACTTTTCCTACTTTACATTTCTACGTTTACTTCCAGTCTAGGAATCACTTTCAAGTCTTTCAGACTCTCAGGGCTATGTGCTTATTATTTGGTTTGAGGCTTTCTGCTCACAAACCCTGGAGACACGTGGTTTCTTGTTTTATACATGTTACGGTTAAAGTGTTTACTTGGCTAGTTTATAAACTAGCTGGATAGTATACAAATTATCCAAACGTCTGGTTATTTTGATATACTATCCAGCTAGTTTATAAACTATCCAAGATTTATCGCTAAAGTATAAACCACAAGAAAATTTCCCAAATTAACCGGTGTTTTTAGCTAGTTTACAAACTATCCACGGTACTTGGATAATGTATGAACTTAATATTCCTAGTAATACATAATAACCAACGAGTTGGTTAGTATGTAAACTAATCAATTCGCTTTGGCTAATTTATTTTAGGATAGTAAAATAATTCTTAGTAAAAAAATAAAGGTTATTCATAGGTACACTACTCGGTACATCATAACATTGCCATTACTACTTCAAAATAAGTAAAAAATAAATAAATGAATAAATAAAAGTAACGAAAAAATACTATTTGTGTGACAAAATATTAATAATAAACTCCAAAACATTGAAACAACAAAATAAAAGCAAAAGTTCACTATAATCACTGTCATTCATTAATTTTGAATTTTGGGACTTTTGCCCGTAAGCTTCCAAAAAGTAGGTTTTCAAATTGTTGCTGTTGATTCATTTTTAACAACCTATTCTTAAACAAATTTCACACAGGATACGACATCACTTTTCTAATAAATTAGCCAAAGCGAATGGGTTAGTTTACATACTAACCAACTCGTTGGTTATTATGTATTACTAGGAATATTAAGTTCACACTTTATATATAGGGAGTTTTGGTTGATCCCTAAATGGTATCTTTTGACAAAAAGTGATATCTCTCTATTCTATCCCATAATTCCCAATTCAACCTAATAGCAAAATTGTTCATATAAATAGTTTTTAGACCATATCTGGACTTAAGGATGAAACATAACATGGGTTTAAAAAGACTGCGAATTCGGATTCAGCGACTCAAAAAAACATGTGGGTATGGTGGTGTAATCTAGTGCAATTTTCATTTCTTTGTATGAGTGTATGTCGTGTAATTGTAAGAATGGGTTAAGAAGTGGTTACTAAGGATTGAAGGGTCCATTTAAATCCAAATTTCAGACTCTTCTCCTTCGTCTCCCAGATTCTAAACGCTTTATTACTCTAACAAGTCACTCCTCGGACTAGTAACGAAAATGACTTACTTCATCTACGTATTTGCATAAACGTAGCGTGGCCATGTTTCTGTACCGCCGTTTTACAGACGGGGCAATTCGCAATTGACGTATGGAGAGAAAAAGGCAACTCACCTCCGCAGGGAACGAGTATCCGTGGATGTGGTGCTCAGATCCTTGTTGATTCTCCGTTCCGTAGTGGATGTAGATCTCTTCGAATTGATACCGATACGCTAATGGCCCACCTGATATATTCACGTGCTGCTTCGCGTCTTTATCGACTCGAAATACTAACGACTGACCGGTGTTATGCAACATGCCGCTAACCTGCAAAAGAGGAAAGATATGTGAAATATACACCGTGTTTCACTATTTATATGTTTGGAACACCGCGGTTAATAATATTACATCAATAAATGTTAGAAATAAAAATAATTAATTATACAGGACCACAAAAGGTTTTCCAGAAGTACCCAGTCTAATTTATGTTTTTGGGGTCACTGAACACGAATCAGATCTCAGTTTTTCTCGTTCAACACAGAAAGCCAGAGAATACCATTTTCCTTCTACGTTTTTCAACGCACAAAATCAAATTCTGAGGACAGGATGCATCAGTTCTTCCCCTAGAAACAAACATCTCTATGAAAAACACTCAATCAGAAACCATGTCATATACTTGACGAGTTTGTGATTGTAATGTTACAGGGATGATCTAACAACTCTAAGCCTTAGAAACCTTCAACGACCCAGATACTCAAAACTCCATAACATCAAAAACCTTATCCTCAAAAAAACTGTATATCTATGTTCTGCAACTACTAGAGCGTAGCAAATGATGAAGTATGAATATAATTCAATCATGACCTTCAATCTTCAATTCTAGAAATCTTAAGCCATATAACCCCGAAACTTTACACTCGAGATAAATATACTTATATAACCATGTAACTCAGGGCTGGTTGACTTCCATAACCTCGTGATCCAGGATGAGCAGAGTTCCATAACCATATAACCGAATGCAAAGACTGTTGTAAAGACATAAAAGTTCTGCCGCTAGTCGACAGGGCAGATTGGGCAGATGCTTTTATAAGATTATGAAATTTCACACGTATGGAATTTCGAAGCTATGGAGTTTCGAGGCTATGGAGTTGACACATATGATTGGATCATATGCATGCCTCTTCTTTAGGTTGTTACATACTAAATTTCACATTTCCTAAATATAAAGTTTTTGAGATTAATGGGTTTGAGATTGAGGTTATGGCAATTCAGAGCGATATGATTTCGGATCTATGTGTTTGAGAGTCATGATTGGATCATATTAATGTCTTTTCATCACTTTGTTGTGTCCCAAATTTCGCAGGACCTACTTATAAGGTTTTTGAGGTTAAGGGTTTCGAAGTTACGAGGTTATGGGATTACGAAGGTTTGGAATTTCACGGCTATGAAGTTGAGAGTGATGATTGAATCATATTCATGCTTCTTTATCATTTGCTGTTTTTTTTTTGAGGTTGAGATTTGTGAGATTATGGTGTTTTAAGTATGTGTGTCGCAGAGTTGGAGGTTTCTGAGGCTTGAGGTTATTGTTAGATCGTCTCCGTAACATTACAGCCATTAGCTCGTCTAGTATTTGACATGGTGTCTAATTTAATGTTTTTTTATTAGGATTTTTGGTGCTAGGGGAAAAACTGATAATTGTAGATACATCCTGATCTCAGAGTTTGATTCAGCGCGTTGAAGAACTTAGAAGAGAAGTGGTCTTCTCTGGATTTGTGTTTGTGTGCCTGTGTAATTAAACTACCACGTAAAATGTGTTTTTTGAAGTTAGAAAAAAAGAACAAGTGGTAAACGAGGAAAAATGAGATTTGTGTTCAGCGACCCCAAAAACCTAAAGTAGACTGGGTCTGTACTTCCGCACTGGAAAAACTTTTGTGATCCTGTGTTATTATAGTAACAACGGATCATTATTCTCTTCGTAATTTTCCTATAAAATCAGGTAAACAGATTTTGACAAATCTGGCATAGGTTAATGATTACATGGGGAATAGTGTAAATACGAAGGTGCGGTGAAAAGTTTCCGACCTGATAAAATTAAACAACTTTTTTTCGTTTTTTATTTTTCAACATACGAATCTCCACAAAGACTAATACATTTTATATAACGGTCCTCTAATGCAGTGATGTCATTTTTATAGACCGATTCGTCAAGCTGCTCAAAGTACTCATTTACAGCATCGATGCCTTCCTCGTTGCTTCCAAATGTTTTACCTCCGAGCTATTTTTTGAGATTAGGAAACAGGTGATAATCATTGGGGGCTAAATCGCGGGGTACCAATTCGACTTCAATTTGATGATTTTAGCCACCACAACGATCGACGAATGGGCCGGTGCATTGTAAATTGTTGGTATTCATCAGGTGGCATTTTGTCCTGTAGGGATAACATATCTTGCAAATATAAATGACAGGATTTAGCATAATTATAGTGGCCGCACGCGTGGATGTATGGGAGCATTTTTTGAACAGTTTCTAAGTGGAGTTGCCAGTTACCCAATCTTTCTGCTTCTATAAACTGTTTCACTAGAGTCACCATTTTAAAATATTGCACCCAGAGTTTCGCGGTAGGTCCATTACTTTCTAGTAAGTGCCTCTCCTCTTCCAGTGATTGTTTGAAGTAAATCTTGGTGATGCGTTGCAAAGATCGTGGATCTGTCCAAATTAGAAAGGATGTTTTCCATGGTCAGGTGTTCTTCTTCTGTAAATTCCACAGTCTACATAATAATGTATCCCACAGCTCGATAGACTAAAAGATGACCTCTGACTGCCCGAGCGTAGGCGGCAGGACCCGCCTACATCTTGTTTACGGAATTCGGTGCATAAATCACTTAGAGAAGCTTCTTTAAACCGCTTCCTGACATTATATACCCAATAGATCCAAGGTATGACATGAGCAAATGGTACGACATGGTACGACATGAGCAACACGTTTTAATATTCGCACAAAAATTAGTAGGTACACCCCTTAGTGACACAGCAAACGGTCTGCTTCGAAGTGCGTTGTCAAGATAACTGATTATGGCCAGAGCCCGTCTGGAGGGGGTTTGTTGATATTCAAGTAGGTGCAACGGTAATTGCACACAGGCTAGGAATGTGCCGGTTAGTCAGGGAGCTGAAAATATAACGACAGTTCAATTGAATAGCGTTTTATCATAAAAGAAAAATTGCATATTAGATAGGTAAAAGCAGTTTAAAGAAGTTAACGGAATATGTGGTCATTTAATCAGCTCTTGAGCCTAAACCGTTAACTTTAGCGAAAATATGATAAGCACAATTTCTGTATGAAATTTTTCTCTTCCTCTTTAATTTTGTTCTCTACATATTTTTTCTAAAAACGCATAGATTTGGAGAGAATTGAAAAAAACCGTTTTTGGCGACATTTTTGGCAAGATGGCGGCGCTGGCGGCAAGTCTCGAATTGTGCATTTTATGAATTTTAGTTCTACATACCCAAACCTAAAAACCTGCCAAATTCCAAAACTTCCCGATAACTGGCCTAGTATACGAAGTAGAACGCGGCACCGATTATCCAACTCTACGAGTAGATATGGGCCCATGATACCGAACGAGTTCGGTCTCCTTAGTTCTAGTCTTCTTGGTCTAATCTCATTAAAACGCACTAAAGGGCGATACCACGAAAGGGACGCTACACGATGTCAGTTTATAAATAAACTGTATCGGTTTATTAAATTCCTCATTTGAAGGATTACACCAGGCGAGTAAAAAAACTAATTTGTTTATGGAAAAATAGTAACGGGCGCAAAGTTTTATAACTGCTGCAAAATCGAACGGTTTCGTATGTGGGTAATTGCTCGTTGGACTGTGTCACTTGTTTACGGAGAACTTTTAATTAACAATAAATCACATTCTCATTTGTTCTTCCGCGAATACGTATTTGGATAACGCCCTAATTCGATTTTAGAGCGGCGCAATAGAACAATTTAGAATGTAAAATACGGTGTAATTAGTTTGGTGCAATGATGTAGGCATATTATTCTCCCAAAAAAAGAGTATTTTTATTTTATACTGTGTCTGCAAAAAGCTAGACCACATACATTTGGGATTTTTTTTGTTATCAATATTTTCAAAGACTGTCTTCGACATTAATCTCTGCAACAGTTTTAACAATGAAAAAGCCAAACACATTGGTTCTATCAAATTGGAATTGGTATTGGTATTGTTCTGCAGATTTTCCTTCCTAATTATTTTTTTTATTGATTAAATGCAGTTTTGTTCTAAAAATATAACAGTATTTTATTTCAGCAATTAAAAAAAAATAAAACTCATTTTACTATGTTTTTTTTTGTTCTACACTGTGTGCAAAAAGCTGGGCACCATGCCTATGAGATTTTTTTGTTATTAATTTTTTCAAAGATTGTCTTTAACATGAATCTCTGCAACAGTTTTAACCAAGAAATAATTTTATTTTAGCAGTATTTTATTCTAATAAAATAATAATAAACTCATTTAAAAATGTTTTGGCATTTCTTTATTTACTCACAAATCAAATTATCGTATTTTGCAGCGATTGGAATTGGAGTGGAGATTCCAATTTACCAATGTGTTTGCAATTTACCAATCACATTTGAAAAATATATATAAAATAGTGCATATTTTTGGCGGAGAGTGTACATATACATATCTTCCAGAATAAAAACATAACGACAAAAAATGATAAAACGTTTACGTGCTAAATAAGAGGATTTTGTATCAGGAAGTTTTATAACCATAGGCAATTTGTTGTCGAGAAAAATTAAATATAGGTTTTTCTAGACAATGTAATATTAAATTTTGCGTATCCTGACATTGTAAAAAACTTCTTATAAGTATAAGCTCATATTTTTGTAGGTATTCTTTTGGGACTACAAATTTTTCATTTTCGATGTACTAGAGTAGAGTAGAAGTATTATGGTGGAATTATGTCATCCACACTATGATACAAAAATTGATTATTATCAAGTTCAATTTATACATACAAATTTTATTCAAATTGTTACAATTTAATATTTTTAGTTTACATTAAATTCAATCACCTGTAAGTTGTATCAACAATTTGATAAAAATAAGTGTATATCTCTCCAAGTACCTCTAGTACCTAGTTAATGTATCTAATCAGCTTAACTATAATATATTTTATTGATTTGCGTAGATATTTAAAAAAAAGTATTTCAATATACTAATTTTTTATGAATTTAAAGATCTTAGAACATAGTTTAAAAAAATCTAGTCTAGTCTAGTCCTCATCTCATAAGGTCGAAATGCGAAAGACATTTCATATGTAACCGTTTTTCATAAAACATACAATAATTGGCCTTCCCCATTACAGCCGATTTCGCTTTTTTTGTCTGCTATTTTATCTAGTATCTTTTAAGATTATCCCTACAACAACAACGGGTTATCTAGAGTTGAAAACATTTTATAAATCAAGTGAATTACAAAAAAAAAAGTGTCTCTACAAACATGACAACAAAATCGACGAAGATAAGAAATATAAAATACCCTGAAAAAGAACTTTCGGCAGCATTGCAAAAAGAGAAAACAATCATTGGAATTTCCCGCCATTTCAGTTTTGAAATGATTTATACCAATCGCCTTTATGAGAACCACGCTTAAATGTAAAACATACATATATGGATTTTTTTTAAAAAGACATAGCTTTGATTTGTTTCTTAACTATTGATAGTTGAAGATAACAATTTTTTTTAAGTTGACAAATACTCTCAAAATAACATATGTATAACGTGGATGTGGAAGGAATATGACCTTTATGATTAATATGACTAATATGATCTTTGTGACCTTTGTAACCAATAGGTATGACCTTTTTGATCCATAGTCAATGTATGTGTATGTAACTGGTATAACCTTAATAGCCAATATGATCACTTTATAACCAATATGTCCATTATGACCTTTTTGGCCCATATGACTTTTATGATAATCTGACATTTGTGACCAATATGATCTTCGTGACCCATGTGACCTTTATGACCAATATAACCTCTATGACCTGCAAAATCTTTGCGACTCATACAAACTTTATGACTTTTATGATCTACTTGACCTTTATTGGACTTTTTATAGCAGTGAAAATGAATTTATGTGATATTTGAATTCCTCTACTTCAAAAACCTGTAAAACGACACGTCACATGAGTACCTCTGTTTCTTAATTCATATTAAAATACAACTCCCTTGCCACCACTCTTACTGTGGCATAACAAGTAACATCAGCCAAATCTAAATAAATGTATTCAGCTTGGTCAGACATATACATTTTCACAATATTTTAATAATTCCCTTACATTTTGTTTTAGGTACCACCGTACCCCCTGGGAAGAGGGTGGGCGAAGAAGAGTAGGATTTTTTTAGAGCTCCGTTCACTGTGTATTTACTAAAGTTAATGTTAAAAAAGCTTATTCGATCTATTTTCAATATCCTCCTCAACCCCTTCGACCCCCACCATATTAAGCTAAATACATTTACATTTGTAGATTATATTATGTTTTACATGTATCTGCACAACATATGCACAAAGAAGTGCATATGTTGTATCGTTTGCGAACTACCAATAGATAGGCAATGAAAGAGTGTTTAATTGTGTGTTAAATTGAGTGTTAAAGTGTGTCCAATTTAAACCCTAATCCCACAATCGATTAAGCTCAAAATCTAATCAGTTCCAGACCTCGTCATGATACATAAGTGTTCCGAATTTGAAGTTAATATCTTAACGTGTTTTCGAGTCATCGTGTAACAAAAAACGTTAATAGACAGACATCATTTTTTTCGCTTAAACTTAAAATCTCGACGTTTCACAATATTTTAGGCCTTTAGGTTTTATATTATAAACGAACGGACTGTAAATACGAAGCTCCCTTCTACGTCACAATATTAAACCCCTTTAATCAGTAAATTGTCATAGAGTATGTACATAAATAAAGAATGCTAACAAATCAAATAACAATGTATATGTGCATATGTGTGTAAGTATGTATATAAAATAACAAGCCATCCAAAAAAAGTCATCAGTCGGCCGAGCAAAAAAATACGTATTTCTATCTTAAATTTATAACCTCATGTAATTCTTAAGGCTGTTACATCATGTGAAAGTCATTATTTGTCAAACGTTTGACAACAACAAGCTACGCGAGTTTGAGCGTCGACATAACCGCTATTTCCATCTCTCTCGTTCATAGCCAGATTTGATGACGTTATTTTTTTTGAATGCCTGTATTTAAAATAAATGATAAAATATATCTGTTTAATTAAAATTACGCCGTCATTAATACCCAATATTGCAGTGAATATCTAGATAGTATTTTTTCACAAATATGTACATATACATGTACGAAATATTTAGGTATTATCACGAATGGCGTTCGGCAACTGAATAAATGAAATTAATTAAATGTTAACATGATAACGGCCGAACGTTCCCAGTTGAAAAATGTACAGAGTTGGGTACTTTTACAAATGAACACCGCTCTATTTTTATCTCTTGATCGAAATTAAAAACTAGTTTTACATGGCTTTTTACGCATTAGACGTATTAGACGTATTAGACGTATTAGACGTATTAGACGTTACTAGACAATTTAGCTGAAGCTCTTTAGATGTTATAGGGAGTATAAAAACGTATTTTTTTCTTGGAACAGAACACCCAGTTTATTTTTATACATCTAGGTTCCTTATTGAGTAAGATCCCAGAGCTTCCAGACCTACGTCATTTTAGCAAAGCTAGAATTTTTAATATAAATAGTATAATAATATTATGTACTTAAGAACGTATGGGTATTTGCTAGTTTGAAAGAGGGGCCCTTTCACAGATATCAAGTACATAAGGTACATAAAAGCCTTACTCACCTACGTTAAATTATGATAGCTGGTTTTTATGTACATATCTATATTACAGAATATTGTTAAAAATCAATATTCATTACTGACACTTTCCGTGGGTCCTAGCCTCCGCCAGACGCTTTAAAGTTCGCAAAAAAAATTAGTCAACCTACATCCTAGTAGAAAGCTTAAATTGTATATATGTTATTTGGGATACTATTTTAAGACTTTATGTAAGCAGCCAGACCAATCCGAAAGGCCAAACATCCTCCCGGAGACAATAACAGTTCCGCTGTAAGTATTAGCACTAAGTCCGAGTGCGAGCATTAGATGACTTTAGACAGCTTCATGAAGTTTAGGTTGTTTATGGTCAAGAAGTCTAGAACTAAGGAGACCGAACTCGTTCGGTATCTAGGGATCAAATCTGTCCGCCTCCAGGAGGCGCTGTAAACAGTAATCTACTCGATGTCACGTGATGAGCGGCGGACCACAGTTGAATGTTTTTCAAATTATCATAGAAAACCATGCTATGGTTTTATATGACATTTATCATTAAGCTGTCAAAGCTTACATGCCGTTTGGCTTTAGCAAAAATACATACAAAATAAATATGGTTCGAAAGTGCTGTGTTGCATTGTGTGATATAAGAAGCTGTACGAATAACCGGACATTATTTCAAATTACTGATGTATGTATGAAACGAAATATTTTCCTTTGTTGTATTGTTAACGTTGAAGCACGTAACATGAAATATTTTGAGGGTCATTGTTCAGATAAGCTACTTTTGCAATATTAGCGTTTTTTTTTCGTCAGATACCCAGAAAACAGTAATATACACTATGTTTGACCACCAAAATCGTGCGCAAAGTAGTATTAGTCCCACAAGTTAACGGGAAAAGGGAGCGAATAGGTGCTGGGTGGGTAAAATAACGCGTAAATAGTGATCTTTTCATTTCGCATGTATCTGTGAAATTTCCCTTTCTCTTTTAGACATGTATCTCTGTAAAGGTTTCACAATAACCTTGCATTTCCACATTTACGTACCTACAATTTGCCTTACCCTTTTATACGAGTTCAGACTATTGCGCAGTACTGACCATGAAAATTTATTAAAACATTACGCAATGACTTTGAAAAGCTTAATTTTTGGACGATGTTGACCTTTGACATGAAAAATATCGAGCGTCTGTCAAATGTATTCGCACCACGGACACTGATGCGGACTCTAACCTCTAACGCACACAGATTAGTACAGAACCGCAGTATACGTATAGATATATGTTTATATACCGTAGCAACCAGGGTACACTACTGTTTACAGCGCCTCTGGAGGCGGACATATTTGAGCCCGTCGCGTTATACAGCTAAAAGCCGGAGTTCGGTCTCCTTAGTTCTAGTCTTCTTGTTTATGGTTTTAATGTTTTTTTTATTTTTTATGTATTCAATAATATCTATTTTAATGCATAATTATAAAATTAATCAAAACGTAATAAATTTAGCGAAGTAAAAGTATAAATAGTCCGATGTTTTATTACATTTTGGTTTTAAAAGTACCTGGAAATGTACTGAAAGTACACAGTAAAAAATCGTGCGTCAAACATGACATATATCGTGTCCATCAAACATGACATATATATTCCGATCATTTACATAGCATCTGGCGGAAGCTAGGGTCCACAGTGTCTGGCAATAATAAAGATTGGTTTTTAACAATATTCTGCAAAAACTACATAAAAATCAGCTATCATAAGGTGTGTATGTACCGGTTTGTACCTGCTACTTATGAAAGCGCCCCGCTTTCAAACTATCAAGTACCCATACGTTCTTCTCTTCAAGATTCTTTTGATTATGAAAATTTTAGACGTATAAATATTCTTATTCGTTTTTGAGTAAGTTTACATCATTAAAGAAAGTAGAGAAGAAAGAAATTAAGTATCATTTTTAGTGGTTCCAACCCTTTTTTTCTTAAAAATAAATCTTCAAATAAACCATAGAATAATTGTGAGAGATCTTAACATTGCTGAAAATTTTCAAATAATAACGCCATAGTTTACAAAAAACAATACTGTCGCTTTTAAGGACATTTACAATAATTCAAAATGACATTATTTTAGTGCCATTATTATGATTGAAAAAATGTATATTGTTTTAAATTTAAATTTTCTCGAACATATGCAACCTGAATGAAAATTAGTGCAATCCATTATTTATTAAAAAAAAATCGTTAATACTACGTCTTGATTTTTCGTATGAAAAAAGGACTCGTAGTTGGCCATGACTTTACTCCACGGGATGCTTGGACCTATTATTTTGTTATGGCATATTAATATTTTTTTATGATATATATCTACTACTACTAATTTTTTTTTACATACATGAGCATCGACCTTTATTTTTTACTTTGACTTTAGACATGTTCAGGTCAAAATATAAATTAATAATCGGTGGTCGCAACCCTAACACAGACTAATTTTTGCGAGTTTGAGTGTTTTTTTCGTTAATTTTTGTCAGTTTTGATGTTAGACTTGAAAACTTTACATTATAATATTATGCCATAAAAAATAAAATATCAATTTTCCGAGCAAAAAAATCTTAAATTTACAACCTTGTTTAATTGTCAAAGTTGTCCCATTATGTGAGAGACATTATTTGTTTTACAATTGTATGACAGCTATTTGTCAAAAATGTGACAAATACAAAGTTTTGTTTTGAACGTCGACTAACCGCTATTTCTATCGTTCATAGCCAGATTTGATGACGCTTTTTTTTTGGATGTCTCTATATTAATACAAAAAGGTACATCTATTTATATCCGCTGTTGCACTGTTTTCGAGAAAATCTATTTTCCAAAAGAAAAAGAGTTTCTGGCCACTCTATATAACACGTACTTTCAGCGGATCGCTGTAAAACTGACCTTGTACTTAAGAATTCTAGGGCCATGTATACATACCCTAGTATTAACGAATAGTGAATATTTGATACGTGACAAATGATGATGGGCGGTAAAAGAAAGTTGAAATATTCCACAGGGCTCCGGGTCATCTATCATCCAATCACGGTGCGCACTCACATAGACGCTTTGCGGCCCACCACTAATGATCAAAACCATTATACACAGTTTACAGTCGCATTCGGTTTTTGCCCCACGTCCGCTAAACACTTCAGACATTATTATTCAAAAGTCCGCGCGCACCGTCACAAAAAATTCAATTATTCGAAAAACGGCTAATGCGATCGTTCGACCTTTCGGTTCGTTTTTCAGGAGGTCATTTGTCAGCGCGGAATGTACGATTCATAAATAATCCTTAATCACTATTGTGTCTCTGGCCGCGAGTCACCAACAGATAATTTGCAGACTTGTTTTTATCGTGTTTACTGCGTTGTGTGTTTCTTACACGGATCTGTAAATCTGTATATTAACTGGAGAATTACTACTGTAAGCAGTAGGAAGTAAGTGGGGGGGGGGGAATTTGACGGTCTACCATTTTGTAAGACTGTAAGGAGATCCAATCACAGCAGACCGGTTTTCGCACAATTCACATGATCACATATCGGCGCATATGCGTTGTATACGAGTAAGTGATTCACGATGTTAACAAAAATTGTATTTGTTATAATAAATGTAAAAATTATTTATAACTTCTTTATAGTATTTTAGAACTGTTTTATTTTCTATTAACCATTCAGTGATGTTTTAATGTGAAGATATACATCGGCAGAAAGAATATTTTAGAAATCATTTAAAAAAACAGAACATAAAAAATGAAGGGTTTCACATTATGGTAATAATAATAATGAATTTCATTATTACTACTTCATTATTATTTAAATAACATTTCATGAATCAACGGAATATTTTCATTTACAAATAACTATCTATATATGTACGAGGCGCGTTCATAAACTAAGGGCCGTTTGCTTATATATAAATATTGGCGCTTCGAAGCACAGTTTTACTACTGCAGCGCCATCTACTGACTCATTGCGAAGCTACAGCGTCATTTGTTTTGATTCTGAAGTCGTATTGTTATCCGTGAATGCAAAGAACAATGGCCGCGAAAATCGTTGATCCCGCCAACTGTGAAGTGCGTTCTGTGATTCGTTTCTTATGTGCAAAAGGATCGTCGGCTGCTGAAATTCATCGGGAGTTATGCCTGGTTTACGGACCTACAGTAATGAGTGAAGGAAAGGTTAGACAATGGTGCCGTGATTTTAAAAATTGCCGAACAAATGTCCATGACGAAGAGTGACCAAACACTGCGATCTGATCGTCGATTGACGATTAGTAGCCTCGCTAACAAATTTCCTCAACTTGGACGCACTACTGTTTACAATATTGTCACAGAAAACCTCGCATACCGCAAATTGTGTGCAAGGTGGGTACCAAAAATGCTCACCGACCACCACAAAGAGCAAAGAATGTCTAGTGGACGAAAGTTTTTGGCCCGTTATCAACAAGATGGAGATGATTTGTTTTCTCACATTGGTACTGGGGACGAGACGTGGGTATCCTACGCCAACCCAGAAACAAAACTGCAATCGATGCAGTGACGACACTCATCTTCACCAAAACCGAAAAAAGTTTAAGCAAACTCAGTACACAAGTCGAAAATTGATGGCTACAGTTTTTTGGGACAAAGACGGTGTTCTTTTGGTTGATTTCTTGGAACGTGGGACAACAATTACAGCTGACGTGTACTGCGAAACGCTCAAAAAATTGAGACGTGCGATCCAAAACAAACGCCGCGGGAAACTGTCATCTGGCATAATCCTCATCCACGATAACGCGCGTCCTCACACTGCTGCCAAAACCAATGAGAAAATTCAAGATTTTCGTTGGGAACTTTTTGACCACCCACCGTACAGTCCCGACCTTGCACCTAGCGACTACTTCCTCTTCTTGCATTTTAAACAGTGGCTCGGTGGACAACGTTTTGAAACCGAAGAGGGACTCAAGAACGCCGTTGTCAACTGGTTCAACTCTCAGGCGGCAAGCTTCTATGCAGAGGGGTTAAAGAAGCTGGTGCAGCGGTACGAAAAATGCTTAGAAGTGAACGGCGATTATGTAGAGAAGTAAAGTAAGATTGTACCTAACTAAATATGACAATAAAATTTGTTTCTTATGAGTACATTTTTTTCTGTGACCAAACGGCCCTTACTTTATGAACGCGCCTCGTATATAAAAATCTCGTGTTACGGTGTTTGTGGTCGCACTCCTCCGAAACGCCTCGAACGATTTTTATGAAATTTTTTATGTATATTCAGTAGGTATGAGAATAGGTCGTAAAATATATTTCATACCGCTAGGTGATTAGGGTGTCCCTATCCAGAAAATATTTTTCTATTTTTTTGTATTTTTTTTTATTTGGTTCAAAAAATACCAATAACCCCAAACTTTCACCCTCCTACCCCCACCCTCCTATCCCCACCCTCACTTTTTTTAATCACGATTAGAAATAATTTATATGGCACAACAACGTTTGCCGGGGTTAGCTAGTGATAAGATAAAATGCATTGAACTTGATAAGAGAAGAAAAAACAGAGTATTTTTTTCAATGTCTTTCCTATAGGACAATCACAACGTTATATAAGAAACGTCATTCTCATTACAAAGAACTAACATACTCGTATATATGTATAAACAGACAGAATTTAAATATGCATATTCCATATCTCGATCTATTTTCTACATGTACATAATATTTACATCATTATTAATTGGCGAGAATGTATCATTATAGAATAATACATCATTATTAACTGATTTTTAAAAACCTCATACGTCTGTAAAATGAAATCTGTCAGTAGACTGCAAGAATCTGTCAATATCATACTACTTCATGTCTTAAATCACTCAACACCGCAATACGCTCACTTAACCCTATTACAAACAATGTTTACATACACGAACAGCTGATTGCACTGACACAGCGTTTCTTACTGACTTACAAAATGGCTGCTGTTGAAATCCGCCAACATAGGCTACTGCTTATCCTGTTAGTATACAGATCAGTCGTTTCTTATAAAATTTCGGACAGGCGTTGCGTAATGTGATGAAAAGGGAGGTTTTTATCTGGATCATCTATTTTAAAACATATATAGTCTACGGTGACATAAAGGTGTGGTTGCTGATAAAGTCAGTAAGCACACTGATATGTTCTAATAAGGTCGAAATCCAGATCTGTTTTTTTCTGATGACGAATTATAGTGAATTATTCTCATTCTACTTTGGCTTAATATATTTACCGTTAGCAGTGTACTCCGAGAAAGACATCTAGTAAAAATTGTGGTGGTGTGTTTTGTAAACTTCTTTGTAGTGTATTAGAATGGTTTTATTTTCTATTAAGCTTTCAGTGATGTTTTAATGTGAAGAAATATGGGTGCAAGAAGAACATTTTAGACAGAAAATGTAGTCCGTTCAAAATATTCTTCACAAAAATAAGCATAACACAAAACGCTGTAAAATGTTGGCACATACCTTGCAGGTCCATATTTTGCACCCATGCTTCCATCTTGATTAAATCTTTTAGAGGAAACCATAAAATCATAAGAAATAAACAAAATTTCTTCAAAATGTCTACTGCTTATTACAACTACATACTATTCAAGCTCAAGAACTATTTTTAACAAGATTCCTAGAAAAATAAACTATCTTTCGGACACATAAAATATTAAATCATTCAGGATCTTTTAAAATAAATAGGTCGATACCTTCCAGATTCCAAAATACTATACTAATTAGTTGCAACCAATCTGACTTCGACTGACTAAGTGATTTTGAACTGGATGCCGTAGACTTAATTTTTAAGCCTCTATCTATCTGATTTTGGTGAATTTTCTTCTTCACATCCTCTTTTCTGAGAAGAAATATTTCCAACGGGGGCAATTTTTGGTTTACGCCACTATATTTAATGGTGAGATTAGTTTCACCTCCTTTTTTGGCGACTTTAAAATTCTAGTCGCAGGTCATAAAGTTCGTTGGACTGCACTGGTGTTAGGTCCTGTCTCATTGTAACATTTTGAAAATTGCTCAACTTGAGTCAAGGTGAGTTGGATTTATGTCGTAACACAGAAATTACGTTTCTTTGCACGAAAGGATAGCTTTAAACGAACGTGGATTAGAATCATGATATTTTTTACCAACGCGAAAATCTTTAACAAAAGTAGGTAATGTTTTATTTAGAAACCGCATTTTAGCAAGGTTTTAACAACTCTGAGATATCCTCTCCAAGCGTATTTTGTGAAGGAAGTTCAAATATTACTTCATTGTTTTCGCGTTTAATGTGTTCAGTAAACTCCTTAATCGATGTTTGCATACCAGTATTATTTATGTGTCTCAAGTTAACTAGTTTTGTTACGAAGATCAACATTTTCCTGCTTAAGATCAGCTATATCAGTATTGCAAACTATTTGTGCACTCAGTACCCCAAAATTTGCATTACACTCATCAATGACTCTACCTGAAACACTAAAATGTTCCATGACAGATGCAAAATGTGATGTATCTAGCGTGTCTCGTAGTGTAGCGGGAAGAGTTTTAAAATTGAGGGCTGTTGATTCTTTTGAAGGTGTGAAGCTGGTTATGTTCAATAATTAATTTATAACTACCAAACACACATCTTTTAAGCGGGAAAAATTAATTACACGAAAAGAGGAGATTTATGTGACCTGCCCTGAGTGGTTGTTGTTCGTCACCTAGTGTGATCCAAGCCTCTTCTTTCCGGTACCGGAGGGCTGGGTTTGCTTGGTCAGGAACTTCACACCGAAATTAAGTGGTTGCGGAAATATAAATAATGCGGAACAAGCGAAGTTAAGCGGTGCGGTATAAGCGATATATTATTTTAGAAAGATCTCAGCGATGCGGGTTTACAACTCGATTGCTAAAGCGTCTCTTGCTCATATACGCATATGTCTATGCGGGAAAAGTCACTTGCGTATGTCGGCTTCCACGAACTCCGGTCGTACTCAAAAAAGGTATAACAAAAAAATCTCCCTCTTTTTTGCCGAACATATACCGCGTGTTAGATTTATTGCGAGGATGGCCAAATGAGCGATCGATTCAATTTATAGGTACATAAAACAAAAAGGAAAGATAAAGAGAAAAAAATATATATGGACGGAACAGAAACAGTTGCGGCAAACTCTTGGTAGTGAATGGGCAGAGTCAGTTAATGGAAGGGAAAGAGGTACAACCGACCGAATTGTTGGAAAGAGGTACAACCGACGTTGACTACTTCCTTACAAATGAACTATTCGCTACTAGTACAATTAACTTTTTCACTTGACTTTATATAGAGTATCTACAAATATTGCAACGAAGTAACAACGATTCAACTTTCAATAAACCCCTGAACTGTCGGAGAGACAACGAATCGAAAACTATAGTCTCAGCAATTCTTGGTTTAGTAACACACTATATACTAAATTGACAACCAGTTGATAAATTGTAAATCGATAATTTATTAATTTTCACAATACAATTACGTGACGCTAGTGCACGATTGATGCAATCAGTGTCACTTACATGTACTGGTTCAGCTTTCCAACACAAACTTTATGAAGCAAATATTTAACTTTTAAATATTTCTAACGGTAAATACGCCACTATCTGATTCTTGTGAAATACTACCCATAAGGCGATCTTGAAGATCGAGCGCATTGAGTTTTGCCCGGAAACTATTTTAGTTATATCGTAAACGTCGTGTTAGTGTTAGAATAGCGTTTACGTTTAACGGAAAACGTGCGATAATACTTTAAACTTCAGTTGCCAATGAAATGCAGGATAATGACCTGCACCTAATCAACCTCTACACCCACATAGGTATGTGGGTGTAGAGGTTGAAAGATCCTTTTTTTAATGTATAAATGGATTTCCAGTGGCCGACGTTTACACGTGAGCATATTACATATGCTGAGCATAGTCCACAAGTGGAGTAGTAATTTATTTTATTTGGGAATAATAATTTTAATTACGGTATCACAAAGGTCACAAGTAGGTATCAATAAAATGATCAACTTGAACAAACCATACCCGTTTTCATTGTTACAAACCCTCGACTATACTGGTTATTTCATACTATAGTAAACTACATCATTTGCAACCTCCCCCACTGACGCTATTAAACTATACTTTACTAACACTATACTTTAGTTTAATTAGGTGTACCGATTGGTTGCTACTTTGGTAGACTGTTTTACATTATGATAAATTTTAATATGTGACATTTGATATAGACAGTGTAAAAGCATCAATAATTTCCATCATGAGCGACAACACTATTGTTAAAAATTATTTAGAGCGTCAGAATTATAGCGTTCGTCACAACCGTCTCGCGCCGTGCTTCATTAGTGATCGTGAAAATAAACTAATTGCTTATTAAATTAATTTCTTAGTAAAACAATGTCAAATGAACGACTGAAATTCTTGTTTATCATAATGTAACAACCATGGAAAAATTCCTACCCCTGTCCTTTTCCCGGGAAAACCAGTGAATAAAAAAAGTAGCAGTTGTTTTTGTTTAATTGACATTAATTTTTTACATACACCACTGTATCCTTTTGGTTTGTTGAATTTCTCTTGTTTCCCTGATTACAACAATTTAATACATCATATATTTTAAATAGCTTCGAAATTATTTGCATATCTGTACTAATATCAGAATAAAAAAACAGCATACATACTAAATACCTCAAATGATTATTTACGGTAGCTGTGAAAGAAAATATTTAAATGAATTTTCACTTTTAGGAGCACTTTTTAATCCTTCGTTTTACTTTACTTTCTAACCTGATAAATTAAATATTTTAACTTAATAAAATAAAGAGTTCAATAATTATACAAACAATCTATTAATTAAAACAAAAATTTGTACATCATCCCATATACATAATCACCTACTCAACTTGATATATAACTCGCACCATACACACATATTTATGTAAACACACAACAGATTCTCACATCGTAAATTACACTACTTTGTGAAATGTAAACAACCAAATTAGAAACTGTAGTACCTTCAGTCCTCAGTCGGACTTAAACATCTACAATGGACACGACTCAAAGAGAAAATAGAAAAAAAATTGTAAGTTACCTAACATCAATTTATATAAATTTATGTTAAAAAAAATTTTGTTCTTATAATTGTAGCTCTGATGATGGCTGAATAAAGCCAAAACGTTCGAAAAAAACAAAAAACTTTGTTTTTATAAACTGACCGATAATCCCATAACAAGTTTATCAAGTTAATAAATATTTCCCAAAATTGACAAATCTGAATTATTCTTTAAGTACCTAATAATTATCTTCATTTCACGGCGACGGTATGGTGGGAAAATGTCACAGAATGGTAAGGTGGGATATTATATACCCCATAACATTTCTATGTTTCTCTTTGAACATATTTTATATAAGACAATTCTGTTTAATGTTAGTTGATGTTTAAACTATTTTCACTGACAAGATTTATACTTATTACCTTTTTCTTGTTGTAGAGTCATATATGTATAATAATTATATTAGAGACTGTAAATGCAAGAACAGGAAATACATCAGTCTACTCTACCCAACAGTGCTTTATTCAACAAAAACTTATAATATAGCTTAAAATATAACTGAATGGGGTAAGCCACTCTAGAACTTTTAAAAATCGATTTTTTGAGCTTAAAATGTGCCTCAATATTGTAAAAATCACGTGGCAAAGTTTCATGTAGGGGAGAAATCTGTAAGGGCTCGAATTTTGAATGCAGCGCGGCTCTTTCGCTGCTTAATTCGAGCGCAATCTAGATGCCGCTCTGGTATCGAGAATTGGAGCATCTGTTCACCACGTGGTATTGCAGATACCTATTTCTTGTATATAGGAAGTGTTGGGACATTGAAAAAACAAACAAAAGGTTTTGTTGGCCAAAGAAAGTTGACTGGGAAGCTCATCGACGAATTTTCTATGTATTACGGGCTAGCTATACGCAGGAATTCTGATTCGGTAGCAAAGATGAGGAATGAAATATGGACCACGTTGTACTACAAACCGTCGATTGATGCCAAGCCGCAACACGATAGATGCCCGGTGGGAGAAGATTCATGGTACTCGTGGCAGAGAGCAAAAGCTACCAATACTCTGGAAATTATTCACGTAAGCCAGCTCTCACTCTTGAAGTGTTCAAGGCTATCAAACCAGTGTATGAAGAGTTGAGTAGTGACGATCTTCTCATTACCGAGGGAGTATAACAGTACATCGCCTATACACCGGTATAGGCGGATATACCCAAAATAGTAATAAATCTTTCTATGCCACCGTCTGGGCATTAGCTCCGTAATTAATTCAAAATGGTAAAACAATTCTAGATATAGCCACGCACTCTCCATCGATGAAGATCCGGCATGAAGGTCCTCCGAAACACTTACAATATGTGCTGCAAGATCGACGCGAAGCGCATTAACAAGGCAGAGAAATCCTTGTCCGATGTTGCAAAAGAGGCGATAATCGACGCAAATTCATTAAGGAAGGAAAGGCAGGAGGAAGATGAGAATCTGGAAGGCCAATTGTATGGTGCAGATTAGAGGTATATTGAATTTATCCTTGTTTTTTCAGTACTAAAAACTTTAAACGCGTTGAAAAAACAAATTAAATAATTAAGTAAATAAATAAGTCGGCCAGATATCTCGAACAATTTTGGTTCAATTGGCTTGAAATTTTTACTGAATATTCAAAACCACTTTCTCTTCGACTGTACGTAGGATTTTTTTTAAAATACAGTGTATCTTACACTTGCACTTTTTTTAAATACGCCATTTTTTACGCCAAAATCAATTTAAAAAAAATCCTACGAACTGTTGAACCAAATATCATACTAAATCGAAATTTTTTTTGGCTCGTGACTGTATCTTTAAATTTCCAGGAGTTATTGGTCCGGCCACACAGCCATAAAAAAAGATGCCTAAGGAAAAATACTGGGATGCCGCCATTTTGTTTTATACAGCTCTGAAAAAAATTAAAAACACACTTCAATACTTGTATAATAAAGATCTTTCTACCAAATTTCGATACGTTGTTTAGTTTCTTTGAAAAAAAATGCCCAAAGTTTGCTCAATTTTTCGACCTCTTGAGTGGTTTACCCCCTTAGAAAGTTAACCAAAAATCACACTCATTTTACTATATAGTTGATGTAAACGTTCTTGGGCATAAATTCTTCACGAAATAGGTATGTCACGTCAGATGTGACTTTTTGTTTATTTGGAACATATATAACATAATCTGGTTCTTTTTGTAAGACTGGGGTAGGTGATACCCCACCATACCAACGCCGGGTTAACAATAATTATTGTTATTATTACAAAAATGTATTAAACAAATTAATAACCATTATAATCAACACTTACTTTATGTTTATCGAGATGTATATGCCTTAAAAAAGGATCATATAATAATTTGTCAGGTTCTATATTTATAGGTGATTGTCGTCTTCCTTTTGAACACATGTTCCACTGCGGGTTCATCAGGCCCCAGTATCCTGGTCCTGCAAAAAAAAAAAAAAAAAGGAATTAACACTCGCACAAAATAATAAGTTCTTAGTTCTAACTAACATATATTGATGTGTTAGTCAGAAGACAAATTACAGTAGGTACTTTGAAGAAATATGGAATTCCTTTCCAATTATCTACATTATGTCGCATAAAGGTACGGCCTCATGCAGTCGCTAGTCGCTCGTTTTCAGCGACAAATGAGGTCACGTGTTATGATTTTGAATTTTCCGCCATTTTTTTACATTTATTATTGCTATTTAAAGACCTTTCGATATTTCTGCCGCGCATTCTTACAACCAGCAGCCAAGTTGACGCTGCGACTTGTCGCTGCGATTCTTAAAATGGCGGAAAATTCAAAATCATACCATGTGACCTCATTTGTCGCTGAAAACGAGCGACTAGCGACTGCATGAGGCCGTACCTTAATAGTTATTTACGTTATTAGTTATTAGTGCGATTACGAGCGGTATGAGCGATATCACAGTGGAGAGAAAATATTGCTGACATATTATATTGAGACAAGGTCGTGGACCGTGGAGTGTAGCAAAAAGCTTTACTGCAAGTGTAATGTATGTACAACATTTTATCTAATACTGTTTAAATACAAAAAAAAAAAAATTTGTAATTTTTAAAAACGCATATTCTGTCATTGTTACATAATGACAACAAAATTACATAATTGTATAATATTAACACGTTCGCCACGACGTGCCCTAACGGTGGCTCACAGACATATATTTCTAACAGACGTCGTGTGCCACCGGTGGAGCACGGTCCTGTAGAAATACAAGGCAGTGTAAATTCGATCGGTTTTGAAGTAAGGCTGTTATATTTGGATGACGCCTGCAGGGAAGGTTCAGAATGCTCTGTGAGCCACCGATGGCGCACTCGTCAATAAGTAAAGATATGGATATGCGAAAACGCAGAATGTCAAAACAAAGACCTTTTTTTCAAATCCTTATGTATATTTTTTGAAAAAATGCATCATGTTAACACAAAAGTAAACTTATACAATACAAAACGAAAACTTATACAAAACATTCTGCTGTAATACGAACATAGCCACTGAACGTTTTACTTATGGTACTCAGTGAAGCAGTCTAAATACATCACTGGAGAATGAGGACAATCCTCACAATACGTAACTACCCTCTTAGCTTTTATCTTAGCTTTTTTGATGCCTTTTTCTTATTTTAATTTTTGATAACAGCCAGTACATCGTTTCCTATTTTGTCTTACTGAACCCTCGTATCTTTTCATTTTGTAATTCGACAAGTTACTGTTTTTTTTTCCTTGTGGCCACCGGTAGTACACGACGCCTCCGAGGAAAAATTATTCCCTAGAAGCGTCATGTATCCCCAGTGGAGCACGCAAAAAACAAGGTAAGGGTAGCCAAAAAAACACATTTTACTGTTGAATGAACCTTTATAAACAAAAATAATTAAAAAAAAAAACACACACAAAACACAATAACTCAACACAAAAAAATTCGTCCATTAGCGTCGTACACCTGAAATACCCGTCGTCGCGAATACTATATACCTAATAATAATTAGGTATATAGTATTAATTACTACAATAACATTGGATCACTAGTCATGTGCATACGTTCATTATTTTACCAGTGATGTAATGTGAACTCATTACAGCCACCATTAGTGCGGTAATAATTCTCATTACCTCAAATCGTTCAAAATGAGTGGTATAGTATGATCATATCGTGTAAGTCATAGATGAAACTTTTTTTTAGTAGAAGTAAAATCTATTTTGTTTTGAATAGCTCAAATGTAATGTAATCAATGAAATAATTTTAAACATAGACAGGATGTCACAATTTATAAAAAAAAAATCAGCTCCTCTCCTGCAGCAGCATTTAAATTATTTTAGAAAAAAGTTAACAATGTTAGATAAATATAATAGTAGAATGATAAATGTATCTAATAAAAATAAATGTGTAAAATAAATAATTATATTTATCTATAACATATTAATTTTGGAAAACAAAAGAGTGAAAAGGTCGCTTTGTATACGAAAGCTTGTGATCATTAAAAATATGAATTCATAATTTCGTAAAGTTTTATAATTAGGAGTAACTGTGCCTTTCCTATATCTGGCTTACCGTATAGTATTATTAATTTATTTTGTGAATGTCGACATCACGATAATGAGTGTACGTAGTCCCGTTCATTGCGCCCTTTTAATTACGAGAGGAAACAGAATTTAAAATACATACATACGCAAACCCGGATTTACGTTTGTGCTGACATCGACCAAATAATTTAGTAGCCGGAACTGTCGAATAGCCTCAGAAACAATTATTGTAATAAAATTGTTAAATATTTACAAACAACAATTCGCAATTCACAGAAAAATAAGTCTTTATACTAAAAGCCAATGTTTATAAATAACGATATGTCAGAAAATATTTCACTCTCAATGTTTAAATTAATTCGAAAGAGTTTTTTTTCCTATGTCATGGGCGCCTTAGAAATTCATTTGTTTGAAATCTGCCAATTTGATTTCCGTTTTCCAATTTTTGGATTTCATATTCCAGTAAACTCGAATATCAGATATATTCTTCGGTTTCAGTCCAGTTGAGTAATAAAAACAACAGAAGACGATGTATACTTTGTATAAAATAAACACCGATGCACGTCACCTACAACGCAATTAATTGTGTGCAGTAATACCCACCACTCAATCATATTGAAATAAAAACTTTAATGGAATGTTTAATTGAATTTTAAATTTCGCGCTTGATATTCGTTGTTACGTAGTGGTTACGAAGTTTTCGTGTTGTATTACTTGACATTGGCCTTAAATGGTGGTTAGTGTTTTTTTTTTGAGCTTCAAACTTTTATCTTGCATTGAAAAACTGCTATTTTCAGAACAATCAAAGTGTTATAGTTCCGCTTGCGAAATGTCAAAACAGTTAAACAACTGCTTCCAAGAGTTAGTAGCATCTTTGGTACACTATTTTGAGAAAGAACGAGGTAATACGAGGTAATGGTCCATTGCTACTCTTAACAGATGTTAGAAAGGTAATTTAAATATGAAATTAAATTATTAACATAATTAAAACTACAATTCAAAACGGCTAATTTTATTTCACAAAAAACAATGAACTTTTAAAATCACCTAGAAAGCGTAATCGTACCAAGAGGGTTACAAATACTGTAGTATTGAATACAAATGCTACTCATAACATTTATAACAAGTGATATTGATATAGAAAAAACTACATTGCACTATTTGTAACCGAATGGTGTTTATGAGAAAATCTTTTAATCTAATCATAATCATAACATAGTATAAAACAAAGTCGCTTCCCGCTGTCTGTCCCTATCTAACTATCTATCTACTACCTATGTATGCTTAGATCTTTAAAACTACGCAACGGATTTTGATGCGGTTTATTTTAATAGATAGAGTGATTCAAGATGAAGGTTTATATGTATAATACATGCATAATATAGTAGAGAAACACTGATAATTTTAGAGGTTTCTAATGTGATGTCGTAAATAAACACATTTTTTTGCGCTTACATTGCAAACGCTTGCTGAACCCTACAAGAGCGATCAAAATAATGTACTACAGTATTGTACAACTTAAAAAAGGTCTACAAAAAAGTCCGCGATGGTATATGTCTATCTCTTAGGGATAACCCACAATAACCATTTTTTATATTTCCGTGCGAAGCCGGGGCGGGTCGCTAGTTTTATATATTTTTTTAAAAATCTCAAGGTACACTTCCGTAAAAAAAATATACACTTCCATCTACCGTTTCTTAGTATTTTTTCTTCCTATTAAAACAAAACATTTTTACTAACTTTGACTACAAATTTTTCCTACTCTTTTTTTATACTGGCATATAAATTTTTTTAATTATTTCTCTTTTTAATATTGACAAAATAAGTTAGTTAACAATAAACAAACACAAAGAATCCATCCATATGCTACTAAAAAAATATTTCTAAATACTGAATACTTTTTTTAACAATCTGGCATCGCTGCGCTCTAAAACTTACACACTTATTTGATGACGTGTATCGGTTTTTATTTTGTATGAAGTATAGAACCATCAAATCGGTCAAAATTATCAATCATTAGAATAGTTTAACATTATTTGAAAATCAGAAAAAAAAGTCAAAACTGATTAGGAAAAAAAATTTCCCGTATATGTAATAAAAAAATAAGAAAAACTCGTTTTTTAAAAAATTTAGATATTATATACTAATGATGCGCGTGATTTGTGACGACTCATTTAAGTATTTATTTGTTAAGTTGAGTATAAGCTTTAGCCAATAAGGGACAACAATCCGATCATAAATCACATCTTATTGCCTTCTGTAAAATTCGCCCTTTCAATTAAGATCCTCTCATGGCAAAGAAAACTGTCAGCATTAATTTTAACTGTTTTAAAATAAAAAATAGTAATATCTTGCGCGACTGCAACAAACCGTACGATAAAATTTTAACGGGCCCCATTTAACTTGACATTTTGATGTAAAACGAGAGAACACACACAAGCAGGTTTATTGGGCGTGTAAACGATCTGCAAAGCATGAATTAGCACACTAAAATCGGTGTTAAGTTCGATAATTGAAATATTTATTGCAAATTAAACGCCCATAAACCCTTTGTTAACGACTCACCTAGATCACGTTACCGTTGCGCCGAGTAGGTGGAACGCTATGATTTATTTTATACGCAGATGAAGTTCGATAAGAAGGTAATATAGGGGACGTAATAAACTTGTACCTACGGATGCCGTAATTCTTTTAGTTTCCTTATCGTTAACTTTCATATTTATAATAAAACATAAAGCCGAGCGAACATAAAGAGCCTTCCAAAAAAAAAAGTCATCAAATCTGGCTATGAACGAAAGAGGTGGAAATAGCGGTTATGTCGAAGCTCGAAACGAAACGTTGTTATTGTCAAACTTTGGACAAGTGGCTGTCACAATTGTAAAATAAATAATATCTGTCACATGATGTGACAGCCTTGACAATTAAATGAGGTTTTAAAGTTACGATTTAAAACACTCGTTATATACCTACAGTAGACAAAATGCCACAGCGTGGGTATTCTTGAAGGAGCGTGATTCTAAACTGGTTTTATTGCGATGTGATATTATGAATGATATGTTGTTGCAAGCGCACAATACTACCCATTTCGGGCATCTGGTACGTCAGACGCGGACGGTGTACAATTCGCTGTGTTGTGCGAGCCGTTATTGAAATTGCTTATTTTAAATTATTAATTAAATGGTTTGTATAGACTATTTCACATACAACACCGTGTTCCCCCTGATGCGGTCGTGTTACGCTCCGCGACTTAGAGTGTTTAGTTATCATATAAACCTGTGTTTTTTTAAATGGCGATCGTAGTTGGCTACGGGCTCATAAAAAATCCTTTTTGTATGAGAAGCTAGTTATGAAACTAGTTATAAAATGAAATTAATAATGTAATTTTTTAGTCTTTAGCTGAAAACTATAAAAAATTTGCCTCAGTCTATTTAATAAGAGAATATTTGTTTCCAGACATTGGTGGCAGAATAAATATAAACTGAATAAAATTTGTTTTAACTGGGCGCGCATAATGTTTATTTTATCGTATATCATGTGTCTCATCGGGGTGCCATGTGTCTCATCTAAAAATTTGTCTCCAATTTTCAGAATCCGCATTTCGCTTACACAGAAAGTTTACAATGGAACGCAGTGCATATTATGGCATTTTTTGGATTATACGGAGTATTTTAAAGATGTTTCTTTGAATTTCAATTTAAACCCTTTATAAATGTCACACTGTGGTATTTTTAATATTTCTAAATTATTCCATCGTTTTCTGACTATGGAAAACTTAGATAACAAAAACGTTTTTGAAGTAATACATATATTTTATTTGAAAATAAAATGAAAACGACTTAATTTAGATTCAAACAAGAGTTCAACAAAAAGTTACTCTTATTTTGTAAAAGTTCCCATTAAAATTTCAAATTATTTTTGCGAATATTTAGTATAGAAAATCGGGTACAGGCGTGCGGTTTTTACTAAAATAAAGTAGATACATTCTACGGAATTACAAAAACAATGACCATTTTATGATATACCTGAAATGTTCTTAAGGTTTACAACTCCAAGTAAGGTTTTTATCAATATTACAATGACGGTAAATATTTCAAAAACAATTGAACATATTTTATGTATAGGATACTATTCAAGAAATGGTTTTAGAATCCCCCCATAGAATCCCCCATAGGGTGTTTCATTTAAAATAAGCAAATTGACTTCTACGAGGTGTGGCTATTAAATAACCGAACTGATGTTGCTACCAGCGCGCTGCGAGCGTGTCGTGACAAGTTTGAACAGAACTGTGTCTAGTGATACTTTCCCCCACCTTGATCTTGCTGGACAAGCCAGTGGGTCGCTCAGTTTGACTGTAGCAGTCGTTTGAATTAGTCTACGCACCAGTGACGCGTCGAAGAAATGTAAAGTCTTCAGATGGAGCAACGGATTAATCTCGTTTCTTGTTAAACTGGGGGGAAACTATTATAGAAGCTTATGCAATGTTAAAAGAAGTGTACGGGAAGTATTTCAAACTTTGTTGGAATCCTAAACCTTTGATTGATCGGTATTGATGTTTAAATTTACATACAATAATAATCGCTTATTTATAATTTGACAATGAAATAAAGTGCTACTAGTTGCCAACTATCTTTATTCATGTTATAGTTTTGCAACGTGGAATTCCTAAAAATCTTTACTTTATTGAATATGGAAAAAGTTTTACAGATGGTAAAGACTCACCACATGTGTGGTATTATCGGACAGCGGCAACGAATAGGAATCAAGTCCTCAGTCCAATCAGACTGTAATTATTGTAGTTTAAAATTTGTTAAATTATGTTGAAAAACTTCGCTGTTAAATTTCGCACATCCACATTCAAATTTTCGAGCACTGTGTGTTAATTGTAAATCTAGTCTCGATATACGTAACATTTTATTGTTTACTCAGTATATACCAAATGTAAATTTTCACTGTTACTAACTAGTCGTGAAAGGAGGACAATCGGCGTTATTTTCAGGCTAGAGTGGAACGCACAATAATCGAAAAGAAAAGCGAACTGAAATAAAGTGCTACTAGGTGCCAACTATCTTTATTCATGTTATAGTTTTGCAACGTGGGATTCCTAAAAACCTTTACTTTATTGAATATGGAAAAAGTTTTACAGATGGTAAAGACTCACCACATGTGTGGTATTATCGCACAGCGGCAACGAATAGGAATCAAGTCCTCAGTCCAATCAGACTGTAATTATTGTAGTTTAAAAGTTGTTAAATTATGTTGAAAAACTTCGCTGTTAAATTTCGCACACCCACATTCAAATTTTCGAGCACTGTGTGTTAATTGTAAATCTAGTCTCGATATACATACGTAACATATTATTGATTACTCAGTATGTACCAAATGTAAATTTTCACTGTAACTAACTAGTCGTGAAAGGAGGACAATCGGCGTTATTTTCAGGCTAGAGTGGAACGCACAATAATCGAAAAGAAAAGCGAACGATAAAATGTTAGGGTCGCCATACGAGCACACAAAAAAGTAACATAACTTCCGCATAATCCACAATTCGCGACGCAAATTACCCGTCGACGAAGGCAAATCCAGCCCTGACGCCCGTTTCGAGATAAAATCGCCGAACACAATCGTAGACCCTCGCGAGCTCGTATAGTTCGAGCGAGACCGGCCCTGCGTCTCGTTTAGCGATAAAATCGGCCCCGTCTCACACTTTCTCAGACGATCGTCCTCGAGTCCATTTTGCATCCCGCGCGTTTATCTTAACGAGCGCTCTCGCACGAAGAAAAACATTCCGGAGGGGCTGTAGGTTAAGTAAATCGACCTTATCGCGTGCATTTACAAATAAACACCCCGCCGAATACGCTGACAGTTCTCACACATTATCGATTCGACGCGATGAACAATGCGGCGGCCGCCCGCGGTTGCGACATCAAATTTTCGGACAAAGGAATTTTAGAATTGCGGAAAATGAGATTGCAGTCAGTGTTTGTAGGTGTCAAAAAATAGTGGCGGAAAGCACACGCCAGACCGCTAAAGATAATTCCACTGATATTTTAAAAATCTGTTTTTCAAAATTTCGTTTTGTTAAAACTATGTCTATACTGGGTGCCCGGTAAGTAATGGACAACCCTTTAGCTGCTGATGGGGACCTTAAACCCATTCAAAAAATGTAATTTCTTGTCTAGTAAAAGTCCCATGGTTTTCGAGATTTTTTACATAGTATTGGTGCTTCTGTCACTCTTATGGCCATCAAGGCGACAAACGAGATTTTCTCAGTCGGATTTTTGCATAATACTTTCCAATAGTGGTGCTATCAGGCATGTATTATAACGTTAGTTAATATAAGTGGGTTGTTTTACTAATAAAAAAAATCTTGGATCAAAATTTAATTTTTCCATGAGTTTTCATTCAAGTTTGCGCCGTTGTGGTGTTTAAAACATTTGTATGAAGACCAGAGTGGACAACTTTTTCAAAAATTGACTATCTAATACTGATCCTCAATGATTCAGCTGAAATAGCTCTTTTTCAGTTTTAAAAGCAATGTCTTTATTTCTAAAGAAATAAATAGCATGTGTTAAACTATGTTAGAATCAGCATTAGATAGGTAGTTTTACAAAAAGTTGGCCACTATAGCCTCCATACATTTTTATAATACCACAACGGCTGAAACTTTTCTAATCTCAGAGAAAAAAATTTAAGATTTTTTATTAACAGAACAACCCTAGCTATTAAAGAATTATTATTATTTATTAATAATAAGTAATAATAACCTATTAACATTGTAATGCTTGCCTGATACCACCACTATCTGAGAATATTATGTAACAATCAAACTAAGAAAATATCTCCATTTCTGGATCTGTCACGATCTGATGAATGACAAAGGTACAAATGTTTTTATAAAAATTAAATGTCCAAAAATCTCGAAAACATTTCATTCAAACCAGCAATCAATGATGTTTTAATGTGAAGAAATATCGGTCCAAAAAGAATATTTTAGAAAGTTCAATGGATAAAACACTTCAAAGCCTTTGTTATCAACTTCCAATTGGATTAAATCTTTTAGACGAAACCTTAAAATAATAAAGAATAAACAACATTACTTCAAAATTTCTACAACTAGGGTAAAGTGGGGCAAGTGCGACCCCTTTTTCGTATAGTTGACTTTTAGTTCATAACTGCGCGAATGTTATTCACATGATCCAATTCTTTTTGGGCTGTATGAACTACTTGGTTCTTAAGCTTAATTTATTGAAAGAAAGAAAATCGTTCGTGCTTCAGGGTAAGGGGGCACATCGTCCATGCCTTACAGGGCACATGAAACACACTTGCCCCAGGGCTTGGGGCAAGTGCGTTATCTGTGTTTATTTCTATATTTTATCCTTAATGTAAACTATGGGCAGCGCCGGATGCAGGGGTGGTGGGGCCCGGGGCAATGAAGAAAGTGGAGGCCCTTTCAATCAACAATTTGCCCTTTGAAAGCTTGCATTTCATCTCGTACTTAGCTGTCATTTTACCCCGTATCCAATAAATAAACTTTGAATTTTGCGTCTATTGAATTTTGCAAGAGGTCTAAATTTTGTAGTTCCACCACTGAATAGATTTGACATAGAATGAAAATATCCCTTGTTTGGATATATTTCATTACTCATTACTTTCTTAAAAATTAAAATTCTTTATCTTTATTAAATGTTTGAATCCAAGGTTTGTGGAGGCCCTCAACGTGTGGGGGCCCCGGGAGTCCCGCCCCGGTTGCCCCGCCGTGCATACGGCCCTGACTATGGGGCAAGTGCAAGTGCAAGTGAATAAACGCAATTTTCTACTCGCGAGGGTAAATTTCTTTTACAATATTTCTTCATTGGTGCCAACATAACATTGTGCGGTTTGCATCGAATATTGGCGGGAGTTTTAAAATTATTTTCAAACAAGTTAATAGTTTTTAGAGACTTTTATCAGAAGCGAACGCACTTGCCCCGGATACTCACTTGCCCCACTTCACTCATCACTTCCTGTTTGACCGGAAATGCCTTAAGCTTTGTTATTTTATATGGAACACCCTGTATATTAAATATTTTTTTAACTCTACTGAAAAAACTAAGACTAAAACATGTATCATGTGCTATACCTATCTTTGACAGTTTCCGAGAAAATCGCGTTTAAAGATGTCAAATGTGTCATTTATAAAATTCTTTTGAAAGAAAACAAGTGAAGATAGGGACAAACTCATATGATATCTTTAACTTATTTTGGAAGCACTAAAGCCTGATATCATTAAAATTTCGCACTTCCGGCTCAACCGGAAAATACCGGAAGTCATCTTTAGTAGCAATTTACTGCAATAATTTTAAAGGAATGCCCTATAACTAATTGGAAATTCGGATTCTACAAACAATTTCGAATCATTCTTATGTACACTTCCCTATACCCAAAGTTCATAGTTTTTGAAATATAATATTTTATTTAAAAAAAACATAAAAAAATAATAGATTCAAAAAAATGCAACATCATCCATAAATTAAACGTTCAAATTGTCCACCATTCATTTGATGACATAAATGAATCCTGTTTTCAAATTCCCTTAACACATTTTCCATTTGAGCAGGAGTAATATTGTTCACCGCTCTTGTAATCCGGTCGCGGAGATCTTGTAAATCAGTAGGCAGTGTTCTGTACAGTGCATCTTTAATGTGACCCCAATAGAAAAAATCCAAAATCCAGATATCGCTGGCCATCTAACTGGTCCGTACGTACCTATCCAACGATCTTCAAACGTTTGATTCAAATGATCCCTAACCCTTCGAGCATTATGGGCTGGGGCTCCGTCCTGCTGTTAATAAATGTGGAAATATTCGTTTATTGGTAAATTTTCGAGAAAGTCAGCTATTTCATTGCTTAAAAACTGTAAATACTGGTCTGCTGTTAGTGGATTTTCAAAGAAAATTGGTCCAACGATGCGCGTTCCAATTACTCCCATCCACACATTAACACCAAATCTCTCCTGGAAAGCTCCTTGTCTAAATAAGTGAGGATTTTCTCTTGCCCAATATCTCGAATTATTTTTATTGAACATACCCAAATTCGTGAAGCGTGATTCGTCAGAGAAAAGGATAAAGCGGCTTAAATTTGGGCGTTGCTGCACCATAAACCAATTACAAAACTCCAGCCTCCGTTGGTGATCGGCTTCATAAAGATGGTGGTGTACCTGGTATCATGTGGTTGTGCACGATCTGGATATCGTTGCCCGTATAAAGCTTTTGCTTCCCTGCGATTTTTTCTCACTTCTCCATACACTAGCAGCATGTCGATTTGATGTTCGCGAGTAAAAAGTGGCATTTTAAATAAAAAGAGAAGTAATAACACTACCACCAAACGTTGTAAACAGTAAGAATTAATTGTCAAATTAAGCAACAATGAAGAAACTGACGTTTAAAAACAAAAGCCTGTTATAGCGCCTACCTATATTAAAATTCCTAGGCACCTCTGATAGATGCATTGACTGATTCTATCGTTTTCTATTTATGCATCGTTCATACCTATGACATTCTGACATTAAACATTTAATATCTCAAAAACTATGAACTTTGGGTATAGGGAAGTGTACATAAGAATGATTCGAAATTGTTTGTAGAATTCAAATTTCTAATTAGTTATAGGGCATTCCATTAAAATTATTGCAGTAAATTGCTACTAAAGATGACTTCCGGTATTTTCCGGTTGAGCCGGAAGTGCGAAATTTTAATGATATCAGGCTTTAGTGCTTCCAAAATAAGTTAAAGATATCATATGAGTTTGTCCCTATCTTCACTTGTTTTCTTTCAAAAGAATTTTATAAATGACACATTTGACATTTTTAAACGCGATTTTCTCGGAAACTGTCAAAGATAGGTATATGACATGATACATGTTTTAGTCTTAGTTTTTTCAGTAGAATTAAAAAATATATATAATATACAGGGTATTCCATATAAAATAACAAAATTTAGGGCATTTCCGGTCAAACAGGAAGAGATGATCAGTCGTTTTTTAACTAAGTTTTGCATTCCATTCAATGATATACATTCCCAAAATTTGAAATCGATATCTTTTTTTCGTGCCTCAGCTAGAGGCTGGGTAGTAATCTCGTGGTCACCCGGTATACATATACTCATTTTTATCTTCAAGACATTTTCCAAGGATGATGAACTTGATGCGCGATTTTCCATGAATAAATTGTCATTTCTTATGAAATGTTCGTCTCGACTTTTACCGACCGACTCAACCTAGAAACAGCTCATTGCACTAACGCAGAGTTCCTTACTGACTTACAAAATGGCTGTTGTTTAAATCCGCCGAAATAAGCGGAGTGGGGACTATTCTGCTGTCAATCCATTAGTATACAGATCAGTGGTAAAAACATACCGGAGCATCACTCCGTGGTACGGAGTGAAAGAACCTAACGTTGTGCCTCGAGGATAGCAGCGAGAAGCAATGAACGGCGATGAACGCTTGCAAGTCCAAATCACGTCCATATTTCTTTATTTCTTTATTTGCAGTTAACGCGCCCAGACACTTTCATATGAGATAAACACACATTTTTTTACATTCCTTGAATCGCTCTTGGCGCGTGGATCGACTCTACGATATGTTCTTCCTCTAAACACATGCTTTGAGCGAATAAACAAACAGCGTTGAGCCACTTATTTATCCACCGCGGTACATGCAGGTCCTCAGAGATACCTATACTTACCATGATACAATACACTGTATCATGTATACTTACGATATTCAGAACGACATACATATACGTTACGAGTATGCGCTGTTTCTTCGAAGTGCTGCACAACTACTCCGCGCGCGACACTTGCTTTTTTATCTGAGTTCACAGCCTTCCCTTGTATAATAGGCAGAGCTGGGTACGGATACAAGTAAAAAGTATTCGAATACTGGATACTGGATACAATCACTGCTTTCGGATACTGGATACAGGATACGGATACTTTTATGGTAAAAATGTACTCGAATACTTGTATCCGGATATTGTTTTGCGGATACCGGATACAGGATACATCAACCTAGATTGAGTTTGAATGAAAAAAAAATTAAAAGAAACCCTATATGCGTAGTATAATATATATTATATAATATATATACATTGTAAGTAAAAACCAAAATATGTCATAATATTATGTAGTACTTACTACTTACTACCTGTATCTACTATCTACTTCCTTCCTATCGTTCCTATACTACTTATACCTAATGGAAAAAAGAAACAATTGACAATACAACGCACAACCATTGACTGAATGAGTTACAAAGACGCGCGCAACGTGCTGGGATCGAGATTTTTTTGCTCTAATTTGCTTTCATTAATCTTCATGAGTAATAGTCATCAATTTTAGTTTTTCATAGTCAGCTTTTACTCACTTTCCTATAAGTAAAAGATATATTGTAGTATCTATCTCCATTGAATGATAATAAGGCGTTTCATCAAAAATTTTCAGGGACGTTTTTACGCCACTGATTGTTTTTGAAAATTGATCATATTATTGAATTCCACACTCCATTTGCGAAAAAAAGTTGTTCTTGCAAAATTTCGATAAGAGGCTTCGTTCTCGAGATATTTGGGTTTGAAACATGTCGAAAACGCTGAAATCCGAAATTAAATTCCAGATGTGCCAAAAAGTTTCAAACAATTCATTTCTGCAATTTTAAATATTTTTGAAATTTCTGCAATTTGAAAATACAGTTTTCAAAAATAACCAGTGGCGTAAAAATAGGTGGGGAAAAAGAAAAGCTATTCCCTTTATCTACGCTCTTGAACAGTTTTTGATGAAACACGTTATTACAATTCGATAGAGACTTATTTTAGTAATATTGGGTTAAAATTTGAAGAAAATCGGTTGAATGGTTCGAAAGTTATGCGAAAAAAACTTATTTTTCTAACTCTGAACACCCTGTATCTCCCTAGGGGACAATATAAAAAAATTCTTGAAGGGGTATGTCATGAAGTTATCTGAATATTCTCTTGCCGAAGTTTGATAATTTAAATGACACTCTGCCGTCATGTGGAATGTATGAATGACATTCTCTTGCTGAAGTTTGATAATTTAAAACTGAATTTAATACAGAATGACGCCCTGTATTGCTGAACTGACTAGACAGTACTGTAAGCATATTTGCTGCACTGTCCAGATAGTTGCAATGGTCAGGCATACAAGTAACAAAACGTCTACTAGAGTAGAGCGAATTTTTGAAACTTAAACGCCCTATATCCTTAGAAAGGTGTCT
The DNA here is from genome assembly GCA_029963805.1 of Aromia moschata. Taxonomy (NCBI): domain Eukaryota; kingdom Metazoa; phylum Arthropoda; class Insecta; order Coleoptera; family Cerambycidae; genus Aromia; species Aromia moschata. The sequence continues at coordinate 256,455 of JAPWTK010000570.1, forward strand.
ATTACGCCTAAATAAAGTGATAAAAATCTGAGCTCCCAAAAATGATATGTTTGACTGCCGAAATCGCCTATACACTTCGGGAATTCACATTTGTTTAATTAATTTTTTTTCAGAGTGCATTTCAATTTTTATTTTGTTTCAGATTATTTTAAAATTTACATTCGATGTAAATTTACATTTAAATGTCATTTGGCAGCCGAAAAAGTCGTTTTACCTAGGACGAAAATATGCCATTTTCACTCCAACCTAATGTCTACCTTAATAAAAATTGGAAATATCTCGTTTTGCATCTATACCCCACTTTTTTCCCTGTGAAATAAATCTTATTTCCAATTAGAATTTACAAAACTTCTCTTCATTCATGTTTTTGCAATAACATTTTAGCCAAACTTATTACATATTAGTAACACTAGATACTTTTTAAATTGAATTGAATTTCGGTTAATTTTAATTTACAATTTTACATTTTACATTTTATTATTACAATTTTATCTAATTTGGTGACCCGTTCGCTCGCTGGTAACCGTGCGGTCTGCCGTGGTTACAGTCACGGACTCAAACTTAGTCAGCGTTATTGATTGTATCCGTAAGTTTTTGAAGGTATCCGGATACTTTTTGTATCCGGGCCCGCTAAATTGTATTCGAATACTGGATACCTTTTAAAATTTGTGACGGATACGGATACAGGATACTTTTTCCTGGGAATATTCGAATACAAGCCCTGGATATACAATATGTATCCGGATACTGTATCCATATGCCTAAGTACACGGATACGACCCAGCTCTGATAATAGGTACATTATATTTAGGTCCAATCGCTGGTACAAGTGTTCTTGTATATGCTCTTGAAATTCCAGTCAGAAATATTCAGTTTGCAGAGAGTTATCTTCATTTTACTAAGGTCATTTTTAAATAAGGCCACATTTTGTACCTGCGCGTAAAAATTTAACATTACTCAAAAAAATTCACACGCAATAAAATGAGTCAAACGCCATTCAGACTGGTACATCACCAAGGACTTATGATATGAAAATTTTTATTCTCCTACAATAATTACACAGGCACACACAAAAAAATAAAAATAAAAGGCGAGTGCTAGAAACCAGACCTCTGTATTCCCCTGCATTTTGACCCGCTGAACACGAATCCTATGTCCGTTTTGTTGACTCTTACATTTTTCCTGACCTCGAAAAACACCTTAAGAAAATGCCCGAAAAATCTCAAACATGTAAATAAAAAGCTTAAATGAGCTGACCACTATTTCCATACGTAGGTATTTTGGGACGTTGAGGCCGAATCTGTCATAATAGTCCAATCAGTTAGAAATTTTGACATAACCTCAAAAAACGCCTTAAAAATGCACGAAAAATTTCAAACAAGTAAATAAATAAGTTCAATGAGCTGATCACTATATTTATACATAATTTGAGGCGCTGAAACTGAATATGAACATAAAAAAAAAGCCACTAAAAAAACACTAAAAAAAAGCCGAAAAATCCAAAACAAATTAATTAAAATCTTAAACCAAGAATTTTAAACACAACACAACGTAACTTGAGACAAGAACTTTAAACTAAAAACTTAAACCTATTATAAATTAATATCTGTTAAGTACCTAAGGCAAGAACTATTAGGGTTTCGATTTCTTTGTATAAAGTTCCTGTCTTAGAATATTTTACATTTAGAGTTCTTGATGCAAAGTTCTTGCTGTTCTTGCTTTAAGTTTCGTTACATCTAGAGTTATTGGTTTGAAGTTCTTTGTGTAAAATTATTGCCTCGTTTTTAGTAAATTCGATGTTCCCACATATCGAAAAAAAAATCAACGATAAAATAAAAAATGTTTCTTACTATATAAAATGTAACATATTCTGAGACAGTAACGTTACACAAACAACTCTAAACCTTAATAGTTCTTGCCTTAGGCATTTACCAGTTCTCGTCTTAATTGATAAATAGGTTTAAGTGTAGTTCTAGTAGGTCAGGTTATGTTAGGTTAAGAATTCTTAGTTTAAATTTCTTGGTGTATAGTTCTTGCCTTAGGTTATGTTAGATTTAAAATTTTTGGTTAACGCTTTTAATATATTTTTTTTTGGGTTTTTGGTCATTTTTTAGGTGTTTTTTGAAGCTATCTCAAAATTCCTTACTGATTGGCCAATTTTGATCTCTGATTTGGCCTCAGCGCCCCAAAATGAGTATGGAAATGGTGGTCAGCTCATTTAAGCTTTTTATTTACTTGTTCGAGATTGCTCGGGCATTCTTAAGGTGTTTTTAAGGCTAGGAAAAATGTAAGAGCCAATCAGACAAAACGGACATGGGATTTTGTGTTCAGAGGGTTAAAATGCATGGGAACACATATATCTGTCTTCTAGCACTCGACTTTTATTTTTTTTTGTGTTCTTGTTCTCTATTCTATTTTTTTATTTTTCATATGGCGCATGCGCAAATGATTATAAGCTCATGCTTCTGAAAAACGGATTTCAGACTACGTATATGAAATATAAAACTGCTAATTTCGAAACGCCGATGCATACAATATTATTTGTAAATAAGTAGTAAACAAGACTTTCCTGAGTGTCTTGCGAGCTGTTAGCATGTAAACGGTTCACAGTATGAATTTTCATTCATTTCTAATAGTTTCTTATCTGCAAAATCGATTTTCTTAAAGACTCCTGACATGACCTACATTGATATTTACGTTACTGTACGTGAAAAAAAGTGCTCTTTCCATCTTATTATAGTGTAACTAGCGACCCGCCCCGGCTTCGCCCGATTTACGACATCACATAGAAACCTCTAAAATTATCAGTGTTTCTCTACTATATTATGCATGTATTATACATATAAACCTTCCTCTTGAATCACTCTATCTATTAAAAAAAACCGCATCAAAATTCGTTGCGTAGTTTTAAAGATCTAAGCATACATATGTAGTAGATAGATAGGGACAGACAGCGGGAAGCGACTTTGTTTTATACTATGTTATGATAATATGGCAGTCATAGATTACACATTTTTAAATTAGCAGTATAATATGTTTAGTTTCTTTTTGATTATATACAGAGAGATCGATGTTCATAAGAAGTGAGTTTTTCTTGGAAACGGATGAGATAAATTAATTTTTGTGAACGGTAAATCACTTTTACTCACCTTCGCTCAAAATTAAAGCAAAAATAATAAATATGTTAACGACGCTAAGCGTCGCGACGCCTCAAAACAGGATTTTAAGCAAGATTTCTTTTTTTACTTTACCATTACAAAGGTATATTAATTGTGAGTTATTTTTCTATTAAACATTTCTTTGTATTTTGAATATTTAAAAAGTTATGGCTCATTTATTGTTGAACGCACTATCTGTTTTTTTCATATACTGCTAATAAATGAATATAATTTCTGTAATGAGTATATCAATTTATTTTTCTAGAGGCAAATAAACTAAACTAAACTAAGTTTAGTTTCTTAAGCTAAAGTTTAGTAAAATAAAGCCAGAAGCTTCTGCGTTTTAGGACACAAATAAAAAATATAGCAAATAAGAACTGAGTAATAGACCGTATTCAACTTCCAAAACTCCCATGATTTTACTGTGAAAATATGTGTGAATAACAGTTTTTTTAACAGGCTTAACTTTAAGCAATTACATACCTTTAATAAGCTCTAATAATTTAAAACAATTGTTATTATTTTTTGAATTCGAATACAGGTAAATGAGATGAGCACAAAACAATTTGTGTTTTGATTTGCAAAAGATTACTGCTGTCTGTGCTGACTTAGAGGGAAATATTTTCAGAAAAGTAACTTCTAATGTTACGAGTTACTAACTAAACTAAGAAAATGTTACGAGATACATATGCTTAAATAACAATGGTGCATACTCAACATTTATTAAAGTTTTATTTTAATTTTTTCTGGTTGTTGTTATTTTATTTACTCATGTGTAAATATTTAACTAGCATTTGTATGTATATTATTTATTATTGAGGTATTTAAAGATATTTGTTTATTATAAATTACACAATATTTCAGCTATCAAAACTTAGGTTTACTACATATATTTCTTGTTATAAATAAAAACATATTTACTTACGTTAATGTATTATGTATATGCTGAACGAGCAGTAGCATCGGGAAATCAGTCATAACTTTTTGAAATAAAGAAAGTATAAAAAAACAGGAGGGTATTTTGCTAAAACAAATTTCGGCGTCGCGATGCTTATCATCATTAAGCTATAAAAACAGATGGAGCACTAAATAATAAATCGACCATAACTTTTTAAATAGTCAAGATACAAACAAATGTTAAATAAAAAAGAACACACAATTAATATATCTTTGTAATGGTAAAGTAAAAAAGGTATGTTGCTAAAAAAATTGAAGTGTCGCGACACTTAGCGTCGTTAAGACATATTTTTTTTATTTTCGCCTTAAGTTTGAGTGAAGGTGAGTAAAAGTGATGTACCGTTCACAACAATTAATTTCTCTCAGGCGTTTCCGATAAAAACTCACTTCCTGTGATAAATCGATCACCCTGTACATATTATATGTAAGTACATATATCGTTAGTAGTCTAGAAAGATTCGTTCAAAGAAGCTCCCTAAAAACGATAATGTTGGATTACCACGACATTTGTTAGATATCATCAAAAATAAAGTATTTGAGGATACGACCGAGATGCCCTTCAATATAATTGCGATTTTGTCAGAGTAGAAGCAAAATATATAAAGAGAAATAATTAATTTAATACAGTTATTACAAAAAAATGCTTTTATTTAGCAGTTGTAAGTATGCAATATCAAAGATCAAGGGTCAGGTAGAATATTATTATTATTTTATTCCATCCATATACGTAAATTAACCTCCGAGATGAATCGTTGAACTCTTAATTGCAAATGTTAATGTCAAATATTCAACATAAATGATAAAGCAATGAGTCCGTCCTGTAATATTAGTGGGAAAATATTGCTCAGGTTTCTATCTTGCACTACTGATGAACGTCCGATTTTCTATAAGTAGAGTTCAATGGTGCAAAACTTCTATGCACAATTTGTAAGGTATTTGAAGGGTTTTTGTCAATTTTTGGGAATGAGCGTCACTGAGATGTAGGAGGTAGGTAATTTTTATAAACATCATCTCGAAGAAAATAATTTTAAAAAGATCTTCCCAACCCTACAATGATAGAGCAACTGGATTTAATAATGCACTCTATGTTTATCCGCTCAATAACAGTTTTTAGAATAAAATTCTAACAGTTCATTTGTAATTATCTTTAATTTATTAGTGCTTTAATTATTTTATCATTATCATTAATGTTATCAATTTCTAATATTCCGTATTTGAGATGTAAATAAAAAGAAGGACAGAGTTACAAATAACCTAAGGAGAGTTGAGTTATAACAGGCAAAGTTCTTTCACAATGAAAAGTCTAAAGTGATCTTTTTTCTATGTTATAAAAATAGTTTTAAACTTTCATAAACTAGTAAGAGGTGAGTCAAAAAGTAACAATTAAAAAAACCGTATATGCAAAATTGTTCAACAGTGTATTAATAAATATTGTTATTAAGTGTTGTGCCAAGGATAAAATCTTGCCCCGATTCGACTAATATTCGGATGTAGCGATACTAAAAAAATACACACCCTGTCGAATACACCCACATGCTGCACTTTATCGATTCCACAATTGAACAAATGCGACTGGCAAGTCTGCTACCGCAAAGAACTAAAATTAATGGGCAAAAGAACTTGCATACATTGGTTCACCCAACAGCCCATTCCACAGCCACCTAAGAAATAATTTCTATGAAACGAATTTAACTAGGAGTAGTTTTTTAAATTAATCACACTGTTCCACAACTGTCTAATAGTTCTATCATTGTGGAGCCACTTATTACAAGTATTCTATTTTAAATATCAATAAGATGGCATCAACATCATATACCGCTAAAACGCATTCACAATCCATTTTCTTGTGATTACGTACGATTTTTTTTGCTAAGATGCAAACATGAGATTAGTTTTATTCAAACTGAAAATCTTCCCTTCGGTAGTTTTTCCTTTTTGAAATATATTGGTCTCTCATCACTAGGGTCCGGAAAGTGTGCTACAATGCAGGGTCAGCACTCTACAACTCTATGAAAATGAAAGTATAAACCGTATTTTAGCGCTTTGTAAATTATGCACACGTTTATTTCTTGACCGTGCATACATACGCCACTGACCGTGCTTGCTAACACGCGCTGGGACTTGCTCAGTGCGGGTTCGGGAAAGGCTATACACAATTTATCCTAATAGCGTAGCGAGAATTCCATTGTCAAAATTTAGTATTTTACGTTAGCTCGATGGGAGCGGACGGACGGTAGAACGCCTAGTTTAAAATATTTTTTGTGTGTCGTGTGTAACTATCTAATAAACTTGTGTACATACGTATTGTGCACCGTGTACGTATTTATTGGAGAGTTCGTGTAGTGTATTTACATTGTATCTGATTTTGTGTGGATTTTTGCAATAATGGCACGAAAATTAGGAGTATTTTACAATAAACGGATTTTACAATATTCCTTGCAATCGTCGATATATGTATATTTCGTAGACGCCGAGAGCGTGAAAGCCATTTAGATTCGAATATTCGAACAAAATATTACTGGTAGTGTTAGATAAAAGGAATTTTGGTTTGATTTGTGCATTATGTTTTACGCATGTAGCCTTCGTGGAACGTGGTCGACAATATTCACTTTAGACGTTTTTTTGCCAAAATATATATATATCTGATTGTTCATTGTCAAGTAGCCTTATCTTGCGTAAAAACGTATTTACAGAAGACATATCAACGTGTCAGGGGAAATATCAAAGAAGACATACGCAATAAATTTCTGTGGCTGACAAAGGACGAAACAAAAAAATGTTTGCGGTAATAAGGTCGTTAATGTTTTGACACGAATTTTAGGCGTCTCAGATATTTGAATATAATGTGCGTGGTGTGTCGTTCGCTGTCCATGTGAACTATTTTGAATTTGCACCTTCTACTTCAGTAGATGTGGATCAATCATTTTCCTCCTACAACCATATCTACAGGCCAAATCGCTCACATTTAACTTCATTCAACTTCGCTGGCCAGATAATGCCTTTATCTTTCTTTGACTGTCTGTATCATCATCTCTTGATATTGCTTTTAGTAGCTAGATGTGCAGGCGTTGCAACCTATTAGTAATTAACATTTTTTGTGAGACAAACTGTGAGGAGTTTAAATCCTCATGGAATCCCTTTATACACATGAATGACAGTATTATGTGGTAGTGACTGCGTGTATTAGCAAGGAATCGTATTGA
>JAPWTK010000571.1:0-263653 GCA_029963805.1 Aromia moschata
CAGATTTGTACTATAAATAGATAGTTTTCAATGTGTATCAAATTATCAATCAAAACTTTGTCCCTCAAAAGGCATTTTTGTTCAGCAGGATGCTTCCAGTGTAACAACTTACGACTGTGAATTTTGTTCCTATAAGGCGAAACACAAAGGCACTTTAACCAGACACAAGCTGACTCATCAGGATGCTTCCAAGGTAACATCTTATATGTAACTGCTAACATCGTTCCTCCACGGTAAAGAGATATTCCTGAGTATACCACTTATCAATGTATGCTCTGTCCTTATAACACGAAACGGGCAAGAAATTTGTCCAAACACGTATTGATTCGCCACAGTGCTCCCAAGTCAACATCTAATAAATGCTTTGTTCATACAAGACGAAATTTAAATTATATTTGATAAGACACATGCAAAGTCATCGAGATGCAACAACTTTCGACTGCAGATTTTGTTCCTTAAAGTTGTGTTTAATCAGACATATTAAAAAGAATCTTTGAGATATTTCCGAAGTAACAACTTATCCCTGCCTAAAGCTTTGTTCTTATTTCAAAGTTAACAATATGCAATAAAGTAACAATTAATGCGCTACATTCTAAACACTGTGGCCGTCTTTGACTTCGTTTTTTTTTGCACGCACAATATTATTCTAAAATAGTGTAAGAAAAACATATTATTAAAAAAATACATAGTGTTACATAAATACGGGTTGTCCGAAAGGAACGTTCGAGAACTTTGAACAAATTACTTGTACAAAGATAAAAAAAAACTTAAACTAATAAACATGGGTCCAATTCTCAGCTGTTTTAGAGATATGAGTGGTCAAAGTTATATAGTGTAACTCAATCATGATTTGTTAAGAGCATCAGTCAGGTATAGTAAAGTCTCGGGAGCTTTTTGTTAAATGGGCATCAGCCATGCCCATTTTACAAAATTTGATTACTTTGTGATAGCCGTGCCTGTGACATGTCCAATTCACTCAACAACTGTAAATCACCATGCGTTTTTAACAAATGATTGTTCAATTACTAGGAATTTGTGAAATACTTAGCTTCTGATCGAATTTACAACCCATTTACAATTTGCTGTGAGTAATGGACTGCAAGTAAATTTACAGCTACCCGTGGCAACGTAGAAAGTCATTGAAAATAACCATATTGGATAATTAAAATTAAATCTCAAATTCTGACAGAAGCTAGGAATTTCATAGATTTCTATTAATTACACTGTGAAAATGTCATAATATATATAGCGCAACTTTGACCATCCTTATCTCCAAAAAAATTGAGAATTGGATCAATAAGACAACTTATTTTCACGTTTTTTTATACTTTGTTTTCCGATAAATGGTAGATGTGATGAATGTGATCATTAGTATTACGAATTTTTGAAATAACACCAACAACCGCAGATGAAATTCTAGGACGATGTGCAGAATACTAAAATAGAATATTGATTATAACAAAACAAAGTTTTATTGGGGAGTTTGGCGTTTTTAGACAATGCATATACAGGATAAGTGGTATACTTTCAAGAACGTATTAGTAGAGCTGATTTGCTAATACCAAATACGCATTATGCAAAAAATCAATTATTTTGAGGATGTTTTTATTTTTTCCTATTTCCTAAGTTCCTATTCATTGTCTCACTAGGATTTAACATTAATAAAACTGATAAGACTTTTTCTCAATTTTTCATTCAAATTTTCATCACTCTGTTACACATTAACACATATTGTGTATATAAAAAAAAGTTATATACCTGATGAAACCAAAATACAAAAGCTAAAACTTCAAACCTTAAACGTAAACCTTAAACTATCTCGAAAACTGTTGACTTATGTTGCATAATGCATATTAGGCTAAATGAGCCCTACTTATGCATTCGAAGATATACGTAATATGTATATCTGCCAGTGTTTATGTACCAGTAATTTTATAAATAACACCAGAGTATTTAAAGCAGTTCTTACCAATATCTGTTAATGGTTTCTTTCTTTCCTTAGGATGTTAAATCCGCACACAAAATCAAGAACAAAATGTCACGGAATACCACGATTCCAAAGGATGTTTGGCTATTAAATCAGAAGACCTTGATATTAAAGACGAGCAAGATGCATCTGATGGATAATTTTTATGTATTCAATAATTATTTCTATTATTTGAAAAGTAAATATATTTTAAACAAATTACATTCTGCCTTCTGATAAAATAAGATATACATAAATTAGCAGAACACGTTCATTGCCTATGTCGCTCGCGAGCGACGTGCGCATCCTTACGCCAGTGCGGGTGTCACCAATCGGCAACCTAACTCTTATTACGCCAGTCAATAGAGCTCGAAAAGGGGTGAGTTTATGACACGATTGATACCTGAAATCCGACTACGGGTACTTTTAAGTTCAGTCCTTAGATGAAAACGTATATGAATTGGACTAGGAAATAGTTGCACTTTTTTTTTTAATAACAAATTAGTGAAATAAAAATGGAGTTTTTTCATTTTTTGCTTATAGAAGAAAAGCTATTGAAGCAATTACATGCATCCAATAGGAAAGTTGTAGAGAATTCAGAAACCTTTAAAATGAAAAAAAATCAAGTCAATCGGTACATTTTTCGCTGAAAAAACTCGGAAAAAACGCAAAAAATTACCTTTTCTTATTAAATTCGTAATTCGAGTATTTTTTGCATTAGAAGAGTCAATCTTGTAGGAAAATGTAGGTAATATCACGAAGAATGAGCGTGCAAAAACTGGATTATGTCCCATGAATAGTTTTGCACAATAGTCGAATAAAGTTTCTTACATCGTATTTTGAATATTCCATAACACGTTGAGTGATAGATTAAATAACATTTTTTCGACGGATTCGGAAACTACAGATGTAAACTACAATTCTTCCATTTACTTTGTTTCATTTAAATGCCATTAAATTGGTATAAAACGCCTCTGAATACCGCGCGAAATTTGCTGGTCGCTGCCGCCGCTTCCCCCTCGCTCCCCCACCACCACTACCTCACTTGGCTGTCAGCGCGCCGCCGAACTTTTTGCGCGGTGTTCAGAGACGTTTTACACCAATTTAATGGCATTTAAATGAAACGAAGTAAATGGACGAATTGTAGTTTACACTGTAGTTTCCGAATCCGTCGAGAAAATGTTATATAAAATCTATCGCTCGACGTGTTATGGAATATTCAAAATACGATGTAAAAAACTTTATTCGACTATTGTGCAAAAACTATTCATCGGACATAATCCAGTTTTTGCACGCTCATTCTTCGTGATATTACTTACATTTTCCCACAAGATTGACTCTTCTAATTCAAAAATACTCGAATTACGAATTTATTCAGAAAAGGTAATTTTTTGCGTTTTTCCGAGTTTTCTCAGCGAAAAATGTACCGATTGACTTGATTTTTTTTTCTATTTTAAAGGTTTTTGAAATTCTCTACAACTTTCCTGTGGATGCTGATGTGATTGCTTCAATAGCTTTTCTTCTATAAGCAAAAAACTGAAAAAACCATTTTTTTTTTCACTAAAATTTGTTATTAAAAAAACAAAAAAACTATTTCCTAGTCCAATTCATATACGTTTTCATCTAAGGACTGAACTTAAAAAGTATCCCGTAGTCGGATTTCAGGTATCAATCGTGTCATGTCAAAAAGCTCTATTGACTGGCCTATATTGGCAGTATTATTTTAGCGCTGGTGCAGCGTAGATATGTTTTGGTCAGCACTAGAGAAAGGTATTACAGTAACGTATGCAAGGTTTCGTTTCCAGTTTGCCAGTATTTTTTTGAGATAGTTATTCCAGACTAAGTGTTATAACTGACCAATTATGGATAGGGAGGCAGGTCCTTTGGGGATTAAACGTCCTAAATTGCGTGTTAGAAAAGAAAAAACTTGTCGGAATACGAGTTAGAAATGTTAGACACCAGTGGTGATGAAAACACGATCCATTTGAAGGTAGTAGTAGCGACTGGCAAAACGATGAGTCGGTTTATAACAGTCGTGATGTGGATTCTCTGTGAAGAAGGTAAGTTTTTTGGTGTTTTTATATAGTTTTTTTTTACCTGAATAATAATTTAATTACGACTTATATTGCTAATGTCGCCTATGGGCGACATACCGAAATGGTCACCTATGAGCGACATATCGGTTCAGCTTCTGGAAAAGCAGCAGTTAGAAAATACGCAACGAACGTGTTAAAGGAAATATCAAAATAAAACTATTTAAAACATCCATCAGTTGTTAATTTTGTTTAATTGGTGGTATTGCTATTCAGGAAAACCATAGATTGAAGGTTTTTCGCCATAGAATCATTTCATTCATTCATTTTGCGACGAATTCGCGACAAAACGACACCACACGCAGCCTCCAACAGGTGCGGAACCGAAGGGGATGAGTGGGGTCAGTAGTTTGAAGGAATGTTTGAGTAGTCCATGGGTGAAAGCGAGTTGTGGTACCCCACATCAATGAAGGCTACCGTTTTTGTACTCACCAGTTGGCGCCACTGTCGAGTAAGGTCCTGAAGTATAGCTGTCAAAGAGTGTTACTGCGGGCGTGAAAACAAAGTTTACATTTAAAACATATTTAATACCTTAAAACCGTACCCTAAAAATATCGAGCATGCCGCAGTGTTGCGCAGTCCCGTTTTGTTCGGAGAAAAAAGGAGGACATCCGTTTCCGAAGGATAAAACTGTCTCAAATCAGTGGTTAGTAGCGATACGCAGGGACAACTATACCCTTTCAAAACATTCGCGTGTTTGTAAAAAACATTTCAACCCTGACGATTATGGGTTTCCCAAAGAACCAAATACAGAAAATCGTAAGTAATAATATTTCTTATTCCTAGATAATATTACGTTCATGCTTGCTTCAGACACTTGATTTACCCTGACCTTGATAACTGAGCAACTTTTACATACATTCATCTCTTGTAATCTTTTGTTGAACATTTTTCAGCTACTCCTAAATTAAAACCAAATGCGGTGCCTATTCGATTTTCGTGGAACCATGAAAGTGAAAAGAGGAAGGAAATTAAAAGAAAACGTGCAGAGAGAGCTCTTCAACGTCAACAGAAACGTGAAACTGCAACACTTTGTTCAAATACATTAAAATTAAAAATAAACCCGTGTAGTCCACCACAAACAGTGACATTTGACATTTCGGAGACCTCACGCTACACTAGCGCCTCTAGCGGCGAAGTCATACGCGATAGCCCCCATTTATTTGGCAGTTTAGGATAAATAAAATCTCCCGAGAGCTGACTAAGCAAAATACAGCGTAACCACAGAGGGGTGGTTCACGGGTGCTGGAAATTGGTTGAAGGAATGGGACAGTGACCAAAAGCTTAGGACTTGATAGGAAGGTCTAGGGAAAGGGTTTTTACACGCCAGCATCCTTCTCAGTCACCCTGTAGGTCTCTGAATTGTAGACAGAATCTTATGAATTCAAATTTTGACGTGGAGTTTGTTTTTGGGGTGTAGACGGCGAATCCTTTAAGCCAAATCATAGTGATTTCAAGCCGTTAAAACCAACCCTATTGGCTACTAGCCTGAATAGAACATAAATGGCTCTAATCTAAAGAATGTTCTGCTAATTTTGATGAGCAGAACATTTTATGTGTGCCTATCTTCAGCAATAATTTCAACAACATGTTGCCGAGTTGTGCATTCGACAGAATTGTCGAATGATCAAAAAGTGTGCGAGAAATTGAGTAACAAAACTTAGTCTGCTAATCCTTTAAAGTTGTGTGACTATAGAATGTGACTATAGAATGGGATATCGTTATGGCCACTCAAAGAGTCTGCCCATATGTTGTCTTAGTATTGTCTATATTGAACCGCTGTAGTGTCTGATATATACCTTTAGTTAATTCATTCACTTTGTATCGACTTTAAAAATTACACAATACTTGCTGTCGATTTGTATTTAAGTTGAAAAAATCTGTGTCTGAAAAAAATTGACCAGCTGAGACCAGTTAACCAGTGCACAGTGATCCGAAACATTAAAAACTCAGAAATAAACAGATTTTTCAAAGTTACCACAAACGCACTACATTATGCAATGATTAGAGGATAGACCCGACTATGATCTAGAATTTCAATTATATATCCATATCCATATCCATATTTGCTCCAGTTACAACGATGCAAACTTGAGATAGTTTGTGCTAGAAGAGTATTTCTTAGTATTGCTTTGAAAATTGGCTGCATTCTGTTAAAAGTGTTAAGTAACAAATTTTCTACACCAGAGTGTTTCCTAAAGTAAGTACCTTACACATAAACATTTAGGACATGTGTATCCACGTGCATTACTTAAGTGGACTATATTATTATTTGGTTTAGATATTATGGTCAGGCATCGTATATCATGCTTTATAAATGATAATTGAAGTTAAAGTCGACAAAAAAAAATCCACTAGATTCTGCTGTCAGAGTTATACAGCAAGTGCCATAGGATATACACGGTGGAGACTTTAACTGGAATATATTCGCTAGCGGGGTGGTGAATGATTTTTCAAAAAATTCCCGAGACACGTCAACTTTTAAATGTATTTACCTACATTTTGCAAGTAATGTGAAAAATATAGGGGTGGCTGAAACCACCCTCGACATGATTTTTTTCAAATGCAACGCTATGGCTTGTGACCCCTCATTGTAAAGCTGGTGGAAAGAGGAATCCAACGCACTGATCAAATTTTAATTTTTAGTATGTTTGTATGGTTGCATACAATTAAAACGTAATTTTATAGTTTAATTTATTTTTAACGCAACAATTTCGTACTCAAAATGTGTGTTGTTTAGTTTTGGACTGTAAACCTTACTTTTCATATGTCCCCACAAAAAAATTCCAAGCAATTTTTTGCCACAACTGATATTTGTTATTTTTTGCTAGTGTTTTTACACGGCCGCAAAGAGTAATTTAGTTTGTATGCTGTATTCAGAGTTTGAAACGAAGTGTTATTTCAAATTGGTGAAAATGTCTTATTTAACTGAATCACTAAAAATCGAAATTTTGATGATGATTGGATATGGTGATAGGGCGCGAACTCAACGCGAAGTTGTTCGCTTGTTTCGAGAAACGCATCCTGACTTGCCACCACTAAATCAAGGTACCATTAGTAAAATTCAGGCACAATATCGAGAGATGGGTCATGTCAGGAAAAGTACCGAGTAAGAGGCAGGCTGTTGTTGATGATGACACGAAGTTGAATTTGTTGCTTGCTCTAGAAGAAAATCCAATCCCTCCAGCCCGTCAACTGGCCCGTGATAGTAATCTTAATCACAAAACAGTTTTAGAAATACTTAAATATGAGAAAAAACGTCCATATAAAATGCAAGCTGTTCAAGAGCTACTTGAAGATGGTCCAGATCGACGAGCGGAATTTTGCGATTTATTGATGACTTGTATTGATCAAAACCAGTTATATTTAGAGTGGATAGTTTTCTCTGGCGAGGCTACTTTTACATTAAATGGGCACGTAAATCGCCAAAATTGTCGTTACTGGGCTGAAGAGAACCCCCATTGGATGAGGGAACTTCATACTCAGCGCCCACAGAAAACTAATGTGTGGGCCGGAATAATACAAGATAGAATTGTAGGACCATTTTTCTTTGATGACACTCTTAATGGAGCAAGATACTTGCGTTTACTCCAGCACGAACTAATGCCAGTGTTATGTCATTTATTTCCAAACCCCTTATGCCCTAACTTGACCGACGAGAGGTTATGGTTTCAGCAAGATGGGGCCCCACCACACTGCTGCCATTGTTCGTCAGTATCTGGACATAATTTTTCCCGGTAGGTGGATTGGGAGGCGAGGTAATATTGAGTGGCCAGCAAGATCTCCAGATCTTACACCACTGGATTTCTTTTTGTGGGGACATCTTAAAAGTAGGGTTTACATTCAGAAACCCAACAACATAGCAGATCTGCAGGAAAGGATAAGAGAGGAAATCGGAAAAATAACACCGCAAATGTTGCATAATGTAAGGGACGAAACCTACCACAGACTGGGATGCTGCCAACAAGTGAATGGTGCACATTTTGAACAATTGTTACGTTGAAAATAAATTTAATTTTTAAATTGTTTTAATTGTATGCAACCCTACAAACATACTAAAAATTAAAATTTGATCAATGCGTTGGATTCCTCTTTCCACCAGCTTTACAATGAGGGGTTACAAGCCATAGGGTTGCATTTGAAAAAATCATGTTTCAGCCACCCCTGAAGGGCTATATTTTTCATATTACTTGCAAAATGTAGGTAAATATATTTAAAAGTTGACGTGTCTCGGGAATTTTTTGAAAAATCATTCACCACCCCGCTAGCGAATATATTCCAGTTAAAGTCTCCACCGTGTAGATACTACAGTTCTTTTAAATATCTTCCGCTTTTCTTAATCCTTTGCTGAAACTTAGGTACATTTTTAGAACATCTACTTATCGCATTTTGACGATTTTTTTTTCGTGACGTCTAGTATACACTATTAGAAGTAGTTTGCGACTTGTTAAACTTTGTACAAATGCCTAATACCTTAGGTAAGGGAATTCGGTCATTTTTCAGAAGATGGACTATTACTTAGCGACAAACAAAAAATACTCACATATAATTCGTTATGTCACAAACAAGATGACATACATTAAATGCTGTGCAAATGTTCTTGAGTGTCACTAAAAAATTGCGAAAGTTTAAGAAATTGAATTACGCAGTTTTAAATCATCTGCTTCACTGGTTCCTTTCCTTGTCTAGAACTGCCCCTAGACAAGGAAAGGAACTGTCACTATTGCTAAGTCACAACTTTACAATCTATCGCGAATATTCACGAAAAATTTCCCTTGCCATTCTCGAACTCAATAACGTAATGTAAATATTTTTTTTTAAATAATACTTCACGCATTTATATGTAAAATTTGTATTATTTACGAAACATTTCCCTTGCCCTTCTGTGACGATTCACCTCTTTCATTTTGTCACAGAGGTTAGGAGGCACGGGGGTGAAACCATAGATAAAAGAAGAGATAGATGGAACTCTCTCATAGAATTAAATGAAACCGTGAAGCGCCATCTCTTGAATTGGTCTCAAACTAATTTTAACTAATATGGCGGATGGCGCTATATTCAAAAAAATATTCAAAAATAAAATACAGTTTGCGGACTCTTAAGAGTTCCATTATGGACAAAACGTATGTATATAAGAATAGCATTATCATACTTGGTTACATAAAGTTTTTTTATCCTTATCTAGCATAAACTAAATATGATTTTGCTATTCTTGTCATATAATATATATACGTTTCGTCCATAAAGGAACACTTAAAAAAGTCCACAAACTGTATTTGAAACCGTTCCTCAAGAAATAATGTCTAAAAATTAAATATTAAAGACATGCTGTGATGAAAAAGGAGGATATTTGAGATATTGAAACCATTAAATACCAAAATCAATTGTTTTAGATGTAAGATTCCTTTATTCACAACCACATTTATACGCATTCACAATCACATTTATACACAAGACACAATCACATTTAAGTATAAATTATTTCCAACTAGCCATTTATATAAACTAAAAAAAAGTAAAGGCATAACTTTCTTTTACATGAAGTTTCATTTATAACACACATCTGGTACCAGTTCTAGTTCTCCTTCTTTTAATGTAATATTAACTCAACTAATTTCTGTCTCAAATAAGAATATATAATACCCAATAAACAAATAAAACACAAAATAAATTAACACATGGAAACAAATTAAACACAAAACTACGAAACTTAGGTTTGTTGTTTGTTTTGGTTTTACTTAGAACCAATTCAATCGATACGCCCAGATAAATATTGACGTAAAAAACATAACGCAAATTATAAATATTAAACATTTGGGCGCATGGACTGAACTAGTTCTTCAGGACTACCAATCTCTTTTTTTAAAAGTACCAACTATACATAACTAACCAAGCTTGTTGCGCCATCTATGGAATTGGTCTCATACTAAATATCACATTTCAGGTAGGCTCATAAGAGTGAACAGCCCCTGGGTGAAACTAGCATTCACAACCTCGCAACACGCTATCAGTGCAATGTTGCCAGATGCACCTTCAGTCGTAATAATTTCAGCAACACTCTGACGCGATATTTCGTTATGTTAGATATATCCCCTTACATGCATTAAATAAAGTAAAGTAAGTCAAACTAGACATTTTGAATAATAATAATTACAATAATAATACTTTTCAGAGATTAAATAATTGACTTTGAAGTTCGCATATTTTTTATAATTCCCCAAATCTGGGGAAAAATTATAAATAACGAAATGGCCGCGTGGTATCGGTGGCGGCAATCCCATAGGTCTATTTGCCTAGGCGATCCATATCCAATAGAAACGCGGCATTTTAATTTAAACTTTGATTGTTGTTGTTTTAGGAAGCATCCCTAATGGAAAATTTTGATTCGCATCAAATTATTTTGTGCATTATTTTGTGATAAAACTATTATTTCTTTTGTGATTGGCATTTAAGGATATAATATAAATTATTCTACTTACTGGTAAGTAAATACTGTACTTAAATTACTTATCTAACCTATAAATGATTAGTATATTACAAGAACATAATAAGATGTGCATGAAAAGAATAAAAAGATACGTGTAATTTAATTAATTCTTAGGTTTAGCAAAGTTCTTTCTAGTTTACTGTTAATATGAAATAGTCTTGTAAATGAGCTTGTGTACATATTAAATAATAGAAGTTTCTCAGCGTTTGAACTTTAAAATGGTAATAAAATATTATGTGTTTTTAGAGTGTTCTTCACTGTTAGGCCAGGCGGCAAGCCTTAAGATTAAGCCCAATAAGGAAATAATTCCAGGAAATCTGGAAATTGCTTTAATCGCTTTACTTTTATCTCTTGATAGACATACTAAGTTTTCCCCCTCGAGCGAGGTCGGCGTCAGCCGCCATATTGGAAAAAAAGGCACCGAAATTCAGTTTTTTTGCGAATACTTCCTAAAATGTTAACTTTTCGATGAAAACACCTATTACCAAAATTGATCCCCATTAAATTTTCTACAAAAAAAGGTCCTTACGAACTTTACCGTAAAACGTACCTTTACGGAGATATTTAGCCGTAAATTTGGATAATCCCTGGCAACTCAGCTAAAATCTTTTTTTTTTTTTTACTTGTTATATATTACTTTTTGTGCATAATGCATATTTACTTTAGTTTCACGGTCATCTGAAGCAGACACGCTTAGAACATCAGAATAGCAAGTGTGTACTGTGTACGCTGTACAGCCGCCGCCTCGTGGTGTGGAGTAGGTACGATCTGCGCGGCCGAAACGTAAACACGTTGCCTGGCGAGCATACTATCATAGATTCACATCACGGTCGAATTCCAAATTCCAAACCAGTTTAATATAGACTTCCGTTGTGTCCACACGCTTTTGCCAATATAGACGAAATATTTGTGTCTCGTTTGCGAAAGTAATAGCATAGCTACAATGATGGCTTCCGGTAGTGCGGTGCATGATTGTTTCATTTGTGAGGAAAGTTTATTAAATGCTGAAAAAACTATAGTAGTGAAAGAGAGAGGACTGAAAACTTTACAAGAATATAGTATAAAAAGACACGACAATAAAGGAGCTCAGCTAAAAGGACTAAAATCTGTGACGGTTCATGTTAAGTGCCAAAAATCGTACACAAAGGAAAAGAATGTTGCCGCAGCCATAAAATCAGGTGGAAAGGGCACTCAGGGATCTAGCACATTACGATCACATGTACAACAATTTAATTTCAAGATAAACTGTTTATTATGTGGCGAAAATGCTTCCGAGGAGTTTCTCAAAAAGGAGGTAAAGAAACCTATTTTAAATCGCGATACAGTTCATCGTATTGGAACGCTTACATTTAAACAAAATCTTCTGGACACGGCTAATAAACGGAACGATTCATGGGCTACGGCTGTCGTCATACGAATTTCTAACGTAAATGATTTGGTTGCCGCCGAGGGTATATACCACGGCAAATGCATGAAAAAAATTCTCTACGATTCCATCTACGTCGACTAAACAAGTAGGCCGTCCAGAAGATGAGGATGTTACAGCTGCATTTGATCATGTTTGCTCCTACATTGAACTGCATCGAGACGAGTGTCAATTCACGTTAACAGAGATATTCAAAGACTTTAAGGGCTACATTCCCACAGAAAAAAACGTTAAAAACTAAATTGCTCGACAAGTATGGTCAGGATATCATAATTACTTCCGGAAAAAACAGGCAACCTGTAATTTTCTTTCGGGATACCGGTTATAAAATTTTGACCGAAAAGTGGTATGAATCTCGAAGCTCAGACCAGCAAGAAGAACGTCTTAGAATTGTTAAAGCTGCAGCGGATATAATAAGAGAAGATATCAGATCGAAGTTCCATGACATTGGGTCTTATCCTCCACCAGAAGCTTTTTTTGATGATGCTGTTCGCGATATTCCCGAATCTCTCAGATTTTTTCTTGAATCCGTAATTATGCATAACAAACAGGGAAATAAAGACAAGTGGACTAGGAACTGCATATCCATTGCACATGCGGTTATGACAGGTAGCAGACCAAAATCATTCATATCCTGTGTACAAGTTGGTTTGGCAGCCTTCTTATCCATAAAGTATGGTTCTAGAGATCTTCTCAATGTGTTATCAGCTTTAGGTTTTTGTGCCACGTATGAAGAATCCAGAATGTTTGAAATATCTGCCTTAATGCATCCACAAAAGGATATACCATCCCAGTCATTTTCGCAGTTTGTATTTGATAATGCAGACGTAAATATCAATACTATAGATGGCTCTAACACATTTCACGCGATGGGAGGAATCCAGTGCATTACCCCTGCCACTTCTGTTTCATCGGAACAAAGAATTATACGATTAGGAAAGTTCCCCAGTGCACAGGCTATTGGAAAATTTGGTTACGTTCCGTTACGAAATTTTCACAAAACCGGAAAGCCAGGCCTTGCGGAAATAAAAATTGAAAATCTTGACCAAACGCATCCTCTGGACAGTGAAATTAGGCTCTTGCCCACCGAACTTGCGTGGATATATGGGAAATGGAAAGGTGTTTCCCATCTCGCTGGATGGAATGGATTCATGGAATCTATTACCTCGACCGAGAAATACTCCAAATCGCGTATATTGTGCCTTCCATTTGTAAACTCGCCACCGAGCAATTACGATACAATATATACCGTTCTTCAAGCCGCGTCTGAGAAATGTAAATCTCTCAACCAGAGTTGCTGTGTTGTAACATTCGATCAGCCACTGTACATCAAGGCTCGCGATATAGTTGCTGCAAGTTCTACTTCGGATTTAGGTAAAATTATTGTTAGACTTTGTTCTGTAATGTATTTAGATATCTAGCCAGAGAGGTGGCAACACTGGCAACCCTGGCCAGAGTGTGTCAGAGAGACGTAGAGAGTAGATGGCGTCCAGCCAATTAGTATTCATAAGTCTATGTAAATTACAAGTATTATTCAAGCATTAAAGTTTACTAATGACCCTGGATTATTACTAAAGAACCCAACACAACATGGTGACAGCGGCGGTGGGATCCCGAGGTAACTAAAAGAGAAAAACAGTTTACCGGAAAAAGTGTCGTCGTATCGTCGTACCGGCAAAACGAACACCGAAGTTACGTCGCAATACGAAGCATACTCTTGGGATACCTACTTATAGCTTGTTTGAAATCATAACGAGTTATAATCATGAACGGAACGAGTCAAGGAACATTACCAATCCAGGTAACTCCTCCCGAAAAATTCAATTTCACAAATCCAGTGTCATGGCCGCAATGGCGGAAGCGATTCGAAAGATACATGGCGGTAACAGGACAAGACTCCAAGTCGGACGGAGAAAAAATAAACATTCTCATGTACATAATGGGTGAAGAGTCTGAAGATGTAACTTTACAGTTTACACAACAGCCATCTACGTATGTCGCAGCCTTAGACAGTTTCGAAAAACATTTCATACCTTGTAGGAACATAATATTTGAACGTTTCAAATTTAATTCCAGAGTTCAAAATTCAGGAGAAACAATTGAAAGTTTCATAACGAGCTTACATTCTTTGGCTGAACATTGTGACTACGGAATGCTAAAAGACCAGCTAATCCGTGACAGGATAGTCGTTGGTATGTCAGATGTCAAAACAAGTGAAAAATTGCAGCTACGTGATAAATTAACATTAACGGAATGTATCACCATAGCAAAACAAGCGGAGCTACAGGCCATACAAAGCAAGGAATTATTAGGGAGACAAACCCAAATAAATAAAATTTCTGCAACTCGACGATTCACAGGTGCCAACAAGGGTTTCGGAAACACAGCGAGAGGAACCAGTACGAAGGCTACACAAGAACACGGTAGTGCAGTCAAAGTATCCGAAGAAAAGGGTAAAACAGAAAAGAAATGTTTCTTCTGTGGTCAGCAGTGGCACGACAGAGACAGATGTCCAGCAAACAAATCGACTTGCAAGAACTGTGAGAAGAAAGGACACTGGGCAGTGGTCTGCAAAAACAAAAAGGTTAGATCTATTCATGTTGAATCTAGCGACTGTGTTGACATTTCAGAGCAAGAAAATGTAAATAATTTCATAGGCTCAATTCAATTAAATAATGTATGTTTGTCAGAATGGAAAATTCCAATTTTTGTGTCTGAATTAAATGTTACTATAGACTTTTTAATAGATAGTGGAGCCGATATTACATGTATTCCGAAAAGTTGTATAATTTCAAATCTAGGTAGGAAATTAAAACCTTGTAAAGATGTAGTTACAGGCCCGTCTGGCGTTAAACTGAAGGTAGCTGGTAAACTCACCGTTGTTTTACAAAAAGAAAACAATAAATTTGCTACTGAGGTGTATATCATTAACGATTTAATAAAACCAATTTTGGGTCGAACTGCGATAGTAGAATTAGAAGTCCTTAAAATTTGTCATAATGTGACTCGAACAAATTCACTTGAGACGAACTCCTATTTGGATTTAATTAAAACCGATTTTCCTAGCATTTTCAAAGATATAGGAACCTTTAAAACAGAAATGGAGATTAAAATACAAGATGGGGTACAACCTTTTGCTCAGACAGTGCCTCGATCTGTACCAATTCCGCTTCTTAAACCACTTAAAGCTGAACTAGAAAGATTACAAAAACTTGATATAATAGAACCAGTTGATTATCACACTCCTTGGGTGAGCCCTATTGTTTTAGTTAATAAAAATTCAAAAATTCGAATTTGTGTAGATTACACCCATTTAAATAAAGCGGTGTTACGATCATATTTTCCTATTGGTAAAGTAGAAATCATTTTAGCTAGAATACAAGGTTCACAATACATGTCAAAACTTGATACAACTTCTGGATTCTATCAGATCAAACTCACAAAAAATTGTCAACCGTTGACGACATTTATAACTCCGTATGGTAGATATTTATTTAAAAGATTGCCTTTTGGTATTACTTGTGCACCAGAATATTTCTCTTTACTATTAAATAAAATACTGGAGGGAATTGATGGGGTTATAAGCCATATAGATGATATTTTAATTTTTGCATCTGATAAAGAAGAACACGACCGAATTCTAAAAGAAGTTTTAACCAGGATTGATAAAGAGGGAATAACACTTAATAAAGACAAATGTCTTATTGGGGTAAAATCGTTGTCATTTTTGGGGCATCAGGTATCAAATTTGGGGATATCTGTGGATCCTGAACGAATTTCAGCGATAGTCAAATTTCCCAAACCCACAAACAAAACTGAACTTTTACAATTTTTAGGCATGATCAATTTTGCAAGCAGGTTTTTGCCAAATAAATCAGAAATTCTAGAACCATTAACATCACTCTTAAGGAAAAATGTTTGCTATTGTTGGGGAGTTTCACAAGACCTAGCATTCAATAAAATAAAAGAATTACTGAAAAACAGTCCTTGTCTTGCATATTTTGACCCAGACAAAACAACCATAATCTCAGCTGATGCATCGTCCTATGGGTTAGGGGCGTGTTTAATACAAGTGCACGGTGATAGGAAAGAGATAGTTGCCTATGCTTCCAGGTTGTTATCGAACACTGAGAAACGTTATGCGCAGATAGAACGAGAGGCAGCAGCTTTAACCTGGGCTACTGATAAGTTTTCTGAATATGTTACTGGTATTAGTTTTATTTTAGAAACCGATCACAAACCTTTGGTTCAAATCCTTCAAACCAAACCTATTGATGATTTAACTCCACGTTTGCAACGTTTCAGAATTCGTTTAATGCGTTATAATTATAAAGTTGAATATAAACCAGGTAAAGAATTAATTGTAGCAGATGCATTATCTAGAAATTTTAGTCAAAATGAGGTTAGTCCTGTAGATGAAGAACTTGCACAGGAAACTGAAGCACATGTTAATCTAGTTGTTAGTTCTGTCCAAGTTAAACCTTACTTTATAGAAGAAATTAAGTCTGAACAAAGTAAAGATAAAATTTGCCAAAAACTAAAAAACTACTCTTTCAAAGGGTGGCCAGATCGAAATTTACTCGATGATGAAATTTTGCCATATTATACTTACAGACATGAGATTTCATTTTCTCAAGGGTTACTACTCAGAGGTTCTCGAATAATTATACCAATGTCATTACAACTACGCTGTTTACAATATTTACATCAAGGGCACATGGGGATAGTCAAATGCCGTCAACGTGCAAAAACATCTATTTGGTGGTTAGGATTATCGACGCAGATTGAGCACTTGGTAAAAAGTTGTCCGCAGTGTGTTGAGCATCGAGAAAAACCCAAAAGAAAAATTTTTAAAAGATAACTTTCCTGAAAGACCTTGGCAGAAAGTAGCAATAGACTTATTTAAGACTGACAAATGGTATTTAATAGTAACTGATTATTTTTCCAGATTTTTTTGAAATTTTTCCGTTAAGTAAAATGACAGAGTCGGACATTGTGGGAAAATTAAAGGAACTTTTCAGTCGATACGGTATACCTGAGATCGTTAGGTCGGATAATGGTCCACAATTTCAATCTGAGTTCAAAAAGTTTGCTCGCGATTATGACTTTCATCATATTACAAGCAGTCCATATTTTTCTCAAAGTAACGGGTGCATTGAAGCTGCAGTAAAAGTAGCTAAAAATTTAATAAAAAAAGAATGATGATATTAACCTTGGTTTGTTAGCATATCGCAGCACTCCACTCGAATGCGGTTTTAGTCCTTCCGAGTTATTAATGAATCGGAAATTAAGAACTCCTTTGCCGATTATACCACAAAAATTAAACACCTCAGTTGATACTACATCTATTTTAGAAAAGGAGAGAAGGGCGAAAGAGAAATCAGCTATGCAGTTTAACAAAAGACACCGTACTAAAGAACTCAGTTTGTTAAAAGTCAATGACAGTGTTTGGGTAACGGATCTAAGGGTATATGGTAAAATAATTCAAATTCTGTCAGAACCTCGTTCTTATTTGGTAGAAACAGTTCGAGGAGTTTATCGAAGGAATAGGTGGCACTTAATACCTGCTCCTTATCATGTACCAAACTTTACTCCAACACTGCCAGCTAACGAGATTTTCAAAGAGATAGACAAATCTGTAGAGTCTAATCCTAATTGTACTGAAAATGTTCAAGATTGTGACAGTGGTGAAAATCCGAATAGTGAAAGTGTTAGTGACAAATCTCCCACTAGTGAAAAAGTTGGTGGACTACCAAACTCGATTATAAATGAAAATAAAAGACCTGTTAGGGATCGTAAACAACCCTCTCATTTTAATGATTATGTCATGTACTAAAAAGGGGGGGATGTTCTGTAATGTATTTAGATATCTAGCCAGAGAGGTGGCAACACTGGCAACCCTGGCCAGAGTGTGTCAGAGAGACGTAGAGAGTAGATGGCGTCCAGCCAATTAGTATTCATAAGTCTATGTAAATTACAAGTATTATTCAAGCATTAAAGTTTACTAATGACCCTGGATTATTACTAAAGAACCCAACACAACAGACTTGGTGGTTTTCATCTGGTAATGTCGTTTATGGGCACAATTGGATATATTATGGATGGAAGTGGTTTGCAAGATCTGTTTAGCGTTGTATATGCTAGGGCATCTACAGACAAAATGTTGACAGGACATGCATACGCGAGGGCTTTAAGAGGACATATGTTGACCCACTTGGCTCTAGCGACTATTATCTTCGATACATTGGACATAACCAACGAAGAAAAAAAGCGGCAGAAAACATATTTTTGGAGATTGCAGATTCAGCTAATGGGGATCAGGACTATAAGAATAAAATCAATGCAGGGCCCTTCAAAACCATTGCAGACCGTTTCTCGGAGAAGTTACTTGAAGTAAGTAGAAACGGACCGACCGCAAAACTGTGGGTACAGTATTTCCATATGGTAACACTCCTCAAACAATTCATCCAAGCCGAGAGAAGTGGGGACTGGCATTTACATCTTCAATGCATCCAGAAAATGTTGCCCTACTTTCATGCAAGTGGACATTTCCTGTATGCAAAATCTGCTCAGTTATACCTTCAAGATATGCTCGATATTAAATCCAAACTAACTCCACATGAGTATGAACAATTTGTCTCCAATAGCTATTTCACAATTAGACGGTCTGATAAATTTTGGTCAGGAATATGGACGGATATGGTTATCGAACAGACACTTATGAGATCTATGAAGAGTACTGGTGGTCTTACACACGGGCGGGGGGATCACAGATAGCGTTCTCACGAAATGGATACTTGCGATGCCTACCATCATGGATGTGACGGAACAAATTGAAAAATTCTGCCAAGTGTCTTTTGCCACTACAGAACAGCATGTAGATGCCCGAGCATCACGTATAGCACGAGATGAAAAAGACACTAAGATATTCGTGGACTGGTTTTCGTGTCACAATCCTTTTCCTGTTGGGCAGAATGTTGTGTCTATAAGTACAGGGGTTGAAGGAGACGAGAAAATTAATTGTTATATGGCATACGAAATTGGCAAATCAGCACAAGAAAGCATAATTGGTCAAAACTATTGTGATGTAAAGTTTTCCCGAAAAGATCGAGTGCTGCCTCTCCGTGCAGTAAATTCAAAGGTCAATATTCATGATGAAGAGATTGCAATTAACCCTCTTACACTTTTTCAACGGATTTCCTTGGCAAAAAAATCGGATAACGAGTTACAGCAACATTTTCAATTTGAACTGGCTCCCTACCCACTTTCCCTCTTTGATGAATCAGGAATGCGAAAGACGCCAAAATCAATCTTTTATCAATTATTCCATCCTGTCACTGAAGAAGTCACATTCGAGAATGAACTTTACGTCATAGACGGTGGATTCCTTCTTCATCGCGTAACCTGGCACCAAAATGAGACTTTCTCTACACTCTTATCCAGATATGTGAGCTACGTCAAAAAGTACTTCAAAAAAAGTGCCATCGTTTTTGATGGGTATCCTGATGACCCAGCAGCTTTCGGCACGAAATCATTAGAGCGTCATCGACGATCACGAAGGCATGCTGGAGCTACTGTGTTGTTTGATGAGTCGATGACAGCAACAATGCCACAAGACAAATTCTTGTCTAATGATAAGAACAAACGTCGTCTTGTCCAGATGTTGAGTCAAAAACTCCAAAATGAAGGATTTCCAACGAAACAAGCTACCGAAGATGCCGATGTACTAATCATAAATACCGCTATTGACTTATCACAGTCCAACCCTACCGTTGTTATAGTAGCTGAGGACATAGACATTTTAATCATTCTGACAGCGTTGGGAATATCGCGACCCAACATTTATTTTATGAAACCGGGCAAAGGAAAAACAAATAGAAGGCTTTATTGCACCACCAGTTTGAATCTCCCATCGGAAGTACAAGAAAACATTTTATTTTTGGTGATAGAGATGAGGTGGATAAAGCGGGACAGTTCGTTATCGCAAAGCTTTATGGAGCCAACGACGATGGAAGCACATTAGATACATTAAGGTACCAAATATTTGCAAAGTCATTAGCGAAAAATCGTTTTAACCTTGCAAGCTTACCACCAACTCAAGCAGCGGCCCGTCAACATGCTCTTCGAACATACCACCAAATACAAACATGGTTTGGAAATAATAAAAATCCATTAGACTGGGGATGGAAAAATTCCAAATATGGTTTGGTTCCGATTACCACTACCAAGAGCCCGGCTCCAGAGTCACTTTTGAATACAATATCCTGCACATGTTCAAAAGGATGCAAGGCAGCATGCGGTTGCAGGAAAGTGGGATTAAGATGCTCCACAATCTGCATCAATTGCAGAGGACAAGCCTGCACAAATGTAGAAGATGTGGAGGAAAACGACTATTATGACGTCGATCTAGAGCGTCTAACGGACCAGACCGAAGACAATGTCGTTTCTGAGATCGAGCATGAAAGTGCTGACAATAAAGAAGATCAACAAAGTCAGCCTTTATCGTCGAAACGAAGGAAAATAAGATAGATTGAAAATTTACCGTGGATTAGGCCTACAGGGGAAACCACTGAAAAAAAAAACGCGCCATTTACTCTACCGCAAGGTGGTGTGGAAACGAGTATTGTATATTTTCTGTGCATAACTCCTTAGGTACATGCTTGATTTCTTACTATAATCTTAATGGAAATCAAAATGATGGACAACAAGTAAATAAAATCGAATTTAGATGAAGTACAAAAGATTATTCAAATTTAAGGCTAAGTATCTTCGTAAAGGTAAGTTTTACAGTAAAATTCGTAAGGACCTTTTTTGTAGAGAATTTAATGAGGATTAATTTTGGTTATAGGTGTTTTCATCGAAAAGTGAATAGTTTATGAAATATTCGCAAAAAACTGAATTTCGGTGCCTTTTTTCCAATATGGCGGCTGACGCCGACCTCGCTCGAGGGGGAAAACTTAGTATGTCTATCACGAGATAAAAGTAAAGCGATTAAAGCAATTTCCAGGTTTCCTGGAATTATTTCCTTATTCAACTGCTTGCCGCCTGGCCTATGTATAGAGCCATGCAACAACAAACGTTCTACTTCATCAGTAGGAAGTATGTTCACGATGTCCAGCAGGTATGTCCAAGTTAAATACAACCTATCTCGATGTGAAAATTTTCTCATTTTAATCTCCTTTGACTTTTTTTGTTTTCAAATAATTTTTGTTTACTATGTCAATATGTTTTGATAATGTATTGTTTTAAATGTTTATAATTGTAGAAATAAATAATTTCAAGCAAATTGTTTTTATTTATTCCGCCTTGAATGATAAAATCATAAAGTGGGGTATGGTTACAAATCAATTTTTTATGCAGCAACAACGAGTTTGCTGTATGAAAAATTGAATTGTAAAATAAAGTTGGCGATGCCAATTCACGGCTACGCATTTCGATTGAGCGTCGCGCATGCGCATTATGAAAAACTGACCACCGGTACATATGGTGGCCCCGATGCGTGTTTCCCTCCTTATCTATGGAGATTGCCCTTCTTCTATTTAGATGTTTTGTGGGAGGCACCCTGTAAAACACGAGTTAGGCATTTGCACAAAGTGTAACAAGTCGCAAACTACTAACTAAACAAGTCGTATACTTCTAATAGTGTATACTACACGTCACAAAAAAAAATTGTCAAAATACGATAAGTCCTTGTTCAGAAAATTTACCGAGGATTCACTTCTTTCATTGTGTCAGAGAGGTTAGGCAACAGTTTACTTAGAGTTAGGGTAGTGTTTCCTAATCTCTCTGACAAAATGAAAGAAGTGAATCCTCACCAAATTTAAAGACGAAATTGTTTATTTACATCACGTTATTGAGTTCGAGAAGGGCAAGGGTAATTTCAGTGAAGCAGATGATTAAACCTGCGCAATTCAATTACTTAAACTTTCGCAATTTTTTAGTGACACTCAGGAATGTTTGCACAGCATTTAATGTATGTCATCTTGTTTGTGACATAACGTATTATATGTGAGTACTTTTTGTTTGTCGCTAGGTAATAAGTAGATGTTCTATAAAATGACCGAAACTTATAAACCTTAATATACTAAAACTTACATCCATTAAAATAGTCACCCTCAACAAAAAGAAGAAACCAGAGAACAGACTACATTTACTAACTGGCTTTCCTATCTTCAGTTTTAATTTTGAATATCCAAGACATGCGTGTTTGTATGCTTTCCTTTTCACCAAACTTTTGCACCACGGAAATATGATGTTTTATTTCTTCATTAAATACAAGAAGACTAGAATATGAGGAGACCGAACCATCGAGATTTCACACGAGCAGCAGCGGGTCGAATTTTGAAAGTCGCCAGTTAGCGCTGCTAGCGTGTCTATGTCCGGCGCAGTAGCTCACTGCGCCGGTTTGCGAGTATTATGGTGGCACTTCACTTGGCGTAGCGTATTTGTGTATAGCTGTATTTGTCCAAATATTTGATGTATTCGCAAATATTCCAAACATGCCATCCACACATATATCAAAATATTCAAAATGCCAAATTTGTTTGAATATTCAGAACCAGTGAATACAGTGACGGACGTGTTAACAGCGACAGCAGCTTATTACCCTGAATGCTTCTTATTACCAATCAATACATGTCAAATCTACATAAGTACAAAGTTACTAAAAGACCATGACGAACACGGCGCTGGTGGAACCAAGTGTGGACGGTTACTGCAAATATTCGCCTTGTTTGACTTCTTTGATGTGTGCTTGAAAACCGACAAGTGGACGGAAACGCGGATTTACTGTTAGCGCTATTCGCGTTATTTGTACAAATAAAGCAAATATAGCGAATAGCTTCTCTACACATCGCCGTTTTTTTGCAAATACAACAAATATACGAATACGCTACGCCAAGTGAAGTGCCGCCATTACATACTTACACTCAACATCCGCATATCCGAACTTTTCCGTTCCGCAAAATTTCACATTTCCGAACTCCCTTCACCTCCGGATAACCGTACTGCTGGCGCATGCGCAAAGAGTTTTTCTGGCTCATTGGTCATTCGACAGCGACAAGTTCGGTTGTATGGAAGTACAAGTTCGGAAATATGGTGAGTTCGGATATGTGGAGTTCGGATATGCGGATGTTGAGTGTAGTTATATCCAAGAGGACTAGAATATATCTAGTCTTCTTTGTCACATACACATACACTCGATTACCTCTTAAGTCACCAAATCCGTGCATCACCTTCTCGCTTAAGTCGCGAAATTTATTCTCTCTTAAGTCGCACTCGCAATCATAACCTCAACTTTTTCGTGTTTTTAGTTGCAAAAAGAAATATTTAGAGATATACCACAGCACTTGTTATAATGTAAAATGAGCCAGCTGAACGAAAAAATCAACGCAAGTATACCCATTCGTGCGTGACAAAGTCAATTTTCCACTTGAATTTTTAAAGGTTAAATATTTTTAAAAGACACCTAACCTATTTTAAAGGTCAGATGTCTATATTTAAAGTAGTACACAATCATTTTTTTCAATAAAAATTGTACATATTCATGCGAGAATCCAATTTCCAAACGTAGTTCTAAAACATTTACAGGCGGCGACTTAAGAGGGACAGTTTCGTGACATAATAGGGAAAAACGTGGTAAAATAAGAGGAACTGTGAATTAAACGAAGGTGACTTAAGAGGGAATCGAGTGTACCGCGCCGAGCCTAGGCATGTTCGAAGCGCTAACTGGCGGCTTTGGTCTCATTATATTCTAGTCTTCTTGATTAAATATGTTGGCTACGCTGCGACCGCCGGAGCTGTTTAGATGATGACGAACTTCTACGTGACTTAAACATAAACAAATATTTCGTGAATCCGCAATGTAGATATTAAGTTCAGTTCTTTTTAACGGTCGTAAGATCGATATGTATCCTTATTGTAGCTCGGTGTGGTGGATGGGAGGAAAAATAATTGTCAATAAAGTGTATTTCGGAACTATTGTCGGACTTTTCTCAGCCGGGAAAGCTAACAAATATATGAAATGTTAAATGGGGGCCCCTTTTAATTCAGGATGGACAGCAAGGTACACAACAATTCTAATTCATTATAAAAAGAGTACTTGGATTTTTAATAATACCAGACACAAAACCAACGGACGTTTCAATAAACTATGGCACAGTAATTAGTTTGTTGAGGGACCACCAGGTGACACAACGCTCGACTTATATTGAGTTCCCTTTAGCACATCACTAACTTATATCACTAAAGGCAGCTTTACAGTTCGCAATTTTTATTGCAAGAAATAAAATTTTCAGCAATTTTTATTGGGCGCATGCGTATTTGTGTTTATTTGTTAAGAAATTGTCCAAACAGACAATACGCGTGAGCGCAATAGAGATTGCTGTAATTTTTCTTGCCGGCAAGAAAAATTGCGAACTGTAAAGCGGCCTTAACGCCTGATGCACGTAAGTGTGAACGCTAAGGAAAATCTGAGCCGATGCCTGTCAGATTTCTTGCAGGGCTAGTGAGAATCGGCCTTTATGAACCTTTTTGGGTGCTTTCCATTTACCGACACAAGTCGACATGAGTCGACTCGTGTCTCCGAAAGTGCTTTATAAATTTATAAAGCAGAATATATAGTGGAGAGTTAATGCGAAATCTGATTGAAGGAAATGAAGGTAGGTGAAAAATGTTATTATTTGCAGTAACTACTTTCAACAACTTTTGCACGAAACTACTAGCCTGGCGAGCGTTCCAGTTACCCATTTGATAAGAGTCAACACTAGTTGACACGAGTCGACACAGGAGTCGTGTAAATGGAAAGCACCCTTTTTTAGCATCGGACATAAACAAGAGTCTCGTGTTTATATTCGGTGTTTATAGCTTGGAACACGATACACATTGGGCGCATTCAGGGACGCTCAGCCGCTGACCGCTATGTGTTAGTAGTTAGCCTTTTTTGACTGTCAGCGGCTTAACACTCCCTGAATAGTTTGTATGAGTTTCGCAAAGATCTAGAAAACGTAATATGTTCTATGGCATAGATAACTTTCATGAATCATGGATACATAATTCCCTACCATATTCTGTGCTTAAAGACACTTAAAGGACAAAGGTTCGTTTTCTTTTCCATAACTTTTCTTTAAAAACCAATATTTTCTTTTCTATAACTTCTGTTTAAAAGTAGGTTACAATTCAGTTGCTCACAGCACAGATAAAACGATAGAGAGAATCATGATAGAATTATTGTCCAATCAGCATCTCAGCAATAATATTTTAGGCTTAGGCCCCCTGCACAATTAACATAAACGTAAAATTAACCACAACCACAAAGATGGCGTATATGAAAATAATGCTTTTGTCTACAACTAATTCAATTAACATTAGCAATAAGAATGACCTTCAATCGTCATTAACCGTAACATAAAGATGAAATTATTTTATCTTTACGTTTAAAATTACGGTTTGCTGGCCATACCAACCTTGTGTCTGCACTCTCGTGAAATGTGGGTTAAGGGTTAGCCTAAATACAGTAGGAATTAACACTAATTAATACTAAATTACTACAATATTAGTTAACAATTCGATGTCCATAATTTCTTCTAATTCCAGTATCGTTTCTATTTTTTCACACAAAATGTTTAATTTAGTGATATTGGCTAAACTGAATCCTCTATGCGGGAGTTTTAAAATACACACGATTTTACGCAGATTTGTTGTGGACAGAACGTAAAAATTACAGTTATGCTTATGGTTATGACTGTGGTTAGCTCAATTGTGCAACCGGACTTAGGAAATTGGTCAGCCGCTGAGATAAAAAAGTTTCAGCCACGTCCATTCAGGGAAGTAGCTAAGTTAGCTACTCAGCCGCTGAGCGTCCCTGAATGCGCCCATTGTATCGTGGCTTGGAAATGGAACTATATAGTGATGGGATAATTCGCATTGAAAATAACCTGTAATCCGAATATCGATTAATCTCTATTATACGATCATTAAGTTAAGTACTTAAGTAACAGTAATAATTGGAAATGCAACGATATTTGTTTACTACTGACTTCGCAAATTTGAAAAATGAATGGTATTTATAAACAGGGTTACTGCACAACGATATAATTAAGCTAAACAAATATCAGTGATTACTAGCGTTGGGAATAATCGAATTATTTTCACTATCCAATAATTAGTAATAATTCATATTTCAAAATCGAATTAATAATTCGAATTATTTAGTAGAATTATAAATTTAAATTATACCTATAAATAAATTCGTCCCAGTTAGGGGCTATTAAACAATTCGCAGAAATCTGAACCGTAGCCATATATTCTTTTACCTGTGCCGAAGCCGTCTAATAAATTAAAAATTAAACCATAATTTATGCCATATTTCCTGCTCAAGTAAATAAATATCTCGCATTTCATCTCCCTTTGATACTAGTAACCATATTACCTCATATTACTATTACTATACTTCACTCGACACTCGACCTCCATCGTAAATATTCGATAGGTATAGGCGTATACCAGTTGAATAATTCGTAATTCCGTTTCCCGTCGGAGTACTAATACTAAATAATAAATACTACTAATTTTTACCTCGATATATCGAAAAAGTTAATCGAATTAGTTGCTTTCAATTAACTATCGAATTAGTCGAATTATTTAATTCGAATTTTCGCAACACTAGTGATTACACTGATTAGGTACTTATTAGCACTGGTAGACCAGTAAGCCTAACCTTAGTTACAACCTATTTAGTTTACTATTTCTTTTCACAATGCATCTAAAGAATTGATGAATTGTTCAATTCGTGTGTGCATAGCAAATTATACATCTTATTCAATACGAATTAGTAATATTGACTGCATAAGCATAATCTACCTGTGAAACGATTATTCATCCGATAATTAAAATAATCGAATCGATAGAATCTCATTATTGAAATAATCCGATTCTGTCCATCATCGGAATTAAATAATCTAACTAATTTATTACTACGTATTTCTTCACTATATACATATATAAATAATATGTATGCTAACATATACATATAATATAATAAGTAACCAGTTAGTATACAGAGCTGTGTATTTCTGAATGAAGCATATACACTCGAACCCCTCTTAAGTCGCCAAATCCGTGCATCATTACCTCGCTTAAGTCTCGAAATTTTGCCTCTCTTAAGTCGCGATCATAACCTCAACTTTTTTGTGTTTTAACTGCAAAAAGAAATATTTAGAGATATACCACAGCACTTGTTATAACGAAAAATGAGCCAACTGAACGAAAAATCATTGTAAGTATACCCAGTCGTGCGTGACAAAGTTCAATTTTCCACTTGAACGAATATTTTTAAGATTAAATATTTTTAAAAGACACCTAACCTATTTTAAATCAATAAAAGTATTACACAATCATTTTTTTCAATAAAAATTGTACATATTCATGCGAAAATCCAATTTCCAAACGTAGTTCTAAACCTTTTACAGGCGGCGACTTAACTGGGACGGTTTCGCGACCTAATAGGGGGAAACGTGGTGAAATAACAGAGGATGTGAATTAAGCGAAGGTGAAATAAGAGGGATTCGAGTGTAAACGGATGTTTTAAGTAATCGAAATCAAATCGGTAATCGGATTATAAATCGAATTAAAAATCATTCGTTAACCACCAGAACATGCGAGTAATACAAAATCAGTTTTTCCCCAGCAGTATTTTGAATTACAGCTACATACAAGTATTACAAGTTGTATTTAAATTTTCAGGCGGACTCGTCTTGTGGAATTCATCAGATTGTGTCAAGTAAGTAATTTTGCTTTCTTGGTGGAAACGCGGTGATTTAATGTTTTTTAATTATCCTTTTAAAATACACTTTAAAATAGTGAAACCTACTACTCCTGGCACTAAAAAGAAATCGATCGTTTGAAATTGAATGAATGATTCTAATAATTAGGATTATCATAATTCAATATTGGATGCTTGCGATTATTTCAATAATTGGATTTTTAATTCAAAATATCCCTTCACTAGTAGTCAGTCACTAGTATTTCTCGAATTGAGGTTAGGAATCTATTCGGTCTTCTGAGTTTTGTGTAGATGTTTTTAAGGCGTTAGAACGGTATTACTTCTATTTAGATATTTTTATTACTTTATTACCAAATTATTTTGTTCAAATAATCATTATTATAATGGTTTTGTATTACATCGTTTTGAAAAACTATATACAATGTAAAAGGACTCTATAAGAATGTTCTCTGGAATGATTTTCACTTTCAGATGATACATACGTTTATCATAAAATATAATCTGAAGCAGCATCGAATGCTTTTGGTTTATAATATATTTTTTTTTTTAGGATGCTAATTCCAAATAAAACCAACAAATATGCATACTACTATGTATAAACTCGAGAAATGTTTAACCATTAAGAAGCGAGAGGAGCTTTAATGTTACTCGTAAAATGGAGGAAGATGGATGTGAAAGGTAAATTCAAAATCGTCAGTCAATAATACACTGATTTTTGTATAAGCTAGTGCCCAGATAAACCCACCACATGACCGAATGAATGTACAAAAATATTTGTAATATCTGAAGAGAAAGTAGATTTCCAGAAAATCAACGTCCATATACCTACCTACTAAACTAATTAAATTTATCTATATATGTTTTTTTGGGATATGTATGAAAAGAAATGCCTGTTAAAGTAGGTGTACAGAGTTGGCTATATAAGGCTCAGGTTTACCTCACCTAAACCATAAGGACATTTTGTATTTTGCACTTAAAAACTTTGTTTACTTACCTAAACAAACTTAAAAACTAACGTTTACAATGTGTCCAAAAATTATGACTAAGTAATTACAAGTTTTAAACGGCAATAACTTGTTTATTTTAACTAGAACGCCTTATATATTATCTCAACAGCAGTTGTAAAATGTAATTCTTTATTGAGTACTAATACACTTTCCTATAGCTAAGTATTCACGTTTTCATGAAAAGTGCAAATTTTCAGAATGCCAACGATTTCAACAAATTTAATGTTTATAAAGTCAGCTGTGATATTTTGACAAGTCAGAATTAATTTGTTGCTGTCAGTTATCCATTCATAACACTCTACAAATAATTCTGTAGTGGTAGTTTCTGTTATTTTTTTTTTTTTTAAATTCAAAATTCCAAACCGTTGCATCACACTGGAACTGACAGATATGACACTGAACAACATGTGAAAAAACCAAACTAATATTATTAGAATGAGCAAAAAAAAATCGGCTACAACAGTAGTTGTCGGCAGGCGACAACGTTGCCATTATTTGGAAGTTAAGTAAGTCATCGATGCATCTAACACAGCCAGTTTATTCATCTAGGGTCAAAAGCTTGCCATGTAACTATTATGAATTTTAAAATTTTGTGTTTTAATTACAACTATAAAAAACATATAAATGTAATTATTACGAAATTATTGTAAAAGGTATAGAACATAAACATTGTGGTTCAGAGGTTGTTGAACTTTTCACACAAAATGGTTTGATTTTAATGCATATGTCGACAATGTTGCTGTTTATTATAGCTGTATATATTTTTTTAGGAATGGAAACAATATTGTCTCACCAGTTGACCAGTCGAGTCTGGCAGTTTATGGCGTTCCCGATAAATCTTATAACCCTGAAACAAACCATACAGCCATAAAAAGTGAACCTTGTCAGGTAACAAAATATCCTTATAATACTACAAAGAAAATGTATATGTATTATTTCTTGAATGCTTCTGAAATTAAATTTTCTCTTAATAATTTCAATGGAATATCAAAACACGTCAAGTGATTTCGATTTTTGCGGATATTTTTAGACTATTGGATGCAAAAATGGATCACGTGACTAAATGGTGATATTATCCACATTTTTTTTTAATTTAGAATCACATTTTTTAAAGAGAAATTCAGCGCTATATCGATTTTTATATTTTCTAAAAAAAACTATATTAATTTAACTATTAATTAACTAAATGACTTATCTTTAACAAATCAATTTTTTTTAATTTACACATGAATAAATAACTTGTATACAAAAAATTAACACGCTATATAAATTAAAAACTTCTCTTGACTTGTATATAAAATGGCAGAAGACTCGTTCATTTAAACTACTTTTAAATGAACTCACTACTTTTAAATGAATTCATTTAAACTACATTAAATGATTCATTTAAACTACTGTAATGTTATTTACTACAATTTTTTGACACCAGGACTTAAACATTATTTACAAATAATGTAAAATGTATGTCTAAGGGTTTCACTTAAGGTCAACCGTTATTAATACAGTGCGTGTCAAAAGTTCCGGGAGGACTGGATAACTCGAGAAATACGCCTCCTAGAGAAAATTGACCTTCATAAAAGATGTAGGATTTTTCCCTGGAAATTAAATTGTGACCTTGAATTTGACATTGACCATGACCTTGAAGGTTATGTCAAGGTCAGGTTTGTTCTATCAAATAGGACCCCCTATTTTCGACACCGGAAATAAAAAGAGCGGACAATTTTACAATCGATTGTGACCTTGATGAACTCTTGGGATTTGACTTCAAGGCTATTCCAGGGTTACTTAATACAATTGAGGCATTGATGCTTAATAAATACGCATTGTGGAAAAAAGTTGACCAAGATAAAAGTTGACCTATCTAGCCTATCTAAGGCAAGACTACTTTCCCGCTAGTTAACGCAAGACTTTACTGTCTAGCTGGCTAAGTCAAGACTCGTCCAAACAGTCTTAATTATTACAATAAGTGATCAAACTGTGCTCCGTTAACCTCTTAACAGTAAGCCGAATCAATTATAAAAACTGTTGATTGCATTCATGAAATTCTCAGCTGAGATGACTAATTGCATTCATCTAGTATGTACATTGCATGCATTTTGTATTTGACCTTGGAATAGCCTTGAAAGTCAAATCCCAAGGGTTGGTCAAGATCATAATCAATTGTAAAATTATCTGCTCTTTTCATTTTCGGTGTCCAAAATATTGGGTACTGTTTGATAAAATGGACTTGACCCTGACAACTTTCAAGGTCATGGTTAAGGTCAAATTCAAGGTCACAGTTGAATTGCCAGGGAAAAATCCTACAACTTTTATGAGGGTCATTTTTCTCTAGGAGGCATATTTCTCGTGTTATCCAGCCGTCCTGAAAATTTTGACACGGACTGTAGGTATATAACACCATGTATATACGCGAAAGTATTCAATAAATGGACATACAAATTGGTATAGCATTTTGGAATTTATTTTAACTGCAGAGTATGGAGCACCTTTAAATTCTTTAAGAAAACAGGACTAATGGAATGACGCCTGTGGGGGCACAAGATTGTCTTAAGTGCACAGGGCTCGTACCTACCCCATAAGTAATTTTAATGGGGCACCTTATATTCTTACGACATGCCAAAAATTAAAAGGGTAGCTACTATCCAAAAAAAGTTATGACAGTTTTTTCAGACCCTATCATGTCTTTTTTTTTTAATTTGAACTGTGAGTTTAGTATAGGTTATGATATATGTTTTCGACTCAAAATTGTGTGTTCCTTCCAAATCTAGTCGAAGCCTAGAAATATATGAACACCCTGTAGATTCGGCAATATTTAAAAAACGTGACAATAAAGTGTGCAAACAACATCACATATTTCATTTTAACATATTTTTATCAAACTATGAAATATAGCCTGTGTATTTAATATTAACGAAGATCAATATGTTATATTTTATATAACACCTCATTAACTTAATGATATGAAATGATAAAAGAAGGTTCATTTTATGTTTCTTTAAAATTTGAAGAAGTTTGTAAAATCAATTTTGTGGAAATTAATTTATAAATGTCAGTGCCCAAATTCAGTACAACTTTTACATCATCAATCAATATATCGAAAAATATATCACACCCCTTTTTACACTCTTTTATTTAACTTGCAATGTTTGTTTGTTTGTATGTATGTATGTTCGGTCAAATCTTGCAACTGAATTTTAAAATAGTTATCCTCAACCGATTGAGATGAAATTTTGCATACACGTTTAGTTTGGATGACAATGCTAGCAATGTTTGATTAGCTAAGTTATGTCATTCTAAATTCAAAATGGCGGACGGTCTAAGATGGCGGAATAGTTATTTTTGCGCACTCCCGTGATATGGTTATCAAATGAAAGGGTTTGCTGAGAAGAAACAAGGAAATAAAATGAATTTTCTCTAAATCCAATATGGCGGACTAGTTATATTTTGCGCACTCCCATGATATGGGTATCACATGAAAGGGTTTGCTGAGAAGAAATAAGAAAATAAAATGAATTTACTCTAAACCAATATGGCGGACCGCCCAAGATGGCGGACTAGTTATTTTTTTGCGCACTCCCATGATATGGGTATCAAATGAAAGGGTTTGCTGAGAAGAAAAAAGAAAATAAAATGAATTTTCTCTGAATCCAATATGGCGGTCTAGTTATATTTTGCGCACTCCCATGATATGGGTATCAAATGAAAGGGTTTGCTGAGAAGAAATAAGAAAATAAAATGAATTTACTCTAAATCCAATATGGCGGACCGCCCAAGATGGCGGACTAGTTATTTTTTGTGCACTCCCATGATATGGGTATCAAATGAAAGGGTTTGCTGAGAAGAAATAAGAAAATAAAATGAATTTACTCTAAACCAATATGGCGGACCGCCCAAGATGGCGGACTAGTTATTTTTTGCGCACTCCCATGATATGGGTATACGAATGGGTATACGATATGGGTATACGATATGGGTATACGAAAAATAAAATG
Organism: Aromia moschata; assembly: GCA_029963805.1. NCBI lineage: Eukaryota > Metazoa > Arthropoda > Insecta > Coleoptera > Cerambycidae > Aromia > Aromia moschata. Next base: position 32,753 of record JAPWTK010000571.1, read on the forward strand.
ACCACTCTAAATCCAATATGGCGGACCGCCCAAGATGGCGGACTAGTTCTTTTTAAGCACTCCCATGATGTGGGTATCAAATGAAAGGGTTTGCTAAGAAGAATACGAATAAACCCGTACGTCTGCGTTCAACCCTTCGAGGAGATGGTGTACTACTACCCGGCTAAACAGTAAGACTTAGCGGGGTCGTGACTTAACTAATATCAACCTATACACTAGGCAAATTCTAGCGGTGGTGAAAAAAATTCAGAATGGCGAAAAACAAGATGGCCACCATCACCAATTTTAAAGAGTTATAACTTGGTATAGGTTAGGGATAGTATGAACAGGTTGAGAAACATTTACATACAAAAACACGACGATAACTAAAAAATAAAAAATAAATTAATAAAAAAAAATTTAAAACAAGCTTTTATTTAAATGCTCTAAAAAGAAGAAAATAAACTTTAAATTGAATCAAACCCATCAATGTATTACATTACACAATTTATATGATATAAAAGCTTGTCACGAGATTTACTTGTCTAGATAAACAAGAATGTAACAATTATGTAACTTGATCTTGACATAAGAAAATCTATGAAAAAAAAGTATTTTGTAAAATTGTATTTTATAAAATAGGTAAATGTATTTTATAAAATAGGTAAATACATTGATGGGTTTGATTCAATTTAAATGTTATTTTCTTCTTTTTAGAGCATTTAATTAAAAGCTTGTTTTTATTTTATTTTTATTATTAATTTATTATTATTTCAATATGTTATGATGGACAGTACAAGAAATCATTTAAAAAAATGATTTAATTTGGTCCATCAGTTTTTTTCTTTCTGCAAACGGTCAAAGTGGGGGCCCAATACGTTTGAAACACATAGTCGTGCTGTAATGAGTTCACATTACATCACTAGGAGTGTGGTAACTGCTACTAGTAATAATTTTCTTAACAACACGAATTTTTCAAATTGAGTTGTATAATAAACTCTTAGTGTATAAGTCGTGACAAAAATTAACATGTTATTATTGTAGTCCTTTAAAGTGTTTGGAGTGTTCGAGTTTCCAGAGGATGCATATGGGGTATTCTACGTCAAGTCGGACAGTCAAAAAATATTTTTGCGCGAAACCTATTGGAATCGATGACGCTTCATTCGAAAAGTACTCACCCAAAATTTGGGCCTTCTAGACCCACATGCCTAGCGTCAGTAGCAATTTGAAAATTGCAATTTTCGTTTTAACGCCAGGTTTTCAATCTCTCTAGCTAATATACGTGATAAAAAAATAACCGAAGGCATAATTTTGTGTATTTTTTGACGCAGAATCGTTTAAAAATAAAATCAAATTTTTTGGATTTTTTTAACCACTTTTTTAAGGGATGAAAATTAAAAAAAATATCAAAGGACGCCGCGGTTTTTTTAAAAAAAATTTTTTGTTTAAAAAAAGTTTATGCTTCAAGCTTACTTCATAATTGTTTCCAAGATGGGCCTTGCACAATAAACGACGCAAGATGGGTTTGATCGCCGGTATTTAACTACAAAAAGAATAAGATTATTAATTTAATAAGCACTGTTTAATAGATTTACAAAATGGATCTGTGCGAGCGAAAACTCATTCTGTATCTAATTATTTTGATGATAACAAAGTTATTTAAAAAATATATTATGATATTAAGCATGTCTAAGTTTTGTTAGTTTCTTATTTAAAAAATATGAATTTAATAGAAAAACTAAAAAAGTTGTTCCACTCATTGGATCTATCATTTTAAACTTTTAAAAAACTGACTATAGATTTAGAATCAGAGACCCTGAAAAAAAAAAAAACGAGGCGATACCGGCGATCAAATCCATCTTGCGTCGTTTATTGTGCAAGGCCCATCATGGAAAAAATTATGAAGTAAGCTTGAAGCATAAACTTTTTTTTAAACAAAAAAATAAAAAAAATCGCGGCGTCCTTTCGCGGCGAAAGTATTTTTTTTAAACTTTTCAACCCTTAAAAAAATGGTTAAAAAAATCCGAAAAATTTGTATTTTATTTTTAAACGATTCTGCGTCAAAAAAATACACAAAATTATGCTTTCGGTTATTTTTGTTTTCTATCAAGTATATTAGCTAAAAAAAGATTGAAAACCTGGTGTTAAAACGAAAATTGCAATTTTCAAATTGCTACTGACGCTAGGTATGTGGGTCTAGGAGGCCCAAATTTGGGGTAAATACCTTTCGAAAGAAGCGCCATCGATTCCAATAAGTTGCAAGCAAAAATATTTTTTAACCGTCCGACTTGACGTGACCCTGTATGCCCCATATATGATCATGACATATCAAAATACATCCTAAGCAGCGCCAGTTACTGTTAATGATTTCATTCTTTTCATTAGGATGTTAATATCGCACAAAATCAACAAAACAGCATAATGGAATACCATGAGCTTGAGGGATGTTTGGGCATTAAGTCAGAAGAACCTGCTATTAAAAAGGAGGAAGACGAGTGTGACAGGTAACATGAAGGAACTGATTGAAGGGCCATTCAGTATTCATATGCACACAGGGTGGGGAAAAGTATGGAAACACCTAGAAATTCCGCGAAATTGGTACAAAATGAAAAATCAAGGACGTATGCTGAGGTAATTTTCAATGAGGAGTCCAATGGTGACCTTGGATTTGATCTTGAACTTCAATATCAAGGTTTTTGAATGTCAACTTTGTGTTTTGCAATGGCAACCCACATTTTTGATGCCACAATCGGCCAGGAAAAGACCGGAAAATTTCACGTTCAGAAATGTATTCAGATCTGAGTTCAAGGTGACCTCTATGGGTTGGACAGATGTCAAACTACAGTAGTATAGGACATCAAGGTCACATTGAACTCACCATACTTTTTCCCCACAGTGTGGAGTACAAATTAGGGATATAATGTGGATTTTTATGCTGTATTTTTACGTCAAAATGGGGTGAATGTACCTACGTACAGCCCACTTAATCCCACACAATTTCATTAATTATTCTCATAGCATATCATAATAATTCACATTTCAAAGTTAAAATAATTTAAATCTTATAACAACATAAGATATCAATTTTTTGGGTTTCCTATAAAATATTACTTGAAGGACATTGCACAATTTGAATCTAAACGGCTTATATGTAGTACTTTTTTCCATAGGTTTTTTAAATGTTATGCATTAAATATCTACAATAATATACTCGGGAATATGACGTAATTTGTAGTAAGCTGTGGATTCAAAAACGTCCAAAATAAACAGAAAAATTGGCGTCCTGGTTTCTATGTTGATTATGTCAGTGAAACATATAGGCTAGTAATGAATTTAACATATTTTGTGAGTAAGTATATAGGGTGTCGGTAAATTGTATGGTTAATGTCCATATTTGTGCGATAAAAATAAGACGATTTAATTCAACTTACACACCTGTATCCAAAAATGTACCCCCTCCAAGACACAGCCCCTGAAAGGTGTGAAAGCCCATCCATTTTTTTTTAAATAAAAATGGAAGTGCTGCATCCAAAATTTTCTAATTTGGCATAACTATTTAATAGCTCAAATCTAATCAACTCGATGCTTTTAAAATAATATTGTACAGGGCGCCCATTTTTATGTGATACATTCTTATTCATTGCTAGCCAAAAAAAAGTAGTACGTACACCAATGATATTTTTTCTCCAATATTTCATATGTTCAACATTTTGGAAACTTTTTTGTCTCTTGAAAAAAAAATGATATCCTCGCTGTTAGCAACTGCATTCTAGGAGGCTGCATTGTGTGTTTGGGGTAGTTTGTAAATTTAAATTCCCAAAAAATTTAAATGTTTTTATTTTTTATTTTTCCCCAAAAAAAGGGGAATCAAAATGCATTCAAGATAGAAGGTTAGGAGACATCAATTTTCACAAAAAAAATCCTTTCCACTGATGAAGCCCGTTTTACAAGACGTGGTGTTACAGATCTACACAATGAACATGTTCATTCAGATGGAAATTCTCATGCTTTCAAGATTTTTTTTTTCAAGGTTTTCAAGGCTTTCAAGATTTTCAGCGTGAATTTGATGTCAATGTGTGGATAGAAATTATAACCAATTTTTTTAGGCCATTTTTACTACCACCAATGGCGAAAATTATCTGTCCTTGCAACATAGTCTGCCAGAACTTTTAGAAGATTTGTGAATGGAATTTCATCAGGAAATGTGGTTTTCACATGACTGGGCGCCCCCGCATTTCTGATTGGATATTGTCCTTTTTTCCCTATCATTAAATTAGCTTTTCTTATTTTACTGTTCCTTTTGTTAACCTTCCGTTTGTTAAAAATGTTTCCTGCCATTTTTACTAGATTGTAAAATAAAATTAAATATGTTATTAAACTAGCCCAAGCCTCTCCAACACGAGCACTCTATTTCCAGATCAATATTCTTCTGCTTTGTTCTTCTCCACATGGCTTCGTTGGTGATTGTGTTAGGCCAGAATATACGCAAAATTTTGCGTAAGCATTTATTTATAAATACTTGAAGCCTGTTAGCGATTGCCTTGGTCATTTTCCATGTTTCGCAGCCATAGAGTAGCACTGATTTAACGCAAGCGTCAAAAATCCTAATTTTTGTTTCATCCCTGTAGGCTCTGGATCCCCAAATTGGATTAAGTAATCCAAAGGACGTTCGGGCCTTTAGAATTCTTTGACGAACATCCTGCTCTGTTCCCCCTGTGTGATCCACTATGCTCCCAAGATATGTAAATTGACCAGTTCTTGGAATTGGTTGGTTATTTATAACTAGGTCTCTATGAGTATGGGTGTTAATTCTCATTTCTTCAGTTTTGCTGATATTAATCTTAAGTCCTACTCTTCGGGCTTCTTTTTCTAAGCGTTCTAGTTTTCGATTCATATCCTGGTATGTGTGTGATAGCAGACAAATGTCATCGGCGTATTCTAGGTCTTCCAATCGACCCGTGAGCCCCCAGTTGATACCCCTCTCTTCATTATTTACCTTAAGCAAGACGCAATCGAGTACAACGTTAAAAAGGGTGGGTGAAAGTACGCAGCCTTGCTTCACACCGCTTGTGATTGCAATCTCTTCTCCTATTTTGCCTTTGTGTATAACCCGACTTCCAGCTTCCTCATATAAAGCCTTTATTAAATTAATTATTTTACCTGGGACACCCTTGTGTTCCAGAGCATTCCAAATAGCAGCGTGTTTCAGGGTATCGAAGGCTCGTTCGAAGTCGACAAATGTGAGGAATAAGGCGGAGTTAAATTCCTGGGACTGTTCAATGATTATTCGCAGGATATTTATGTGGTCTATGCATGACCGGTTTGGCCTAAAACCACTCTGCTCCTCTCTAAGTGACGGTTCTAATGCTACCGAGAGACGGTTATTAATGATGATTGCCGCAATTTTATTAATAGTGTTTAAAAAGAGTAATCCCTCTCCAATTACGACATTCTCTTAGATCTCCCTTTTTAGGTAGTTTCACTATGAGCCCTTCTTTCCATTCTTTAGGAAATTCTTCATTCTGCCAGATATTTTTGAATATAGGTTGTAGAATATCTGCAATTGTGCCTGCACATACCTTGTATATTTCGGGAGGAAGGTTATCTGTCCCTCCTGCTTTGTTGGATTTTAATTGCAGGATGGCTTCTTTTAATTCCTTAGTGTTGGGCTCCTTGATGTTTATTCTTATGCGACCCTCTTCATGCTGTTCTTGGGCCTCCACTACCTCATTTTCTTCGTCGTGCAAGGGAGTTCTGTGAGTTTCGGAGAAATATTCTGTCCATCTAATCAGTTGTTGCTCTGGCTGTGTTATTTTTTCACCCTCGCTTGAGTGTACTATTGGGTTGTCTCTGGCTAGGGACTTATTCGCTAGTCGTTTGGTTATTGTATATAATACCCTGGAATCATGTGCATCTGCTGCAATTTGTGCTTGTTGAGCAAGTTGTTCTGCCCATATTCTCTTATCCCTCCTTAGGCCTGAACTACCCCACGTTTTATTTTTAAGATAGATGGCTAGATACATACCTACATCAACTAAATTTACCTAATCAGTTGTACAAAAGAAGTTTCTGTTGCTGAAAAACTGTGAGAGATACGGAAAAGTTGTTTCGACCTTTTTCAAGAGACCAAAACGTTCCCATATTAGTTGAGCTTATGAAATATTGGAGAAAATTGGCGTGCGTACAACTTTTTTTTCGGGAAAAATAAATAACAGAGTTTCGCTAATTCATTCCAGTGGAATGCCATCTGAATATACCGAAATGAAATCCTTTGAGGATAAACCTTATAACTTGGATACAAACGATATGCCCATCAAAAATGACCCTTATCAGGTAACAAAATACCGTAATAATACTACGAAACAATTTTACATGTGTTATTTCCTCAGAATGCTTCTGAAAGAGAAATGGAATATCCCAAAGGTCATACGTTAATAGAAGATGTAGCGGAAACACTTTGTTATTGTAAGCTTTGTCCCTATGTGGCAAAACGGAAGGGGAGATTTGTCCAGCCACGTACTGATTCACCAGACGTCTCTGGAAAATGGAACTTATAATTGCAGTTTATGTTCCTATAAGGCAAAACAGAAAGGCAATTTAGCCCGACACATGTTAGTTCATCAGGACGCTTCTGAAGTAACGACGTATGACTGCGATTTTTGTTCCTATAAGACAAAACTCAAAAGCAGTTTAACGAGGCACATGTTAATTCATCAGGATGTGTCTGAGGTAACAACTTACCAATGCACACTCTGTCCATATACGACGAAGTGGAAAAGATATTTGCCTACGCATATGCAGATTCACAAAGATGCTTCAGAGGTACCAACTTATGATTGCAGTTTCTGTTCCTATAAGGCGAAACAGAGAGGCAATTTTAACAGACACATGTTGAGCCACCAGGATGAGTCTGAGGTGATAACTTATCAGTGCGTGCTTTGCCCATATAAGACAAAGTGGAAAGAATATTTGGCCAAACATATGCCGATTCACAAAGCAGCTTCTGAAGTAACAACCTATGACTGCAGTTTTTGTTCCTATAAGGCAAAACAGAAAAGCAATTTAATCAAACACATGCTGGTTCACAAAGATGCTTCAGAGGTAACCACTTTTGACTGTAGTTTTTGTTCCTATAAGGCGAAACGGAAAGACAGTTTAACCAGACACATGTTGATTCATCAGGAGGCTTCTGAGGTAAAAACCTATCAGTACACACTTTGTCACATCAGTTGATATAAATATATCTATATGTCTGTATCTACGAGGAATGATCAAAAAGTTCCAGGACTATTTTTTTCTAAAATTTATTAAACAAATTAATTTAAAGTTCTCTCTTCCAAAGAACTCCCATTGGGAAGCTATATATTTTTCCCATCTCTATTTCCACTGCTGGAAAGACCTTGAAAACTCTTGACCTTGAAAACTGGAATGCAGTTCAGCTCAATCAGCGATTTTTCTTTAATTTCATCAAATGTGTCAAACCTCTGCCCTTTCAAGGGCCCAATCATCATAATGGAAGACAAAATCCTCTCCACCACCCAAAAAAGCTTGTCAAGTCAAATCTAATGTCAAGGTCATGCTCACGGTTTTCTTTGACTGGAAGGGTATTGTCTACAATGAATTTCTCCCACCGTCATGCCCCGTAGTCGCCAGACCTGATCTCCTGCGGACTTTTTCCTATTTCTTAAACTCAAGTGACCCTTGAAAAAGCAGGAATTTGACTCATTTAACGAAATTAAAGAAAAATTTCTGGATGAGCTGAACAGCACTTCAGAACAGTGGCGGTGGGCTATAAGGTGCGCTGGTGCGCGCACTACCAACAATTTAGCATTAATAATTTTATTTAGTAATTAATGGATGCATTCTTAATTTATCGCCTTGCCGCATCCCTAGCGTTAATACCATCTGAATATTATTTGGCCGCAGCGTTACGAATCCACTAGACGCTAGGGCTCTATCTCCAACGCCACTGGTTTCCGATCGCGGCGCGGGAGTCGACACGCAATACGAAAAAGCGGCACGACGATCATGCTTCCGTGCAATACGAAAAAGCGAACGCGTATTGTTACTGCTTGCCCCTCCACAATTAGGACGCGTAGTGGGCGAATCCTATAGATATGGTGTGCGGAGTTTAAGAGCGCACGAGAGATCGATCCGGTTAGTTTGTGAATTGTTTTCGTACATTGCGATTGCTGTTTTATCGCTCACGTTTTATAAATATAAACTCGGTTACAATCTAGTTTGGAATAATGAATTATATTCAAAACTTATTAAAAACTCCATTCTCTAACTTGAGTTTGGAGGAAAAAGTGCAAATTAAAACTCTAGGTAACCCACTCCACAAATTAATTTAAAATTAGCCGTGAAAGGAAAAAGTAAACAATTTGTAATAACATTTAATAATGACTTATTTAAAAAACATTTGTGGTTAAGTGGATGCGATGTATTGAACGTAGTGTTTTGTTTGAGCGGAGAAACACCTTGGACCAAAACTGGAGTAACGGATTTAAATCACATAAACGTGAAAATTAAAAAAAAACATGCAAACTCTGCTGGACACATGAATAATGTTTTGAATTTAGCCATGCTAGGCACTGCAAATATTGCGACAATGCTCGATTCTGCTCATCGACGAGCAGTGGCAGCACACAATGAAGCCGGTTTCAAAAACAGGTATGTTTTAAACATTATTATTAACTGTATTCGTTTTTGTGGAAAATTACTTATTTAAAACGAATAAAGACATTCTTGTGCAACACCATGTGCCAGGAAAGACTGTCGGCTTTGGCTATGCTCTCCATTGAAAAAGACTATTACAAATATCGAAAATTTTAACAACAAAGTAATTGAAAAATTTTGCACAATGTAAAAATCGCAGAATTGAGCTCATTTACAAAGAAAATTAGGTAAGTTTTCAAATTAATGGAGTTAATAAGAATAACCTTAATATGAGATAAATATTTATCTCATATTAGGGATATTCTTATTATTATGATTATCGTTATTTTAAGTATGGTGCACCCCCAATCTTAGGATCACGCACCGCCACTACTTCAGAAGATGAGTTCTCAAGGTCTTTCTAGCAGTTGAAGTGGAGGTGGAAAAAATGTATTGCTTCCCAAGGGGAATACTTTGAAGGAGACAATGTCCAATAACTTGTAAGTTTGTTTAATGGGTTTATAAAAAATCAGTCCTGGAACTTTTTGTTCATCTCCCGTATTTCATAAGTTTTCGAGAAAAATTCAATTTCTTTTCTAAAGTTCGGGAAAAAAATGATTTCAAAGAAACAAGTAGGCTTTGACAATAAAAGCTCTGTTCGCGGAACCGGTTTGTGATAATCTTCAACTGTGAGAAGTAGTTGTCCATCTGAGTTTTGCAGTAAATGAAACAAGTTAAAATGTCAAATGTAACTAATCCAATATTTTTGACGGTTGGAAACTTAAGAAATGCTTCTGTGAACAAATTTAATATTCACAGCATTTACTGACAATAATAAACACAAAATGTAGCAAGAACAAAACAAACTTAAATACAGAGTGTTCCATTTAAAATAGCGAAATTAGTTTAGTTAGAATTAGTAACATTCATACAAAATAGAAACCAATGCACGTCACCAAACACATGTTCCAAGTTTTAGAGTCCACTGATGCCAGATTGATATGAATTTATTCATTATTTAGAAATAAATTTTGAGTAGCAAATGGATGGATTCTTTTTGTTTGTTTATTGTTAAATGACTAATTTTTTCAACAATAAAGAGAGAAATAATTCTTAAAAAATTAAACATTTTAAAAGACATTGATTGGTGTATAAATATGCAAGTACCGGGTGGGCAAATTTCGATGTTTTTATAGGGTATCTCGGTAACTGTAAGGGCTATGGAAAAATGAACCCACCTTTCCCGACCTCTTTTTTTCGAGATAAATTCATTGGTGAAAACCAGAATTTGCTATATCTTTTCGTTTTCGAGTTGTAAACGAAAATTGATTTTTTGAGTTTTCGATTGGTGTCGATAACTCGGTTGTTTGTAAAATTAGAAGAAATCTGTTTGCACGTTCTACAGGCACTTTTTTAAGTAGAATAGGATTTCCTTAACAGATTTTTTATATCTTGTGTAGTTTTCGAGTTATGGCATAAACTTCTATTTTTTTAAATTGAAACCATAGTTGGCTATGATTTAGCTAAAAAGAGGATTTTTTTCTCTTTACAACGATATATAGTTTGTGGGGTCTATGATGAGTGTTTATGCGGAAACAGTTAAAAATTTTAATTTTTTGTATAGGTATACTTACTTTGTTTTTTCTTTGCAGGAAGAGTAAGTTTCTATAGTAACACATTGTTACAACAATGTTTTAATAATAATAACTGTTGCTATGGAAATTTACTCCTGCGAAAAGTAACATAAATACATAGTAACAGTCGTATATAATGAATGGTATATTAAACTTAAATAACTAATTATGACATATTAGTGACTAATTAATAATTAATTATAACATATTCATAACAAGAAAGTTTAACACACTTAACAATCAAATTTGTAACAAATAATGTATGTAAAAAATACGATACAATATATTTTACAAAAACAAAACTAGACAGATTAAAAAAAAAATACGAGCATGATTATTTACCTAAAGTTTTCAAATTGTCGTCCGTTGTTTGCGATGCACAGTTCACATCGCTTTGAAACACTTTTTGTTGCATTATAGATGTGAATATTTGAAACGGAATTCAGACAGTCTATAAGATTTTCTCTCAGTTGAACCAGTGTATTATTTGTCTTTTTTGTATAAATTGTCTTTAATGGTTCCCCAAAAAAAGAAATCTAACGGTGAGAGATCTGGCGACCGAGGAGGCCACTTTACTGGCCCATTGTTCCCTATCCATTTCTCCCCAAAATTAGTATTTAATAATTCCGAGATTAAATTAGTATTATGGGGTGGTGCCCCGTCTTGTTGAAAAAATACATGTAGTCTTTCGTTAAGTGGCAAGTTGTCTAAAAATTCTACTATGTGGTAGTTTATCATATTGTAATACCGTTGACCATTTAAATTGTCATCATAAAGTTGGTAAGCTAAAATGCGGTTATTATGTAGGGCACACCATACACTAAAACCGAAACGTCCTTGATTTTGAACATCAACAGTCTGATGAGGATTATCTTCAGACCAATAATGTTTGTTGTGTCGGTTGAAAATTCCGGCACTACTTACGTAACTTTCATCTGTCCAAATGATATTTTAAAAAAATAATTGGTCTTGCTCAATTTGTTGTAGGTACCAATTGCAGAAATCCAGTCGGCGTTCAGGATCAGTTGGAAGGAGCTGTTGTTGTTTCCTTATTGTATAAGGTCTAAATTTGTGTTTTTTTAAAACTGAAAGTGCTCTTCGTCGCGATATACCAGACTCTGCTTCAATTTGCCTACTTGAAATTGAAGGATTTCCACCTGACTACCATACCAACAACATTTATGGCAACATCCTCAGCATCTTGAATACGATAATTTTTTGGTCTTGGTTTATTAAATCCTCCGTATTCAACGAGGTTTTCTTTTAGTCTACCAAAGATGGACATATTAGGCTGTCTCCTTTCAGGGTAGCGATTAAAATATGCTTCCGATGCAGCTTCAGAATTATATCCATTTTGAATAAAACACTCTAGCATATTAAACTTTTCGTAATTTTGATACCGCCATCGCGCCTTGTCAATTTCTTTAATCGAAACTTTAAAACTATAATGCAAGCAAAAACCAAACATAAACAATTAATCAAACAGTAATGTGTAACTGTGTATTTACATCCCAATATCCAACTGTTCTGTTTTCAAAATGACAGGCGCCTACTGTGCAAAATCATTGAAATTACTATACTGTCCTTTATTAGAAAACATATGTTTTTAACTGTTTCCGCATAAACACTCATCATAGACCCCACAAACTATATATCGTTGTAAAGAGAAAAAATCACTCTTTTTTAGCTAAATCATAGCCAACTATGGTTTCCATTTAAAAAAATAGAAGTTTATGCCATAACTCGAAAACTACACAAGATATAAAAAATCTGTTAAGGAAATCCTATTCTACTTAAAAAAGTGCCTGTAGAACGTGCAAACAGATTTCTTCTAATTTTACAAACAACCGAGTTATCGACACCAATCGAAAAACTCAAAAATCAATTTTCGTTTACAACTCGAAAACGAAAAGATATAGCAAATTCTGGTTTTCACCAATGAATTTATCTCGAAAAAAAGAGGTCGGGAAAGGTGGGTTCATTTTTCCATAGCCCTTACAGTTACCGAGATACCCTATAAAAAACATCGAAATTTGCCCACCCGGGTACAAAATAGAGCAGGAAAAATTGATAGTAAAAATTGGTAAGATGTTTTTTTTTTTCATGAGAGGAGAAATTAGTGGAAAAGGGCACATGGAAGTTTTGAAATTTTATTGCAATGGATTTGATGCAATGGAGCAGTACTCGTTCTTTTTCAATATTAACGTATACAAAATTCTACTAACTCTTGGCAGCAGCTGTTTAACTGTTTTGGCATTCCACAAACGGAACAAGTCAGTGACAACTGTAACGCTTTGATTGGTCTAAAAATAACAGTTTTTCAATGCAAGATAAAAATTTGAAGCTCAAAATAGATACACGTCCAGATATCTGAATATTTTATCTCATACCTTACAGAACCAATTAAAAACTGCTTCACCAAACGAGCAGTTTTTGGAAATTTCCTTGTTCCAGATTTCCATTTTTCTCAAAAAAATTTTTATTTCCATTTTTATTCTTCAATATATTGCTAACTAGCGCTTTATCAACACTGAACTTTTCCGCGAGTTTTTAGACAGTTTTTCGTAGAATCTACAAGTAGGTTACACAGTTTTGGTTTCATGGTTTTACTTTAATGCTTTAATCTTGATAGTATTGAAACCTGTCAAATGACAATTTTAGGTATGAGTCTATCAAAGACATACATACTTGTATAGGTATGTAAATTTGAATTACATATTGGCAAAGCCTACTTTGACGTCAAATTTCGTTGAATGCTCATTATTACGCTAACAGAAAGCCAACATATATTGTACTATTACAGATATGTACTATAGATAGGTAGTTTTCAGTGTGTAGCAAATTATCAATCAAAACTTTGTCCCCTCAAAAGGCATATGTTTGTTCAGCAGGACGCTGCCAGTGTAACAACTTACGACTGCGAATTTTGTTCCTATAAGGCAAAACAGAAAAGGTATTTGACCAAACATATGTTGACTCACCAGGATTTATCCAGTGTACCAACTTATCAATGCAAACTGTGTCCGTATAAAACTAAACTTAAGTATATGCTGCCGAGGCATATGGTTGTTCACGAGGATGCTTCTAATATAACAACATACGACTGTAAATTTTGTTCCTATAAGACGAAACACAAAGGCAATTTAACCAAACACATGGTGACTCATCAGGAAGCTTCCGGAGGTAACATCTTATGACTGCAAACATTGTTCCTTTAAGGCACAACGAAGAACGAATTTAAACAGACACATCAGAATGAATCATCGAGATATTTCTGAGTATACCACATATCAGTGCTCGCTGTGTCCTTTTAAGACGAAATGGGAGGGGAGATTTGTCCACACACGTATTGATTCGCCACAATGCTCCCAAGTCAATGTCTTATCAATGCAAACTTTGTCCCTATAAGGCGAAATTTAAACAATATTTGGCCAGACACATGCAGAGTCATCAAGATGCAACAACTTTCGACTGCAAATTTTGTTCTTATAAAGCGAAGCTGAAAATATATTTAACAAGGCATATCAAAAAGAATCATCGTGATGCTTCCGAGGTAACAACGGAAAGGAAGGGAGATTTGTCCAATGATGTACCGGTTCATCATAATGTTTCCGAGGTTTGTCCCTGGTACTTTTAATTTTGTATTAATCCATATCAAGTCGTCCAACCCAAGCTGCCATTTAAAAAAAAAATACTAATAAATATTATTTGCTTCAAATGTGCATAGTTACACATATTTAGGCCCGGTGCTGTTTGCAGCTGGTTATTTATATGGTTAACTGGTCCACTGGTAAAGTTTTTGTCACTGTTCGTGCCAAAACTGGTACCCTTTGAATAATTTACGGAATCATACAGTATTTAGCATACAAGGTTTTTTGAGGCACTGAATCTATTCCGATGTTTTTTTTTTTTTGAATCTACACCCTAAGGTGGGATTTTGCTTTTTTCTTTGAAATTTTGTATATGGAGTTGTTTGTGTCTTTAATTCGATTACAAGAGTTATCTTTTTTGATCTGTCACCCCCAAAGGGTGGCTCAAATTTTTAATTTTCGTCCGCCGTATTAGATACATTTTTTGAATTTTCACAATTTGATCCCAGATTCGCAATGAGTGATCTAAAAAAACCTATACATGCAGTGCTTTTGAAATTCCGAAAATATTTGAATTTTCGACCGCCATTTTGGATCGGTCATCTTGAAATTTAAATATCAGATTCAGCAACTCCAAAAACTGTAATCAGCAACCTCGAAAAAACCTTTATCAAAACAAATTCTGGTCCAGGTTCAAGAAAATAAAAAAATGTTGCTCTGCACTAAGGGGTAAGACACCATATTTAGTCCGTCATTTTGAATTTTATAATTCTGATGCCAGATATGGATTCAGTGCTCCCAAAAACTATTATATACCAAGTTTATAACGGTGCGACTAGCTAAGTGTCTGTTAATAAATGTGAGGTGGTTTAAATTGTACTTTATGCATTTAGTATGAACATAGCTGCAATTATTTGGCTATTGACTTGGGCTATTTTAATCTCAAAAATGTGATTTAAAAACCATTGCCTGTTGGAATTAAAAAAAATGTACCTAATGGGGCGAAGACAATTTCAAGATAATCAAAACTTTACTAACACTAGAAATCTATTTAGAGGAAAACACATAAGTCATTTTGTATACGATATTTAGAGATAAAGGATCCCACACAAACCTTATGGAAATTGGATCCCTGTTAAATTGGTTGAAAATTTGGTATAATATAGTGCTTGACTTCCTGATCAAAAGTTACCATAGGCCCATAGGTTACCATACTGAGCCTCTGCTATAGCTAAAGTGTGTCACAATGGAGAATTAAACTGCATTCAAGTATTCCGACCATCCGCACGGGACCGGCGTACTATAGTCCCAGTACGCATTACTAGGCACGGTCAGTGGCGTACGTATGCACGGACACGCTTATATAATTTACAAGGCGCTTAAAAAATACGGTTTATAATTTAATATTCATAGAGTTGTATTGTGACCCTACGTTATGGCACACATTTCCGGACCCTTCATCACTATTAATTGGGGGTTCTAATTGAGTAGTGTTTCATAATTCTGTGGCTGAACGTAGAAGGCTCCAAAGATTTTATGTTCAAAGACTTACCCAATTGAGTTATAAGGGTTATAATTCCGAGGTTCTAGTAAGTATTCTTCTGTGTATGTAAGTAGATTTTAAGATTAGGGTTCTAGGATTCTAATGAATAGTGTTTTACGATTCTGTGAGTGAACGCAGAAGGCAGACCCAACGTGTTAGTGTTCAGAAACGTATGTCACTACTCTTGACAAGAAAACTTTATTGTCGACAATAAATTGTACAATTTAGAACTTGCTCTAATTTCTTGGCCAATTTTAGGGATATTTAGTAACTTTTTACATTTATTTCATTATACCAACCTCACAATGAGATAAGCTATTTCTCTTAGGGACACAAACGTATGATAACTCTTAGGTTTTAGTCATTGTTGGTTGAGTTGGCAGTGTTGAAATTGGACAATTTATTGTGTAATAAATTGGTATGTGTAAAACAGTCTTTAGAAGTTAGACTTTAGGTTAGAGGTTAGGGTTTCGGAGTTCTACTAAGTAGTCTTTTACAATCCTAGGGATGAATGCATTCCAGATTTTTGCAGTAAGCAGTTAGATTGACTCGTATTCATCAATAGATCGAGCTTTGGAAAGTCGCCAAATAGGCACATATCTCGCCTTTATCCATCCTTATCTCGAAAACTGTTCATTGCAGAGGCTCGGACCCGTGCCAACTTTTTTATCAGGAAGTCAAGAACTACATCATACTAAATTTTCAACCAATTCGACAGGGATCCAATTTCCATAAGGTTTGTGCGTAGTACTTTATATAAGTTGTTTTGTTGTACAGGAAAGAAGACGAAAAAATAAATGAGAAATTTTTATTTATTTCTAATTTAATATTGTTCTTACACAACATTTTTCGAGAACCTGAAGCGATAACATAAGTCGTTATCGTTCCATTCATCAATGTAAACAGGACGCTTCCCTTGTCCTTATAGCTGTAAGCAGTGATATTTGAAATTTCTCGTATTTTCATAACAAATCATGGAACCCACATGATATTTTAGAGTGTGCTTACTAGACTGAAGTAAAATGCTGCAGCAAAATTTCAAATAATATGTGCCTCACCAGAAGATCTTTGAAATGGCTTGCAAAACATTTGTGAAATATATTGAAAGGTTTGGTCCAACACGCATTTTTAAAACACAATTTATTAAACGCAAACGTAAGAAACTAGTGGCTAACACTAATACTAATTTATATACAGCAATTTATATCGGCGTACATTTTCCAAAACGCGAACCGCACGTATTTATTTTAAAGATTAACTGGGGGACGGGAAATATATAAACTGCAGCAGCGGCGAAAGAGTCAGTCTTCAATATAAACATGTGCGGTTCGCGTTTATATAATACTCGATAGCTGTATTTTTAAGCAAAATGAAAATTTTGCAAAAAGTATGAGAATAAAAAGTTTTTATATTCACTCGGTAATTGTGGGAAAAAATATTTTACAAGCTGTTTTCAAGATTTTCAGGTTGGAAATGTTGAGTAATGTACTTATATAGAGAAGTGCAAGATATGTGGCAACACTGGCAACCCTATGTAGCAATTATACAGATGAGTAAATGTAGATGGCGTCGAACCTTTGGCTCTCTTAAGTTATTATAAAAACTAGATGTATTTTCTAGTATTAAACTTATTCAAATCACACTAGTTTATTATTAAAAGAACCTAACACAACAGGGAACACTTTTTTTATTTTTCACAAATTTCGTTTCGTTTCACAAAGTTTTTATGCTGTTACAACCTTCTACTTAGGTATTGTAATCAACACCTAAAATATAATGTGGGTCTCATGCTTCCTTACAGAAATACGAGAAAATCAAGTTCCACCAGCCACCACTGTAGCACAGGTTCTCATATTTGCTAGAAAGTCGACAATATCTTCCTCGTCATCCTCAAAGTAGTTTTGAAAATCCGGGTCCATCTGTTTATTTTGTCCTTTAAACTTTATAAAAAAATGGAAAAAAAATAATTAGGTACTAATAACAATATAAAAACTTTAGCAATCCACGGTCGTTATATAGAAAAAAAGTAAATAACCGAAGTTACTTCTAGATAGTTATTTCTAGTTAATCGCTATTTCTAGATACAGTAGAATTTGAAGGACACTCCCACAATTAAGCACTGATTAATCTAATCAGGATCAAGAAATACACTATGGTTAAATCAATAATAGAACGTTTAATTATTCTAACCAGTAGTAAAAGTACCGGGTCTTATTCGATTTTTATACCAAACTGTTTACAAACGGCGGCTATTTCTGTTTCTCAGCGCAAGATGATTTTTATGTGAAAATTAAGTTTCTCTGGTCATTTGCACTAACAACCATTTTTTTAAACTGTTATATACTTTTTGTTATTTTCATTAAACGCCTAAGTTTTAGTTTAGTATGTAAAAATTGCTCTTGAAATTTAGTGTGGCAATGCAATGAGCGTATTTCATTCTTTCTCTTAGGATGCTGAAATCGCACAAAATCGGGACACAGATATGATGGAATACCATGAGCCCGAGGAATGCTTGGGTATTAAGTTGGAGGAGTTTGAAATTAAAAAGGAGGAAGCTGAATCTGATGGGTAGTTTGTGTAATGTGACAAGAAATGTATTCAATAATTATTTGCATTATTTGTAGAGTAAATAAATGTTGCCAAATTACATCTGCATTCTGATAAAATAAGATCATAAATGATTCATTAAAGTTAATGTTAAAATAAAAAGAGTATTTAAAACATGTCACCCTCTGTTATTTTTTTAATTGGTTGTATTATTCTAGACTCACAGTGAAGATTTTTGAGGATATGAGGTGTCGCTATTAAATAACTGAACTGATGTTGCTATGCTGAATTAGTCTACGCACCAGTGACGTGTCGAGGAAAAATGTTAAGTGTTCAGATGGAGCAACGGGTTAATCTCATCTCTCAGTTTGAATGGTTTAAATGGTTTAAAGAGGGACGTGAAACGACCGAAGACGATCCGCGCCCCAGACGGCCCTCAACGTCAAAAACGGACGAAAACATTGAAAAAACGTAAATGAATCCACGAAGATCTTCGTCTAAGCATCCGGAGGGCATGCTGAAATAACAGGAATCGACAAACAATGTGTTAGCCAGATTTTGCGTGAATCGTTCAATATGCGCAAAAATGGTACTAAAGCTCCTCACTTCCGAGCAAAAGGAATCATGAATGAACATTTGCGCTGACATTCTAAACAACATTGACACTGATCCAGGCTTGTTAGACACGGTGATACTGAAGGGGACCAGACTCGAAATTGTGGAAGCAGTTAAAGCAAAAGCGATGGAGGTTCTGAACCAGCTGACAGAAGCGGACTTCCAGCACTGCTTTCAACTATGGAATCATAACAAGTCTTATGGAGCGGTGTAGAGATCGCCAAAGGGAGTACATTTAACGAATAAAAAGTGTTATGACAGCAGTTCGGTAATTTAATAGCCAGACCTCGTAAAATAATTTCAGTTTTAAGCGTTAAGACTAAATAAACAGATTCTGATTAAATATATTGTTATACCTTGTTACCTTCAATAACTCCTATTTCTACTTAACATTTATTCACAATTTACAAGTCCTCGATTACAACTATATAATATTCGAATTACAACTTTTTAACTAAATAGATTTAATACATAAACTATAAACCTTAATTAACTTTCATTAGTTATCACCAATACCACTTCACAAATGTCACAATATTTTAACATGGCATTAACAATGTGCAAGACGTGTGGTGTTTTAAACTATGAAGGGTTACTGGGCTTCCTAGAGTTCCCTTTGCTTTCGCGACGGCCTACTGCATCGGAAGTGGAAGAGTCCCAATGAAGTATGTGCAGTCTACCAGTTGGTATTGTCTAAAGCAAGAATCCACAAAGTGCTAAAAGAACTTCACAGTAGCCCAACTGGAGGACATTTTAGCATAAGCAAACGTTCTTTGGAGGTATACCTTCGACATATTCTACAATATTTTCTAGGAAATGTATAGTGTTTCTATCACAATATGAATAATCTCTGAATGAAAGATATTTTCGATAAAATGAATCATGTTTTTATCGCACAATGAATAATGTTTGATGTTGAAGGAATTACAGGCGTAATTGATCAAACACTCTTAACAGGAATAGATCGTAAAAAAACAACCTGATCTAAATACGAATACAGAGACTTCCAACTGCGATTACTAGTTTTTCTATTTGACTTTTTTGTTAAAAATTTGTCAAAAAACTAGATTAGAACTACACAATCAATGAAATAAGTATTTATTTCATTGATTGGGATTGTATTATTCTGGATTTAGGCGCACGGGCTACAATTGGTAGTGCAGTCGTAATATAAACTGCTCGTCCAAATTAGTGCAACACTTTTTAGATTAGCGTCATTTGCGTTCTATTTGAGTTATGGCGGCACTTCGCTTGGCGTAGCGTATTCGTATTTTTGTTGTATTTGCCCAAAAACGGCGATGTGTAGAGAAGCTATTCGCTATATTTGCTTTATTTGTACAAATAACGCGAATAGCGCTAACAGCAAATACGCGTTCTGTCTACTTGTCGCTTTTCAATCACACATCAAAAAAAGTCAAATAAGGCGAATATTTGCGGTAACCGTCCACACTTGGTTCCACCAGCGCCGTGTTTGTCATGGTCTTTTAGTAACTTTGTACTTATGTAGATTTAATATGTATTGGTAATAAGAAGCATTCAGGTAATAAGCTGCTGTCGCTGTCAACACGTCTGTCACTGTCTTCAATGGTTCTGAATATTCAAACATATTTGGCATATTTGAGTATTTTTATATATGTGTGGATGGCATGTTTGGAATATTTGCGAATACATCAAATATTTGGACAAATACAGCGATACTCAATCACAAATACGCTACGCCAAGTGAAGTGCCGCTATTAGAGACTTGCGGTTTTTTATATTCGGTAGCTTATAAGGTTGAGCTCAATAATTTCTCTGTATTTGGTCACTGTCCCAGTTCTTCAACCCATTTCCAGACCCCATAAGCCATCCCTTTGCATTTAAGCAGGGTTTTGCGTGGTTTGATCTCTGTTGGGCGAATCCATTCATCTTAATGCTACCTAATAAATTGTTGTGGGGTGCCAAAACTCGCTTTCATTCTTCGACAACCCAAGCACCCTCCAAACCACATGTACGGGTTTTGGATCGTTGATATTAAGTGGACTGTATGTTGTTTGATGATGATGGAAACACGTGATGTTGGTACACTACTTCTATTTTCCTAATCACACTTAAAACTGACTTAAAAACTAAATAACGGAGAGCGTGACATGTGCGCCCTTACGCTTCGCAAACTCGAGTCTCTCGCCCCCGCGGGGGCTGCCAAGATTTTACACCCTGTCGCTAACGCACGGAGGCAACGACGTTGCCGTTTCATCAAGGAAGCGCGACGGGAATATTGTTTATAGCATCTCGGTCTCAAACACCACATCTACTTCGACCCTCTAGTTCCTTCCCTAGGTCTTGAAGCGTGGCGTGACTCTGAAAGCCTTCCTGAGGATGCTTGAATCCTTTTCTGGAAGCATGCGCAAAGGGTTTTTCTGACTCATTCGACAGCGACAAGTTCAGGAATATCGTGAGAAAAAGTTCGGAAATATCGCGAGTTGTTCAAAATATGGAGTTCGGATATGTGGATGTCGAGTGTATGTACCGAAAATCAGGATGTCAAAATAAGGTATTTACCAATAGCACTAATTAGAAATATGCAAAAAACTCACTGCCTTGTTAAAATTTCCTCTAGTAAAAGAGTTCTTTACAATAGTGCATGCTTTCCATGTCCTGGGATGTGTCTAAGGTGATCGGGATACTGGGAATGTGGTGGTCCCTTCATGACCTCACCACGGATATGTGATTTGTAGTATGAATACGGATGCTCTGTCAGTTTTACAATTGAGAATATTAATTAAGTAATCGTAACTTTATGGCTCAAATTTTGTGTTTTTATCGGTAAGTTGTTTTGAGTAATATTTTTCGGGACACTGACGTTACCGCTCCTAAGTACGGCTCTGTCCATTAATAAAAGTCTAAGAGTTAGGTTAGGTTAGTGTTTTTAAGTTTTTGTGTGTCGTTATAGACGAAATGGAAATATGTCGATTTTGCCTAAAGACTATACAAAAACCTTTGTCGATAGATAAAATGACTAAAGAGATTATTGGGCTTTTGATGCTAAAATTGGTAAGTAAAATGCAGTAACTGAAATTCGGGTATAAGATATTTTTTGAACTTGGGCCTGAAATTATGTAAAGATTCCCGATGGAGATGGTCAATGTCCACCTGCAATCTCCACAGTCAATGTCCACCTGCAACCTTTGTTTGCAGGATCTGCATATCATTTCGGGAACCCGTCATGTGCTACGGGTGCGCTGAGACCCTCCAAACGGCCTTCGATTTCAAGTCCACCTGCATCTACACGGAAGACTGTCTGCAGCCGTTCATTGAAGGCAAAACTGAAGCCCGGTTGGTCTTACGGGACATTTATTTGAAAGTTAATGACAACGAAGACATTGAAAGTGTTAAAAGGCGTGAGGTGTGTAGGTTTTGTTTGAAGCTTTGCAACAGTGGCCGTTGTACCCCCGTAGAGGTGCTCAAGGAGAACGTGGAAATAAAGAAATTGTTAGAAAAATATTTGCCTGAAGTGGTAAGTTGTTGTTGAGGTGACCATTTTAATGGCACAACTTCTAAACCTATTTTACTATGTTAATGAATGCTTATGAGAAATATGGCACAAATGAAAATTTTGAAGTTTTCAAGGTCGAATCTGAAAGTTAGAATTTTAAAAAGCTCTTAAAAGTATTTACATATGTATATACAGTAAGAGTTACGATACTGCATACATATGTGGATATTAAATGGTACATTCTTCTGTCAAAGGTAGGCGAATTTACTTACATATAACCCAACCCCATCTCTTAGCGGAAATCTACTGCGCAACGTTGCCAGATCTAACTGTAACTCTGCATAATAAGTCTTTATAAAAACCCCATATTTATAAAAAATGCATTGATGTACGATGAATTAATATAAGCCAATTTCATTTTCAAACTGTGTTGCATATAATAAGGTTTACTGTTATCTTTTTCAACCTAACTACTGTGAAATAATTTGAAACATCTAATATTACTTTAAACAGCTGTGAAACAATTTAAAATATCTAATAGGAATATTATGTTGATGTGACAACAGTGAAACAAGACAGAACGTTTCGCTGATACTGCGTATAGTCCATGTTCGGGCGAGTAGAAACAGACTCAGGTCACTATTATTACAAAGCAATAGTTCACAGAAAATAAAATCATAATACAATAATGAATATTCGAATAAGTGTACTAGGGCTAACTATTACATGACGGAGTTGTACTGAGTTCACAAAATGTTTAATACAATAAGTAATATTACCTTTTTTAATTAGTGTATGATCTTTTACAGCTTATACTTTTCAACTTTTTTCATTTCTTGTTATA
Source organism: Aromia moschata (assembly GCA_029963805.1). Classification (NCBI taxonomy): domain Eukaryota; kingdom Metazoa; phylum Arthropoda; class Insecta; order Coleoptera; family Cerambycidae; genus Aromia; species Aromia moschata. The sequence continues at coordinate 55,638 of JAPWTK010000571.1, forward strand.
CAATTGCAGTTTTATTACAGCTGATTTTGTATTGCTTAATGAATTTTACCTTTAATCTGACGAAATATTAGAGTCTCACTTGTCTCAAAACAGATATTTTTTGGAATAGGTAAACCCTTCAAACAGGAACACATCATACCTTATCATAAAATTCTAGTTACTGACACTATGTCGAGGTATCCAGAATTTTATGATAATAGGTATGATGTATTCATATTCCAAGGACGTATATGTTCCAAATACCTGTTTTCGAACTACCCATTTGGCAGGTGTAAAAATTTGGCAAGTGAGACTCGAATATTTTGTTGGTTTAAATGTAAAATTCATTAAGTAATACCAAATAAATGGTAAAAAAACTGGAATTTTCTAACAAGAGATAAAAAAATAACATCATGCTACTTAAATGTAATATTACTTTTTATATTAAAAAGTTATGTTTCTTTTATATTTAGATGTTTGCGAAATAACTTTTTTGAATCATGTTTTTAGAAGATCGCAGGTTTTTAAGAACATACATGATGTTAGTTGATAAGTTTTACCTTTTAAATCGACGATTTACCAAGTAACGAATTTATCTTATGTACTAGCGGTCCCATATTTGCTTATACAACTGTAAAGACATTACTAACTTATTTTTCTAGTATACTCCTATCACAGACTTGTGATCTATGGCAACAATATGTATACTGTATGGCCCAGTTCTATAACTGGTAATTAAAAATCTAATTAAGTCATTATAACTTTATTACTTTTGAATCAAGTTTCTTCGCGTTTTAGGTCCAAATTTTATGAACTTTGTGGGTAAGTTCTTTTAAGTGTCATGTTGCATGATCACTAACGTTACCACACCTAAATACAACTCCATCATGTAATAGTTAGCCCCTTAATACGTTTATTTGAGTATTCTATAGTATTATGATGTATTTTCTGTGAACTATCGTTTTGTAATAATAGTGACCTAAGTCCGATTCTGTTGCGACTTGCCGGAATTCTGACTCAACACACGTAACAAACACGTCCACGTTGACCACGTTAGTAGAATCTGCGCATGTCAAAAATGAGGATCCAAAATCACTGTGCCAGCACTTGGGGACTAGACGTTTGTCGTCGTTTTGTGCGGATAGTTGTTTGAGGAGGATATACTGGCGTATGTGTTTTAGCTTACATAAAAGCATTGATAAATGACAATATTGAATATTAATAATAATAATAATAATCTTTATGTCCAAAAAAAACAATACAAAAGACATACGGAAGTCTTTTACAAAAAAATTAAACTAGTACATTTAACAACCATAATAATTATAATATAATTATAATTATTTGTATAAAATTAATATTGGCGGGAATGATTCGGCCCTAAAAAAGCACATTGTTTCAAGAATTATCTTATCTGACGTACTACTTGCAAATAAAAAAATGAACAGTTCAAGCAAGAAAAATAATATTTAATAACTCAATAATAATAGTAAATATTCAAATAGACCCCCTTCTTCAACTAAACAGTAACATAGCCTGCTCTACCGATATACCGGATGCCTGCCGGACGCCTGCGCTCGCGATTGGTCGCACCCCACCTCATGTTTAGGTGGTGGTGGGATCTATTCAAGATATAAGTCAACTTATCAATTCCCCATCATTCTGTAATGTACGCATGAGGGTGATTAGTACTGTATGTACTTATTTACTGCTCTTGTCTTGCTATTCATGAAATATGTTATAGTAGAAAGCGTATTATTACTTTATTGGTAGAGAAAGTTGACTCTATCTACCAATAACGACGATCTTTGTTTCATCTATAGTATAGATAAATAGTGGGCTTCTTTTAGGTATTTCTTTAGAAACTTCGTTGGTCTAAATTAAACACTGCAAGTTTTCATTTTGTATTATTTTCAAGGTAGTCAAATGTAGCTTTATTACATTCCAGTCCAGTCCATTATGTGGATGTGGAATTGGTACGTCTCATTATAATGCACCAAAATTAGATGCTCTATATTCAGTCGTTTTTATGTAACACCACTGTCTCAGACATTTTATCAATATTGTGTTTATCAAACTTTACAGGTTATGGGGGTGATTGAAAAACCTGTTGCATGTGAGAACTGCTGCAGCTTTCTCCATCAGTATTCGTTGTTTGTCACCAGCTTTTCAGATGTCGAACAGCTAATTCAGTCCTACACTAAAACCTTGGGAAGGGAGTGCATCGGTGAGTTAGACTTAAGGCAAGTGAGAGATTTTTCACTAAGCAATGTTATAAAACGTGAGGTGGAAACTATCGCTAATGACAAGGTTACCAAAGAAGAAGTTATGATTTTTAGTGAAATTGAGAGTGAAGAAAAAAATTATACCAAAAGAGAAAATCGAATGTAAGGAAAAAGAAATTAGCGAAAGTAAGATTAGCATGGCGCCACCTGATACTGGAAGGCGAGAACAAGAAGAGTTCGATAGTTTCACAAGAAGTGAGGAACTTTTACGTTGAATCAGATACCGGTTATTGAAGAAGCAGATGGAGATGTTGAAATGAAGCGCCCATTTTCGGAACCACTTGAAACTGAAGCAAAAAGGCAATATATTGACCAGGATGTTATACATATTGAGAAAATCAAAGCTGAAAAGTGAGAAATGCCAAAGGTAAATTATTTCACACTTCTGTTGTTTAATTAACAATTTTACTCTTGAATAAAATTATAAGTATGAGTATGAGATTCATTATAAGAACGTGAATTACGGCGAGCCGCAACAGAGTCGGACTCAGGTCACTATTATTACAAAGCGATAGTTCACGGAAAATAACATCCTAATGCAATAATGTTAAAGCCATAAGAAAATAAATTTGGAAGTTAAGACGATGAAAGTTTAAATTACCTATTTTACCTATATTAACAGTCTATTCACCAAGTTTCTCTCGGGAAAATCTCTCTGTGGTCTATGGCCCCACAACAGACCAGGTCTATTGTGGGGCCATAGACCACAGAGATTTTTTATATCACATCTGGAGCGTGCTTCCAGCTGTCAAAAACAATCTTATATTGATTTAAATCATATTTGATTAGATATGGAGAGGTTACATTAAGAGGATACATATTGGTTGTTCATTATACAGGGTGTTCCAAAAAAACGTCAAGACGAACTAGGTCCCAACTGTACTGGACATGAAATTTAGATGAAAGCGTGTTGGTTTTCAAGATAGAACCACTTTTGTAAAATTAGTGAAAAGTCGCTTTTTTTAAATTATTTTTTGAGCCACAGCTTCAAATGATGGCCGATTGTTTCTTTTTTTTTGTTATATCGAACTGAGTTACACATCAATTGAATGAACTATAACATTTTACAACAGTCACGGTACTTGACTTGACTAAAAAATTGAAATCCATTTTTAAGGTTTTAATTATTATAATCGCCCAACTTTGACTATTCGTCCTTTATAAAAAAATGTGCTACGTGGAATTTGAAACTGTCCTCAAAAAGTTGGCACAATCGAATGCATATTCAAAAATGGTAGTAAAAGTGGGTTCTTTAATCGTTAAAAAAAAGTCACCAGTTTCGAGGTAATCTTCCTATGTGTGAAAACTGTGTGAGGAATTTAAAAATAAAACAGTAAACTATTTCAGGTAGAAAATGCTTATAATCTTTGCTTTAGCAAAATGAGTGCTCGCGCATAATACAATGAGATAGAGCTTGCGAAACCATTATCACCCGACCAATCTCATTCTATGGTCAGTACGTTTCACTATTCCAGTTGCGCACTGTTTCCCTATTTTTCCCTATTCGTGTAGATATTTATACTACTGACCTGGCTTTGTTACTTTGGAGTTTATTTATGCTGGTGACAGTCCAGAGGAACAGTGCCAAGTCGGTAATACAAACACACAAATGCCTCCGAGCTTTGCTGACAACTTTATATGCGTATTTTTTTATCAACTCCTTATCTTTATCCTGTTTCATCACTAAATAACATTGTACCAAAAGTCTGCTGGCTCATTAGTAAATTGTTATGCAAAATTTAAAATGTTTTAACTTGTTTTACTTTAAAAAATGAATGGCGGTGGTTCTGTTATGTTATGGGGTTTTAATAGCAGCAAACTGAATGGGAAATTTAGAATTTATCAACTCGATGATGACAAAAGAAGTTTATTTTACTATTTCCTAACAAAACATTCACCTCAATTAGCTGAAAACTTGTGAAAATGCCACGTTGAATACGAGCATGATCCCAAACATTCTTTCCGAGCATTTGTGGTCGGAACTAAAAGCTGAAATTGCTATGCCATTTGCTAAATGCTAAATGCTATTCCACATGATACTAAACCCAAACGTTCCCTGTATAATAATAGCGTGTATGCTCAATATTGTGTTGTCAAATGTTACATGTATAAATGTACAAATGTATATAACATATATATATTTCTTGTTTTTTGATTTATAGTTAAATATTCTATAAAGTATGCACATTACTTGGATATTCTTTTTTAAGAGTAAGTTGTTAATCTCTTTTAATATTTGAAAAATTGTAGTAATTTGAAAGGTGTATGCTCGCTTTTGTGAGTGACTGTACCTACTGGAGCAAGTGTAAACTAACCAACAAAGAATTGCAAAACTAACAGGATATTTTCCTAAACACCACCACTTGCAGTAATTGATTGTATTCTTTCATTTTAGGATGCTATCTCCACACAAAATCGATAAATCTGAGGAACTTGAGGCATGTTTGGGCATTAAGTTGATGGAATTTGAAATTAAAAAGGAAGATGATGAATGTGACGGGTAAAGTTTCAGAAAACGATTTATTGATTTTATAAAAGGCACAATAAAGCGCAGCCTATGAGGTCACTAAGGGGGTGAAAAGTTCACCCTCAGAAATTATTTCAGAATATCTCGAAAACCTTCATTTTTTTTGAAGATTCTTCGCATTTTCGCCCCTTGTAAACCACATCTATTACACAGCACTACAAAAAAAAAAAAAACGTGAAATGTACCTCTGACCAAACTTGGTGGATTACATGTTTTTGGGGTCGCTGATTTCGAATCCGAAGCCCGTTTTGCCCCATCACGTCACAATTTTTTTTATCCTCAAAAAAGACTCTAGAACCCAATTAAACCTCATAACCCAATACTTCAATAACGTCATAGCTCTCATCCCATAGCCTTCACAATCAATAAGCCCCAAAGGCCCCACATATCCATATAACCTCAAACCAAAGTTATGCAGTCATCCAAGACGGGTATTTTAGCCATAAATGGTCAAAAAATGGTCAAAAAAACCGCTTCATAAATGGTCGAAAAATGGCGGATTTCTACCAGGGCAAACTGCAGGCCAGACCCCTAATAACCCAATAACCCAGTGACCCCATTTTATAAGTTTAATAATTTCGAAATACCACATAATTGGTCCGATCGCGACCAAATTCAATGGCACTTGAAACCACATTAATTGTAATATGCATGTCAATTTTCATCAAAATCCGATGAATAAAAAATGCACTTATGGTGGGCCAAACGAAATTTAAGTTTTAAATCTTAACTACCCCGTAATCCATCGGGTCAGTCCTAAAATTACGAGCACCAAAATTTATGCCAAATTTCATCTCAATCTGTTCATTACAACGCGAGTTATAAGGCGTTAAAATCTGCGTACACACTAATGTGCATAACTTATGTACTTACATACGTATATACTAGGGAATACGATTAAAAAAAAAAAATTTTTTTATATTTTTTTTTTGCAAACAGGCTTAAAAGTTCCGTTTTGGTGTAAAAATACGCCAGTTAAAATTTGAGCTCTTGATATTAATATTAAGATAGTACGCATCGCACTTTTCTATTTTCCATAAGAGTAACATGGGAATTTTTTTTGCACCTGATTTGTATTGCTAGCTAATAGTGTATTATATGGACAAATTTTTAACATATTTCGAGTCGAGTCGAGAATTGAACGCTCTATAAAAAAGGTCTCTTATGATTTTTCGCTAAGTCTACTGGTTCAAAAGTTATTCGAGGCCAAAGTTGAATTCACCGCAAATTTGACCGTTTTTAGTGTATTACAACAAAATTAATGGTTTTATCGAAAAGATGTAGCCAAAATGTTATGTAAATTTTAAATTTGGTCTTTTAGAAAATGTTAGTTAACAATTTTTCGCTATGAAAAGAAAAATCAAACAAAACAATGATTTCAGTTGAAATTACTATTATATTCCAAGAAAATTGCGTTAAGTAAAATATTGCATTTAATTTTTCTCCGAATTTTTCCGTACTCTGAGTACATGTTTTAAAAATTATCATTGTTAACTTTAAATTTCAAAACTAAAGTTGAACAATTAAACGGTCAAATTTTCGGTGAATTCAAATTTGGCCTAGAATAACATTTGAACCAGTAGACTTAGCGAAAAATTATAAGAGACCTTTTTTATAGAGCGTTCAATTCTCGACAAAAATATGTTAAAAAATTTTCCATGTAGTACACTATTAGCTAGCAATAAAAATCAGAAGGTGCCAACAAAAAATGTTCCCATGTTATTCTTATGGAAAATAGAAAAGTGGGATGCGGACTATCTTAATATTAATATTAAGGGCTCAAATTTTAACTGGCGTATTTTTACACAAAAACGGAACTATTAAGCCTGTTTGCAAAATAAAATTAAAAAAATGTTGTTTTTTTTAATCACCCTAGTACATACATATGTACATAGTGCGTGTAATATGGCTAGTATTTACTAAATCTTCTAGTTAATTCAGAAGTCGTGAGAGGCTAAAGTTCGAACGAAGTACTTCGAGTGAGAGAATAAAGAACTCACGTGAATTGAGAACTCCGAAACTTAAGAGGCAAAGGGATTCACAAGAATCAAGCACTATAATGTCGTACTGTTATTGTGGGTTAACGAGGTTCTGGCCTTTGCTTTGTCTCAGCTACCTAATTCCAGGCATGGATGAGTCTGAGATACGGGGTGTCATTCTCCCGTGCGGCATTTCGAAGTTATTAACTTATAAAATGGGGCCATTGGGTTATTAGGGGTCTGGCCTGCAGTTGGCCCTGGTACAAATCCTCCATTTGTCTACCATTTATGAAGCAATTTTTCGTATGTAATTATTGAAGTATTGGGTTATGCGGTTTGATTGGTTTCTAGAGTATTTTTTGTCGTTTTTTGCCATTTTTCCGCAGCTTATTGAGGATAAAAAAAATTGTGACGTGATGGGGCAAAACGGGCTTCGGATTCGGATTCAGCAACCCCAAAAACATGTAATCCACCAAGTTTGGTCAGAGGTACATTTCACTTTTTTTTTGTGGTGCTGTGTTATTAATCTCCGTGTTCTACTTATGATATTCCAGAGGCATTTAAATCAAAATCAGGAATCGTATGGAAAGAGTTGAACCCAAAACAAATACTACCTGATCTAAAATACGTATGAAACTAACAATTAAAATCAATTAGGGAGTCAGTTAATATCCATGAGATGCCACTTGTTTTGCACGGCTATAATTATTTCAGTACAGTGCGACCTCTTTAACCTGAACATCTTCTTGCCAGACCCTATTCGATTTATCGAATCGTTTGGATTTTTGGCGGATTAAAATTTTTTTAACAGGAACTTTCACCTTAGCGGAATATTTTTTTAATGCTATAATAGTGCACTACTGTAACTACTGTAACTTTAGTTTATAATTTTGTCTCTTATCGAAATGAATTCAATTTTATTATATTTAAGAATGACATTTTTGTTGCATATTATATTGTTTTATGTTTTGGTTATATTCGGGATACGCCTAAATTTGTTTTTTTTTTTTTGTGGTATTTTATATTTGCTGAACCTATGTGGATTTCAAATCTGGATTTGACAGAAAACAATAATCAGTATTCAAACATTCGTTGCAATTTGAGAATGGCGACAGAGTCTTTCCTTAACAATTAAAAAGGTTGTACTATATTGTATTAGGTGTATTGTAACACTGTATATCTTTTTAGGAATGAAAATGATACTTTAATGCTAATTAATCCCAGTAAGACATTTCCTGGGGATGCTGAAAATAAAACCCACTGTAGTAGATACATCGTACAACCCTGAGGCAAACCATTCGGCCATCGAAAGTGGCCCTGGTCAGGTAACAATATACCTACCCAGATAATACTTCAAAGCATATAAATATGTGCCCCTTGAGATGGAACTGCCCTTCTTATTTTCCGGTTCCATTTTACGGCGGTTCCATTTTAAAAGGCACATATTATATGCATTGTTTTCTCAGAGCACTTCTGAAATAGAAATCGGGAATCCCGTCAAGTCAGTTGAAGACGTAGAAGAAAAAAATTCATCATTGCAAACATTGTCCCTATAAGGCAAAACGGAAACATCACTTGAATGAACACATGTTACTTCATAAGGATATTTCCGAAGTAAGAAGTTATCAGTGCGTACTGTGTCCTTATAAGAACGAGACGGAAGCATGATCTGAATAAACACGTGCTGATTCACAAGGATCCTTCCGAGACACCAACCTACGATTGCGACTTATGTTCCTACAAAGCGATACGGAAGTCCAATTTAACTGGACACATGTTAGTTCATAAGAATGCTTCCGACGTGAAAACTTACATATATAGACGCAAGCCATCAACGCATCAATGCACACAGTGTCCTTATAAGGCGAAGGGGAAGCGGGAGCTGACCAAACATATGCGGACTCATGTAACAAATTACTGCAATTTTTGTTCTTATAAGACGAAATTAAAAAAAACGTTTCACCCAACACATGATGATTCATACATGTGATTTCAAGGTAACTATACTTATCAACTGCATCAACTACTTAATATGTAATGTATGTACTCATAAGTGCAAACTGTGTCCTTACCGCCAAGGTTTATGATAGATTAGAGGCCATCACTAGGCTTCGGATTTTAGTAGTTTTAACCTTGAACGGCTGTCAAGTAAATATGAATATGTGTTCATCGGATGTAAACCTTATTTTTTATTGGTGACAATTTTTTAGTATATTTGGGTATACATGGTTAAAATAACTCGTTTATGTTCAAAAACCTTAATATATTTGAATATAGTGCAATTTTCGTTTAAATAATAATTATCTGACAAAAAAGGCACACTGTACTTCGCTGATAACTGATAATATTTGGTTTTTGTCTATCATAACAGTGGAAATATCCCATGAACAGAAACTATTCAGTCCCAGGACCAACTGCGCACGCCCCCTCTTTAAATTATGAATGAAACAATCCATTCATAAAAGCCTATCGAGGTTAAAGGCACTAAAGTTCGAAGCTTGTGCATCACGTGTCTTATGCGCGAAAAATGGTATTACCAAAGTATTACTAAAATGGCGGCTTCACCAGAAACATTCTTGAAATCGGTCCTGAAACGTTTCAATACTAGGGTTCAGTATTGAAACAATACAGTATTCAAAACAGTAGACAGTTGGATGCTTTTGAAAGTTTAGAAATCATTAAGTGTCATAGTAGTATGAATAACGACAATGGTCCGATACCCACCAGTCCACTGTTTGCTCTGATAAACAAAGACAGTTGGGGTTCAATGAACCGTGGCCACACATTTAGTATAAATACTGAAAGTGTGTAGGCTAACGTTTCAATACTACTAGGTCCTGAAACGTTTCAATATTAGGGTTCGAACGTATGCTGTAATGCAGGGCCGAACTCGTAATCCGTCATGTTATTGAAGGAATATGACATATGAGAGATCAAAAAGACAGAAATAAAATGTGTTAATAATGTATGTACACACCTACTGCTTGTGTCGTTCAGAAACACCGACTGTCCTCATTGCTTGAGCGTACGTTTCCATGACCAGTAGTCTTTCTACATTTATTCTCGTTAACTTGAGCTGTTAAGACTTTATTGTTGCCATATAGCTTTGCCATGTGCATATGCAGCTTTGTTTTGCTCCCGTGACCGGAAGGGATTGCGCGATTGAAACGGCGCGCGCGTGGCTGAACGTAAGAGACGCTTGGAGAGAAATTAAGACATTAGAAACAAATTAAACACCGTATAGGCCGCCGAGAGTACGTCAACATTTTTCAGCTTAACGGGTCGTGCAAAATCACAGACTCTAAATTGTTTCTTTAATACTTGTACATGTAAATGTTTAGTTTTGCTTCTTACAACCTTGTAAATGAAGTTAATACAGTGTGTTTTCAAAAAACGGTCATTTTCTTCGGTATTTATTACCACCTCGAATAAAAAAGCTGCGTTTGAAAATTGAAAACAGCCAACTCGTAAGCACACAACAACATGAGCAATTTGATGGGTTCATTTGGTTGCAGAAGAAAAATGATCGTTCTACATCTACTGAAGTTAAAGGTGCAAATTCAAAATAGTTCACACAGACAGAGGACGACACAACACGCACATTATTTTCACGAATTTCGCACAGTTGTTTAAATTTCTAACAGTTGTTTGTTGTCACTAATATCAGTACATTATTATTTTTTACATATACAGAGGACAATGCACGTATTATTACTAGTTCTATACTTCTAGCCGTTGTTTGCAAAACCCCTTTTTATTAGCTATCAATGTCGGAGAGGAATATCTTAAACACCCAAAATTCGTATCAGAACTTTAACGACCTTATTGCCGCAAAAATCGGTTGTTTCGTCCACTGTCAGCCACAGAAATTTATTGTGTATTTCTTCTTTGATATTTCCCATGACACATTGATATGTCTTCTGTAAATATGTTTTACGCAATATTTAGCTACTAGGCAATGGAAAATCGGATACATATTTGTCAAAAAAACGTCTAAAGTAATATTGTCAACCATTTTCCACGCAGGGCTACATTCGCAAACCATTATGCACAAATTGAATCAAACTTCCTCCTTTCTCCTGGAGTGGGTACTGGAACCTTTGGCGTAGAAACAAAAAACTGGACGAAACACCGAACTACTACACTTTTCTCGACGCGCGTTTCGCCAACCAAGTTTGGCATCTTCAGGAGAAGATTAAAAGAAGAGTTTTAATCTTCTTCTGAAGATGCCAACTTGGTTGGCGAAACGTGTCGAGAAAAGTGTAGTAGTTCGGTGTTTCGTGGAAAACGTTGTTTTTTTTTTTGTTTTTTTTTTTCTCGTTTCTAACCGTACCAGCTATATTTTTTTATGGACATTCGAATTTAAATGTCTTTTACACTCTCGGCGATCACGAAATATATATCGACGATTGCAAGGAATACATGTGATCCGTCTGTTGTAAAATCCTTGTAATTTTCAATTATCTTTTAAGTCTATTCACAAATGGTAACGACTGTGCCCTTATTGCAGAAATACACACAAAATCGAATAAGATGTAACTCTATTGCCCAAGTTTTCGAAATTCAAAACGGAGTAGTCTCAGAAATATGCCAATATGTGCTCACTGTAAGTGACATTGCATGTATTGTTTGTTTAGAATGCTTCTGAAATGGAAACGGAAGATCCGAATGGTCTTCAGGTCAAGTCAGTTGGAGATTCAGAAGAAATGTTTTATCATTGCAAACTTTGTCCATATGAGACAAAACAGAAAAATAGTTTTCACTCACACATGTTGGTTCATATGGATATTTCCGAAGTAACAGCTTACCAGTGCGCACTGTGTCCTTATAAGTCGAAGTGGAAGGGTGATCTGGTCAAACACATGTGGACTCACGAATGTTCTTCCGAGGTAACAACTTACGACTGCAGTTTCTGTTCCTTTAAGGCGAAACAGAGAGGCCGTTTAACAGCACACATGTCGATTCATGAGGATAGTTTGAAGGTAATTACTTATCATTCCAAACTGTCATCTTACCTACATTATATTGCAAAGCAAACATCACCAAGGTGTTCCAAGTCGAATTGTCCATACCCCAGACAACAAATTTTAATTTTCGAGAAAAAGTCGGTCTTCATAAAAATGTTTTCTTCATAAAGGCGTAAAGAAATTTTAAAATACCAAAATCAATGAGGAGTAAAGTAGGTACCATAAATGCTAACTGTACGAGGAAAATTAATTAAGACAAGTTGCTTGGAAATTAATTTTTTTGCGTCAGTCAAAATGGCCTACTAGTCAAAACTAAACATTTGTTTAAAAACTAGATATTTTCAAAGAAGCTGTTTTTCGCAATTAATAAGCATTTGAAAACATGAATAGAATGCAGCAACAGTAAATTTGCCCTCGGCGATAGCATATAAAACATGCTCATTTCTTTTGTAGCTGCAGCTGCAACACTTCGAGAAGTACAGTCGGTTGCTGTTTGTTTGTGGATATCTCTTATATGTCTCAGGTGTAGTCTTTCTACCTCGTACTACATTCGTTCATGGGCAATTTATGGGCAAAGCTATTCTGGGTGTAAAACTAGGGAGCTAAAAAAAAAAACAAAAAAGTCTTTTTGCACTTTTGACTTGATTTTAAAGTAATTGTAAATAATGGGTTCTCTCGCGACCAAAAAAGGCCATTTTGCAACGTTACTAACGAAATAATTGTAGAAAAAGTGCTCTCAATGAAACAAAAAAAAGGACAATATTGTAAAATTTGGCATCTAAACCACAATACTTTCTTCTGTTTCTGAACAGAAGTCCAATTGATCTGCTTTATCATCAGCTTCTACGTGTAAATGACTTTTGACGTAAAGACTTTAAACTTATTTTCCTTCCATATCCATGGAACACGAGCTTTGCTCACATTATTCAGACCCTCTGGCTTAGTGACAGTCACAGAGAGACAGAGGGTCAGACCTCTGGGTTAGTGATAGTCTCAGATTTTCTGCAACTGAATCCAAAACAAGTATTGTGGCTGCATCATTGTCTTTGTGTTTTATTTTTGACCTCTTTGCGTTTTATAAGTCCGTAAAATCAATGTTTCATATTGGTTTTTTTAAATTTTGTCTGGTAACTTTGATTTCTGGACATTTTTTGTGATACAAGTCAATCGCGTGACGATGAGAAATATTACCGATACCATAACATTTAAGTGGGTGAATTCGATGCCGTAAAGTAAGCATTATTTGGATTATACTTAAAATCTAACGATCCTAGTTTTAAGTGATGTCTGATATGTGGTGCCCAATGTCAATGTATATTAACAACTTATTGGGATTTTATTACGAAATAAAGGCGATAAAAATATTACACTGAAACAAAAACTAGAAGTAGGTAAGATTCATTTCAAACCTTAAAATTAAAAACCTTAAAAGAAAAAGGTTTTGGAAGTAAATATCTTCATCGATTTTATATTTTTTGGAATTTTCTAGAACACTCTGCATTTTAAATCGAACAAATAATAGTCTTTCTGGGGATATCACTAGAAGCAACAATTTTAATGTGGGAGTACTTTTTTTTTTCGAAAATTGATTATTTTTGTCTATTTGTGGTATAGACAACTTGAACTGGACACCCTGTACATATACATACGTATTGTTTCCTTAGGACGCTTCTGAATTAGAAACGAATCTTCAGGTCAAGTCAGTTGAAGACGTAGAAGAAACCATTTATCGTTGCAATCTTTGTACATATGAGACCAGACTCGAAAAATATTTGACCCAGCACTTGCTGAGTCATAAGGATTATCCTGAGGTAACTATATATCGATGCAAACTGTGTCCTTACCACACTTTACTGCAAAGCAAACATATACCGGGTGACAACGAAATCGTTATACAAGGCACCATTCAGTTGTCTTTAACGTTAAAAATTTGGAAATCGAGTGGAAGGGGTAAGTCATTGAGACGCACATCTTTCATAAAAAAAACAATTGAATATCAGTTCCAGTTTTTCCGGAAATTGACCTAAATTAAGAAATTTTAATGGAACTCTGTATATTTTTTACACAGTTGGATAGAGCTTAAAATTTCCTTTTCAATGGCATATCACAGGTTGCATTTATTTTCGAGATGGCGGTGTGACAAGGTATTTTTCGTAAATTCAATATGGTGGCATTATATTTATGGGAATTATATATGAGAAATTCGAGTTTTGATTGTTTGAAGTTGTGCTTAATGGAAAGCCTAGTTTAAACGCACTGTAGATAATTGTACAATAATAAAATTATCGTTGCAAAGCCTAATGATTCTACTAACCACAGTGCCAACACCGATAATGTACTCTCTAAAATGACAGCTACGTATGATTTCAAATGTTATGGTGCTAATGGCCAAAATTTCATAAAACCCAAAAACTCAAAAACGGAGAAAGATAGTGTGGCGACCATCGGAACGTTGCGGAATTCCCAAGGCAGGCAAATGGCCGAGGCTAAAATAATATATTTTTACCTGTCCTAGCAATTCAGATATTATAAGCAATTGTAGTAAAGGCACATAGAGCTGAGTAAACAGCCCGAATAAGACTCACCGCAATGCAATAAACCAATCAAGCCATTGTCCTGATCATTCCCCATCCTCTAAGGATCGTCCATAGCGGGCCTACCCGTGGGAAACAAACAAGACAATAAGGCGATTTAGGTTTAGTTAGCAATATTAAGACAGCTCAAGTCCGAGAGGATAGTCTTTTCTAGTCAGAGCGGAGCGATCACGAGCTCCTCGCAAAGTGCCCAGTCTAACTCTCCATCTGCCAAGTGTTCCGCTTCCCTATTCACATATTGTAATAAGTTAGTTAAATAAATACCGCATTTACAAACTGTGGGTTATTTCTGTCTGTGACATACTGACCTGAAGCCCCACAGATAGATACAGGAAAACCTCAAGAAAGTCAACCTAAAATAATGTGTAGAAAGAATGAATTTATTATAAAAAAGGCACCATTCCATTTAAAATAAGGAAGTAAGTGGTGACATCCGGTATAACCTGAGATGTGGTCATCTTGAAAATATTTTCCTCAAGTTCATCATAGGCCTATTAGCCTGAAGTCCAAATTTTCAAAAATCATAAACTTTTGTAAACCCTAATATTTTTAATGAATGGTTTCAATCAATCACCATATATGTATTTTTTCCGTAGATTGCTTCTGAAATAGAAACGAATGTTCACGTCAAGTTAGTTGAAGAAGGAGAAGAAACAATTTATCGTTGCAAAATTTGTCCTTACAAGGCAAAACGGAAAACTACTTTGAACGACCACATGTTAGTTCATAAGGATATTTCCGAAGTAACGACCTATGACTGCAGTGTTTGTTCCTATAGGGCGAAGCGGAAGCGTGATCTGACCACACATATGCTGATTCACAAAGATTTTTCAGAAGTAACGACATACAGCTGCAACTTCTGCTCATATAAGACAAAACGCAAAAGGGACTTGACCTCACACATGCTGATTCATCAGGCTAATTCCAAGGTAACTTATTATCGAAGCAAACTATGTCCTTACTCATATTATACTCCAAAGAAAACATTATTGCATTGTTTACTTAGAATGATTCTGAAATAGAAACAAATCTTCAGGTCAAATCAGTTGAAGATGTAGAAGAAATGGTTTATCGCTGCAAACTTTGTCCATATAAGGCCAAATTCAAACAATATTTGACCAGACACATGTTGGTTCATAAGGATATTTCCGAGGTGACAAGATATCAGTGCCTACTGTGTCCTCACAAGACCAAGAGGAAACATGATCTGATCATACATGTTAGGCGGATGCACAATGGTTCTTCCCAGGTAACAACTTACGACTGCAACTTCTGTTTCCATAAGGCAAACCTCAAAAGGAACTTTATCCCACAAATGCTGATTCATTAGGATAATTCCAAGGTAACAATTTATCAATACATACTGTGTCCCTATCAGACAAACAACTTGCATTGACAAGTCGTTATGTTGGAAGCATCTTGGTGGATCAAAACAAATCATTTTATTGGGATCTGGTTTTGACTTCAACAAAAAATACCGTTTTTTGTTGAATTACTAAGCTGTTTTATATTTTTTTTTTTGTAAGACAAGATAAACTCTGTTGGCAAAAAAAACAAGAAGCAAGATAGACCCATTAAAATGAGTTTTTAATCAATTTTAACAAATTTAAATTAATCAGTGGTTAAACCTAGAGTCCGGCAAGTGTGCTACAACGCAGGATCGGAACTATAAAACTCTATGGTAATTGAAGTATAAACCGTATTTTTTAAGCGCCTCCTAAAGTATGTATGCGATATTTCTTGACCGTGCATACGTACGCCACTAACCTAACTTACGCCACAAATAATTATATGTGTCGTGAGTGATTAACTAATAAACGTGTGTACACTGGTACTGTTATAAAACAGGAATTTTGGTTTGATTTGTGCATAATGTTTTGCGCATGTAGCCTTTCGTGAAACGTGATCGATGATATTCACTTTATACGTTTTTTTGCCAAATATGTAGCCGATTGTTCTATTTCCTACTATCCATACCTTGCGTAAAACATATTTACAAAAGACATGCCTATCAACGTGTCATGGGAAATGTCAAAGAAGACATACACAATAAATTTGTGTGGCTGACAGTGGACGAAACAACAAGTTAACAAAGCCGTTAATGTTCTGATACGAACTTTAGGTGTTTCAGATATTTCGCCCCCGATATCGATAACTAGTAAACGGGTTTTGCAAACAACGGCTAAAAGTATAGAAATAGTAGTAACACGTGAATTGTCCTCTGTAGATGTAAAAAATAATAATATACTGATGTAAATGACAACAAACAATTGTTATTGATACGAACAACTGCGACATTCGTGAAATTAATATGCGTGGTGTGTCGTGCTTGTGAACTATTTTGAATATGCACCTTTAACTTCAGTAGATGTGGAACGATAATTTTCCTTCTACAACCATATGTACAGGCCAAATCGCTCACGTTTAACGAGAAGAAATGCAGAAAGACTACTGGTTGTGGCAACGTACGTTCAAGCACTGAAGCCATTCGGCAACAACACCAAATTCCAGTATCAGTTAGATCTATATATATCGGTTATTTCATTCGTCCAACAGGTACATACATTTCGAATTTAGGATACCTCTAGCATCTAAAAAATACAGAACACAAAATATCTATTCATACTAAATGCGAAGAATCGGTTTAATACCGATCCAAACACTATTCAAGGGCACCTCGTGATCTGATATTAAGATCCCTAAATTAACCAAAAGTAAAAAAAATATGATCAACACCAGCTAGAGTTTATTTTTCGGCAGTCTGTCAATCAACAAAAACAGCAATACCCGAAAGGATTCAGGAAATAAAAAAAGATATTAACATATTCAAATAACCAAAGTGAATCGTTAAATAAATACCTGTTGTCGAACCCACGGCTCGCAAAAGACTCTCGATATACACCATAGGAAATTGCACCATCACATATTGGCGATACATGTGTAGAAGAGAATAAGTTAAAAGACACCAATAAGGACAGGCAAAGACAGTTAGATGCACCAGTGTTTCACGCTTGTGTACGTATTAGAAACGTATGATGTAAAACGTTACCTGCGCGTTAACAGAAACTGGAATGTGGAGGTGGAGAGACACTGCCCATCACCTAACGAATTTGAGTGAGTCGGACTCAGTGCTTTTTCGCAGCAATGAGAGTGTACATCGACTTAGCTGTATGAAACGAAATTCTTACGTAATTTTGACTTAAAATTATCTCACACACTTAAAAGAAGTGTACGAACATAATTGTATTTATTTTCAAATTTTTGTATTCCTTAACTAACCGGTCTGCAAGAAAATAAATTTGAAGTTCTATAAAAAATAAAAAGATATAAATATGAATCAACCCGGTTATAAGACGAAAGAAAGAAAAAATGCCTATTGAATAAGTGGTTCAAAATGTCGCTCCTTTGTTCTTCGCAAAACCCGGGTATATCGTAAAACTAAGTTCTTACGCGTTCTAACATTTCTTAAGCGTAACAATTTAGGACTTGTACAATGCTGGCCCGTAAATCATTTAAATTTCGTGGTCTTTCATGTTCATGTCCGTAAACAGTTTGTTTTATTTGTTAAATATTTGTTTGCATTTAAGGAACCGTTTATAAAAAATGGCCCAACAATGGAATCGCCTAAAATACCAACTGCGTACGCAAGGAATACTCAAGTGCTTTTTATCCGTAGACCAATAACGATGTAATAATTCAATTCACACGTGCGCATTATAATTTATGGGCGGGGCGTCCGCCTACATATTTTATTGCTACCCTATCACGAAAGACAGAGAATAACGCCCATTGAGTTTTAAAATGACATGTCAGTCTGGCAACTATGGATATAATATTTCTCTGTCAGTTCCTCTATCTGTCAGAGTTTATTGTTTTCTTATTTATTAATGCTCGGCTTTGAAATCTTGCACTTTCCTAACCGGTATGTAGGTCATAGTCAATCTGCAGTTTCCTTCCTGTGTTCCTTTTGATCATGCACAAAGCGTAAAATATTAAGGTGGACTTGCACATTAATTTCTAGTTAAGTATACATAGTACTAATGATCTGGATTGACTTAGTAGGTAATTGAAAAATATGAGAGACAGTAATAAGCTGGAATGAAATAAATTATCTTAACGTAACGAAATCAACTAAAATTTCACTGTTCGCGAAAATTTCTGTCGCGAGGTCCCGGGCTATCCGGTATAACCGGAAGTGTTACGTGGACGCCACTATTTTATTTGAGAGGGCATGTCAGAAAACACTGTTAACTAAATTTCCAAAGTTCAAAATGAAGTAGTCACTCGTGCTCCTCACACACGAAGTGCTCACTGTAAGGGTCACTGTATGTATTGTTTGTTTAGAACGCTACTGAAATGGAAACGGAAGATCCCAATGGTCTTCGGGTCAAGTCGGTTGGAGATTCAGAAGAAATGGTTTATAGCTGCAAACTTTGTCCATATAAGAGCAAATTAAGAAGGCGTTGGACCGTACACATGGCAATTCATAAGGATAATTCCGAGGTAATTACTTATCAATGCAAACTGTCACCTTACCCACATTATACTGCAAAGCCAACATACAGGGTGTTCCCAGTCGTATTGCCCGTACCACAAATAGACAAAAATTTTAAATTTTCGACAAAAAGTCGGTAAAAAAACTGGATGTTTACCACGAAACACCGAACCACTATACTTTTCTCGACGCACGTTTCGCCAACTAAGTTGGCATCTTCAGGGAGAAGATTAAAACTAAATTCTAACCTACACACTTCCTCTATTTACATATACTTAATTTGCTGTCACGGTTCACTGAACCATAACATCTGTCTTTGATTATTAGAGCGAACAGTGGACTGTTGGGTATTGGACCATTGTCCTTAGTCATACTACTGTTACATTTTATGATTTCTAAAGTTTCAAAAGTATCGAACTGTCTACTGTTTGTTACATTTCAAATTAGTTTTTGAATTATTTTTGTCTATTCTATGGTTGTCGTCAAAAGCATGTTGGGTAACACAATATTTTTCCGTTCTGCCATATTTTAAAGGAGCCATGTGTTCTTTAGATGTAGTCAAAATAGATCTTTTTGTTTGCCCAATATACTTTTGATCACAATCTCTACAACTTATTTCGTATATTCCAGACTTTTCGTTATTGTCGATTTTATCTTTGGAGTTGCCCAAAAGCGTCTGTAATTTATCTTTGAAATTATAAAAAAACTTTATCTAGCCCGCGGGTGAATTTAGGTTCATATGGTAACGAAACAAATTTCGAATTTCCAGTATCTCTACAAAAAGTCGTGGATTTGTACACGTCTCTCTTAAATTTACGTTTCCTTATTAACGTATCTATTAAATGGACTGAGTAACTGTTATTCTTAGCTATACCCTTAATTATATTTTTTCTCATGTTCAAACCTCTCTTTACTGAGGGTGAAACTTAACAAACCGTGAATTAGAAAATTAAAACTTGTCATTTTATGTTGAAAAAGGTGATGTGAATCATTGTAGATATATCTAAGAGTCGAGGTTTCTTTTCTATATATATCAAATGCTAACTTCTTTTCACTATTTCTAATAACTAATATGTCTAAAAAAGGTAGCTGTTCATTGTTTTCCATTTCATATGTAAATTTTATGGTAGGGAAACGGTTATTTAATTTAGCAACAAAATTATCTAAACTAATTGCTTTTGTATCAAATACCGCGAAGATATCGTTCATGTACCTGCACCAGACTCTAGGAAAATACTCGAATTTATCTTTTGCTTCTGTCTCAAATTTACTCATAAGAAGATTTGCAATGAAGAGTAACAAGGAGTTACCCATTGCCGTTCCCTCATGTTGAAATTATTCACCATTATACTGAAAACAATTAATTTTAATTCATACAAGTACTAGTAAGCCGAATGTATTCCTTAATAACACAGCCCCACAAAAAAAAAATGGTCAAACCCAGAATGTAGACCCCTCTACCCACATGTATTTTGATGCGCTGAAACCGATTATGACATTAAAAATTGATTTTAAGTATTGAATTTTCTGCTAGCACCCCCTTACTGGTTGAAGTTTTTATAAAAATTTCAAATTCATGTGTATTCTTATGTATTTTGACGTTCTAAATCTAAATATGACAATAAAAAAATGATTTTAGTTGCACCATTTTCCATTAGCACCCCTTTATGATCCTCCTGAGGGGTTAGAATTGAAGTTTTTAAAAAAATTAAAAATGTATGTATATTCTTATGGATTTTAGCCTTCTAAAACCGAATATGACATTAAAGATGATTTTAGTTGTACCATTTTCTCCTAGAACGCCCTTAAGATATCCCCTGTAGGGGTTCGAAATGGAACTTTTTTATAAAAATTTAAAACTTGTACATATTATGAGGTATTTTGGTCTACTATACCAGGAAATGTCAGTAGAAAATAATTTCAACTACCAAATTTCCCTGTAGCACCTTGTGACCGCCGTAGGGAGAAAAATCGCTTTTAATAAAAATTTAAAATGTACATATCCTCAATGCTCTTTAACATGTAATTGTAAAGAAAAAATTTTGTGTAATCAAAAAGTGAAATTTTGACCCCCTGGGGGGGGGGGGGGGGGGTACATGGGGGTAATGGGTCGCTCCAGGGGATGATTGAGTGGTTGAAATCATTTTTTATTGTCTTGATCAGTTTTAGTGCACCAGAATACCTAGGAATACACATCAATTTGAAATTTTTATAATAACTTCAATTTTAACCCCTCAGGAGGGTCGTAAAGGGGGTGCTAATGCAAAATGGTGTAACGAAAATCATATTTTATTGTCATATTCAGTTTTAGAACGCCAAAATACACATCAATTTGAAATTTTTATAAAATCTTCAATTATAACCCCTCTGGAGCGTCGTAAAGGGGTGCTAATGGCAAATGGTAAAACTAAAATAATTTTTTATTCTCATGTTTGGTTTTAGAACGCCAAAAAACATAAGAATACACATAAATTTGAAATTTTTATAAAAACTTCAATTCTAACCCGTGAGGGGGTGCTAGCGGAAAATTCAATAGTTAAAATCAATTTTTAATATCATAATCGGTTTCAACACATCAAAATACATGGCGGTAGAGGGGTCTATCTTCTGGGTTTGACCATTTTTTTTTTCTGTGGGGCAGTGTAATTTTATCGTCCAAACCATTTAATTCGAGTATTTCCCTGAGGTAGTCCAAAGTTTGTGGGATTCCAAGTTTCCAAGTGTCCCTGGAAACAATGAGCATACGTCAAACGAGACCAAAATTTCATCTCCTTGCAACTTAATATTTTTGATATTGTTAACGAACTCACTAGAAATTTTAACTGAAAAACTTTTCGAACTCATTCGTTAACGGTCATCGTCGTTAAACGTCGAGAAAAGTATAGTAGTTCGCTGTTTTGTAGAAAACGTCCGAGTTTTTTGTCTCTACGCCAAAAAGTTCCTGTATCCACTCCATGAAAAAGTCGGTCTTCAAAAAATGTTTTCTTCAAAAATTTTAATAACCACAATCAATTAAGAGTAAAGTACCATAAATTCTAACGGTATATGGAGCTGCAGCGTTGAACGCTTGAAAAGTACAGTCGATTAATGTTTGTTCGTGGATATCACACGTATTTCTCGGATATAATATAGTCGTTCTATCCCGTATTATGTTCGTTGTGCGCATTTCACGGGCAAAACTATTCTGGGTGTACTGTTCAGTGCTTTCACATTAAGGGGTAACACTACTGTAACAGCCGTAAAAAAAAACGCTTATTTGACGATTTTTTTTCGGATTGAAGGAAAGGTAGTAAGAAAACCCGCTTTAAGAGTATTATTGGTCATATATTGAATGAAGTACAAAAAAAATGTTTTTTCATCCATTACTATTGTAAAATGGCGGCGCTAAAGTTATTCTCCGCGAGACACGGTTGTCGTCGAGGCGCTTCGCGACACGCAGTAGAACTGGTGCAAATGTTGATTTGAAAAAAAAATCCTCTTAATCTAAAACACACACGGAATTTTAAAAATACTATAAGTAATATAAGTTTTTGAAGAAAAAATCAATTTTTTGACAAAAAAAAGGCAATTATTTGTTTATAAAAATTAATAGAATGCAAGCTTTCACGGCTGTTGTCCAATGGTGAAGTTATTTCTTCCGGGTTTTGCCGCGGTCGTCTAAATTGACTTGACGTTTCGCTGACTGGTGTTGTCTTCTTTTGCTCCTCGTTATACACGGTGGAGACTTTAACTGGAATATATTCGCTAAGCGGGGTGGTGAATGATTTTTAAAAAAATTCCCGAGACACGTCAACTTTTAAATGTATTTACCTACATTTTGCAAGTAATATGAAAAATATAGCCCTTCAGGGGTGGCTGAAACCACCCTCGACATGATTTTTTTTCAAATGCAACCCTATGGCTTGTGACCTCTCATTGTAAAGCTGGTGGAAAGAGGAATCCAACGCACTGATCAAATTTTAATTTTTAGTATGTTTGTAGGGTTGCATACAATTAAAACGTAATTTTATAGTTTAATTTATTTTTAACGCAACACTTTCGTACTCAAATTGTGTGTTGTTTAGTTTTGGAATGTAAACCTTACTTTTCATATGTCCCCACAAAAAAATTCCAAGCAATTTTTTTGCCACAACTGATATTTGTTATTTTTTGCTAGTGTTTTTACACAGCCGCAAAGAGTAATTTAGTTTGTATGCTGTATTCAGAGTTTGAAACGAAGTGTTATTTCAAATTGGTGAAAATGTCTTATTTAACTGAATCACTAAAACTCGAAATTTTGTAGATGATTGGATATGGTGATAGGGCGCGAACTCAATGCGAAGTTGTTAAGCTTGTTTAGAAACGCATCCTGACTTGCCACCACTAAATCAAGGTACCATTAGTAAAATTGAGGCACAATATCGAGAGATGGGTCATGTCAGGAAAGTACCGAGTAAGAGGCAGGCTGTTGTTGATGACGACACGAAGTTGAATTTGTCGCTTGCTCTAGAAGAAAATCAAATCACTCCAGTCCGTCAACTGGCCCGTGATAGTAATCTTAATCACGAAACAGTTTTAAAAATACTTAAATATGAGAAAAAACGCCCATATAAAATGCAAGCTGTTCAAGAGCTACTTGAAGATGATCCAGATCGACGAGTGGAATTTTGCGATTTATTGATGACTTGTATTGATCAAAACCAGTTATCTTTAAAGTGGATAGTTTTCTCTGACGAGGCTACTTTTACATTAAATGGGCACGTAAATCGCCAAAATTGTCGTTACTGTGCTGAAGAGAACCCCCATTGGATGAGGGAACTTCATACTCAGCGCCCACAGAAAACTAATGTGTGGGCCGGAATAATACAAGATAGAATTGTAGGACCATTTTTCTTTGATGACACTCTTAATGGAGCAAGATACTTGCGTTTACTCCAGCACGAAATAATGCCAGTGCTATGTCATTTATTTCCAAACCCCTTAAACCCTAACTTGACCGACGAGAGGTTATGGTTTCAGCAAGATGGGGCCCCACCACACTATGCTGCCATTGTTCCTCAGTATCTGGACAGAATTTTTCCCGGTAGGTGGATTGGGAGGCCAGGTAATATTGAGTGGCCAGCAAGATCTCCAGATCTTACACCACTGGATTTCTTTTTGTTGGGACATCTTAAAAGTAGGGTTTACATTCAGAAACCCAACAACATAGCAGATCTGCAGGAAAGGATAAGAGAGGAAATCGGAAAAATAACACCGCAAATTTTGCATAATGTAAGGGACGAAACCTACCACAGACTGGGATGCTGCCAACAAGTGAATGGTGCACATTTTGAACAATTGTTACGTTGAAAATAAATTTAATTTTTAAATTGTTTTAATTGTATGCAACCCTACAAACATACTAAAAATTAAAATTTCATCAGTGCGTTGGATTCCTCTTTCCACCAGCTTTACAATGAGGGGTCACAAGCCATAGGGTTGCATTTGAAAAAAATCATGTCGAGGGTGGTTTCAGCCACCCCTGAAGGGCTATATTTTTCATATTACTTGCAAAATGTAGGTAAATACATTTAAAAGTTGACGTGTCTCGGGAATTCTTTTGAAAAATCATTCACCACCCTGCTAGCGAATATATTCCAGTTAAATTGGCACTGCTATGGTTGGCTGCACATCCGTCGAGCTCGGTTGACCATGACATTCCAGGTCATTGGTTCTTGGTATCGCTAATCTCCATGTATTACTCAGTCGATACCCGTCCTCCCTATTAAAATTATTATTGTTTTTCATGATCTCCAAGGATTCTCTAATTATTCTTGGGTAATATCTTGTAGTTTTGTCTAACACTCTGATGTTCTCATAATCGATTTTGTGGTTCTCGTTGGTATGAACATGTTCCGCTATTGCTGACTTGTCTGTATTCCCCAATCTGGTGTGTCGTTGATGTTCTTTGATCCTACATTGTATATTTCTTCCCGTCTGTCCAATGTAGCTTTTCCCACAGGTACATTTGAACTCGTAGACACCTTTAGTTAAAAAGTCTAGGAACCAGATCCTTGTTTGAGGGAAGCACCTGCTGTATTTTCTTTACTGTGCGAAATCGTACACCAATATTCTTTTTCGACAGTGTTTTCTTGAGTTTATCAGTCACTCCTGAGACATAGGGTAGGCAAGCATACGTTGTTGGTTGTTGATCTACTTTTGTTCTCTTTGTACGGCATACTCTGTCAATGTCTTTTTCTTTATAACCGTTTTTTCGTTAAAGCTTCCTTAATTTGCTGTAATTCCTCTGGTCTGCTTTCGTCATCTGAACTAATGTTTTGATTAACGATCTTTTCTGTTGCGGATGGTGATGCGATGCTGTGTTCAGGTAACGATCTGTGTGAGTATTCTTCCTGTATACTCCATGGGCCAGTTTGTTATTGATAGTACGTTTTACTAACACATCCAAAAAAGGTAAAACTCCGTCTTTCTCAGTCTCCATTGTGAACTTTATCTTGGAATGTAGAGTATTCAGATAGTCGAAGAAAACAACGTGATCAGCGAAACGTCAAGTCAATTTAGACGACCGCCGAAAAACCCGGAAGAAATAACATCACCATTTATAAAAATTGTTTAATTTAACTTATCGGAAAAATCCGTACATGTTTCACTTCAAAATGTTGTTTTAAAGATATGATTAAAATTTCAAACGAAAATATTGAAAATTGTGAAATATATGTTGTGAAATAATGATATATTGAAAAAAATATTGAGTTATGCTGTGTGCCATTTAGAAAAATCGTGTTTTGAGAAAAACGCATTTAAAGTTTCAAAATTAGTTGTCAACATGAAAAAAATGTGAAATTCGACTGTCTAAAATTTTTTAACATTAATCTGTGCTCCCAGAACCATAAAGCTGCCCTTCCACTTGCAAATAGTTCTCCTCGTCTCCTTTTCTCAATAATTTAATGCTGAAGCGTGCCTCTTTTGCCACATCGATCAAAGGATGCTCGATGTATTTGATGCGCGTAGCATCGGCTTCCAAGTAAAAATTGTATGACTGCACACCCGATATCCATCTCCAGACTTCTCATAATTTGTAAAATGCTGTTCATACCACTCTTTATCCCTTCATTCCTCTACCATCACTCTTCATTCTCTTCAGCCCTACACTAACGTACTTTCACTCCAATTTTCCCTAAATTGAGTAAACATAGTTTCTAACGACATCTAATAGTAGTATTACAGAAGTTAGAAATCAGTAGGTAAGACGTTAACGTAGTACCTTCCGAGCAGGTACATATGTCTTCGCAGGTATGAGTCGCATTAGAGGCGTTCTACATGCTTTGGGAACCCTATTGATCCTACTGGCCAAAGTAGGATCATAGGACCCGCTGTGGGATTCTAACTTGCTATCGTAGTCGTTTGACTCGATACGATACCTACATTTGGAATTCTAATTTGGTATCGTATCGTATTTTTTGACATTCATTCGATACCAAAATCTCGATACTAAGCTAGCTATCGTTTTAGCAAAACGATATATCTATTTCTTTCTAATCTAATTCGATAAAGAAGGTTAGATAATCATCTAACTGCAATAATTTAAGGCTGCTTTAAGTGTAGACATTTTAATTTTTAAAGCGATTTTGTGTTTGTATATACTTTTCAATCCTCTGCATTTGTTGATGTTTGTAAAGTTTATTTGAAGATTAAGATAAGGGCTTTTATTATTTGTAAATCATCTCGTAACATTATCATTCATGATTCATGTAACAATAGCTAATTATTTTCGTACATTGCTCTAACCTTAAAATATTTTCAAATGCTGGGAATTATTCAACAAAATCGCCGTATTCCCGGATTGACACTTGCTCCACAACAATTAAAGTGTGACTGTTTAATGTGCATTATAGACGTTTTGTAGAGTTAATATCGCTTAAGAGAGCAGAGGAAATTAATAGATATATTGTCGCCGAGTAAGAAATAATGACATTGTGGGGGTATATCAAAGAAAACAAACATTTCAAAAGGAAAAAAAGGTTTATTGTTTGTCGATACGTTCTTGCTCTGTAAAAGTAGGGATGCCTAATTCAGGCTCACCTTTTCCTACAAAATTTTCTCCTAAAATATCGAGTAACTTCAATTCCAGCTCGGATAATCACCTTCAGGTGGCTTTCCACCAGTTTTAGGCAAGCTTCTTTGGATATTTATAGTCTTCTTTTTAAATTGTACATATTTAAAATCAGTCCACATCTGAAAATTGTTATATAAGAAAAAGTTAAACAGTTAAATTTTGGTTTTATTTGCTTTTTACCATTTTTCAGTGGTCTTGGCTTCAAATTCAAGAGTATTGAGTTTTTATGTTGTTTCAGCCCACAATACACGCATATGTATTGTAGTTTCAGCCCACAATTTCCCATTTGTATCTCGCCCCTACGGGCCAACACATTTTCCAGTGACGATTACAGAATTTTATTCCATCGCCTCTAAAAGAATTTGCTAATGGGCATCCACTTTGAAACTTTGAATGGCATCTCGAAACCTAAAAAATATGAATGTGCAATATTAAAAAATAGCAAATTACATATTATTAAGTGCATATGAAGTGCTAACCAAGAGCATCTCTATTATTCATGTACATACCTTATGGATGGGCACAGAACTTACAATAAAGGTTCATTTATGTTCCAGAAAATTTACGAAAATTAACACAAACCCTTTACAATTCATTATTTTTGTGTTTATTATTTTTACAACACATTATGGTTAGCGAGACGCTTTATTACGTTTTAAGTTTCCCCTCTACACATTCGGTATAGAAATAGTCACAGAAAGGAAAATTGTTGTTATTAGTTATAAAATTCACATTCCCTTTCTTGAAATTTATCGTTCTATCGTAATTTTCCGAGAAGATACCCGAGGGAAAATTCGATAGCAACTTAGAATTCCAAACTAGTATCGTATCGAGGGAAACTCCTATCGTATCGAGCTCGATACGATACCAACTTAGAATCCCGGGGCTGAACCTATATCAGGGGTCCCTATTCAATGGGGGTTTCAACCATGAAAGAGCTCCTAAATAAGGAGTTCGAAAAGTCATGGCAAGAAGCCCCAGGTATGAGGCAAGCGAAGACCCATATTCATTGGGCCTTCGTTCAAATTAACTCAGTCTCCTAGGTATGAACCGAAGAGACATTAGAACGGTGACAGGACTCCTTACAGGCCACTGTTACCTTAAAAGGCACCTTCACATGATAAGGGTCATAGATGATCCTAAATGTGGATGGTGCATGGAGGATGAGGAGACTGCATCTCACATCCTCACAGAATGCCCTGCAATTCAAGGGTCAGAACATTTGTTTTTTTGAACTTTTGACTTGATTTTAAAGTAATTGTAAATAATGGATTCTCTCGCGACCAAAAAAGGTCATTTTGCAACGAAATATTTGTAGAAAAAGTGCTTCAATGAAAAAAAGGACAAAATTGTAAAATTTAGCATCTATCAATCGCCATCCTTTCTTCTATTTCCATATGTATATGACGTGTATATAGCAAGAGGGTGAGTCTTGCTCACATAAATATGTGAACAAGACTCACCTCTTGCTTGACATGACAGTCTCGGATTTTCTGCAACTGAATCCAAAACAAGTATTGTGACTGCGTCATCGTTATTGTGTTTTATTTTTAATCTTTTGGCATGTTTTATAAGTCTTCCGTAAAATCAAATTTTTGTATTAGTTTTTTCAAATTCTGTTAGGTAACTTTGATGTCTGGTCATTTTTTGTTAAAGGTCAATTGCATGACGATAAAAAATGTTACCGATACCAAAACATTTAACTAGGTGAGTTCGATGCTGTAAGGCAAGCACTATTTGGATTTCATTTAACGATTCTAGTGATGTCTGATATATGGTGCCCAATGTCAAACAATTAAAAAAATGGCCTTATTAACAACTTACCAGAATTTTATTACGAAATAAAGGCGAAAAAAAATTTATACCGAAACAAAAACTGGAAATAGGTAACATTTGATCCAAACCTTCAAAACAACTTTTCTTAATCACTTTTGCATATACCATTGAAAATCGAACAAACAACAATCTTTATGGTAATTTCAAGACAAGCAACAATTTTTATGTAGAATGGCTTTTTTAAGTAAAATGAAAGTTTTTGTCTATTTGTGTTATGGGCAACTTATTGAACTGGTGACACCCTGTACATGTACATATTGTTTCCTTAGGACCCTTCTGAGATAGAAACGGAAAATCACAAGAGTTCTCAGGTCAAGTCAGTTGATGACGTAGAAGAAACGATTTATCGTTGCAAAATTTGTCCATATAAGTCCAGACTCAAAAACTATTTGACCAAGCACATGTTAGTTCATAAGGATATTTCCGAGGTAACACCTCATCAATGCAAACTGTGTCCTTATAAAACGAAGCGGAAGTGTGATCTGACCCAACATATGCTGATTCACAAAGATCTTTCAGAGGTGACAACTTACGACTGCAACTTCTGCTCATTTAAGGCGAAACGCAAACAGGGCTTGATTCAACACATGACGATTCATATGGAGGATCCCAAGGTAACTTATTATCCATGCAAACTGTGTCCTTACGCACATTATATTGCAAAGCAATATTTTTATTGATTATTTTTTGGTGGCTATAGTCAACTTAGCAATTAATAGTTAACAAAACCGCATTGGAAGCAATAGACAAACTTGATTTGAAAATAAAACATAAACGATTGTATTTAGACATTGACGATGTAATAGAAATGTAGCCTTATTTTGAGAGCTGAATACAAATCCATTAGAAAAATATGGGGTTCTCTTGAAATTAAAAAAAAAAAGTGAAATCATCATCAATAATTCATCAAATTAAAATTTCAATTTTTTTTGTACACTGAATAAAAAAGTCAGGTACGAGCCTGCGATTTTTTTTAACATAAAGTATAGTCTACAGATATACTAAAACACATTGCAAAATGAATGATCGACGATAATTTGTGTCTGAAATATAATTACACAGCAACACACACAAAAAAAATAAGTCCTGTGATCTTGAGACCAAAAGTACGTAACTTTATGTACATATCTTAACTCACAGAACTCGAATCCATCATCAGAATTGGCCCATCGTGTCACAGTTGCGTATTTGCCTCTTTTTCATTATATTAACGAATTTACAGGGTGTTTGTATATTTCTGTGCCTTATTTGAGTTCCTTAAAGTGGAACACACAATGTAAACGTAAAGCTAACCTTATCGGGGGTTTTGGATTTTTTAATTGACAAATGGTATGACAATTGCAATAACCTTCACAACCTTATTTGGATAGCCATTCGCACGTCATAAGAACATAGGGTGATCCATACTATGCAGTTATAATGAATTCGAAAATGCTATACCAAATAAGATATTTAAAATAAGAAAGAAGATTTGGATATATTTTTTTTAAATGGCACAAGAGGGTGCAACAACCCCTCACATCACATTTAATATTTCTCCAAATGTATTCCAAGCAGCATCAATTCTGTTACTGTTAATGATTTCGTTTTTTCTTAGGATGCTCAATCCGCACAAACTCAACAAGGGAGTATGTCGGAATACCGAGAACTCGAGGGATGTTCGGCTATTAAGTCAGAGGAACTTGATATTAAAGATGAGGGAGATGAATATGACGATGCATCTAATAAACTTTAAGCCAGTACCTGATATGCTGTTTTTTTTTTAAGTTACATGATAATATAATGCGGGAAATGATTGATAATATTCTTTTTCCTAATAATTTCCAGCGTGGTGCCATCTTACGATTATGCAATAAAATCCTTCGCAGATAAATTTGATTTTAAAAACCCTGAAGTAAACAATACAACCCTCGAAAGCAGTCTTCATCAGGTGATAAGGACGCCCTCGTGGTTAGAGCGTCAATTCCGGCGAGCCGCAACAGGGTCGGACTCGGATCGCTATTATTCAAAAGCGGCGCTGATAGGGTAACAAAACATCCCGTAGTAAACATCGTAATATTGCAAAGCAAACTTACAATAGCGGCCAAAATTATAGTAATAATCATACTTTCATTAAGAAATTAAGGAGGAATTATTGAAAATCCAAAATGTCTAGTGTGATACGATGAGTTCCTCCATTTTTTAACACCGAGCGTTAAGCGAAATTTGACCTCAAAGTAGGCTATGCCAATTCAAATCTACGTGTTTGATAGGTCCATGCCTAAACTTGTTTTGCGGTTTGGCGTTTGACAGCCTTTAAACTGTCAAACAGTAGCGACTCGTACAGTTTTGAACTGGATGTTCCAAGTCACTGTTCAAGTACAAAAAAAATACATATTTGTATGCTAAAAGGAGAGATGATAATTATTATTATACTAGTAAAATAAAAAATAATATGAAAATTAAAAAATACATCTGTTACGGTCAAAAAAAAAATCACAGATTTTTCTCAAATCATTTGTATAAAAAATCCATCAGCGCAATACTCTTTGAATCACTTTTTTGAGGTTAAATCGCGAAGTCAATTTTCAAATAATAATTGCAGCTGTTTCATTATTCATAATAAATCCATAAAGTACACACAGACAAAATATAAATAGACGCTATATATGTATGCTTTTTGGAGTACAGTTTAAACCACATTAGATGGTTAGTCAATCGCGCCGTCATTTTTTGTTATCTACATCGGAAATTGATTATAATTAAAGTTACAACGCGGGGCTCGACACTATAAAACTCTATGATAATGAAATAAACCACATTTTTACGCGCCTTGTAAATTATATACGCTTGTATTTCTTACCCCTGCATACCCACGCCACTGACCGATCCTTCGCAATGTCCCAGGACTCACGTCTGCGCGGTAGGACGCCGATCTCATGTGGGTCCGCTGGATACTTAAATGCAATTTCACATGCGGTATGCCGGGATTTCCTAACTCTAATTATAATACATGTTTTCCCGTTATAAACTGCCGAGAATGCCTTTTTTAGCTCTGTGAGATGTAATTAGTAATTATCTATTTCGTTCATTACATCAGAACGACAATGTGGATATTCTGCGTATGAACAAAATGAAGGGAATCGGCTGCTACTATTGGTTATCGGTAAGCTTGTACCGTAAATGTTAAATATTGGAGAAGTTTCTAGAGGCGGACAGAATATGCTATCGGTGTAGGCTTTTAATAAAGTTAAATAAATAACATTGGGGAAAAGTCAAATGCCACATTTTAAATAGAACGTTTTGGAACAAAATTCCAAATATTCTGTGTTTTATCATACACAAATTTCTGAGCACTTGTAATTGATTTCCAACAGCACATGCGCATTTAAATAAGAATCCTATACTGTAGGGAATTCAATATAAGTGTTACGCCACCTGGTGGTCGCTCAACAAACTAATTACTGTGCCATTGTTTATTGAAACGTCCGTTGGTTTCTATTTGTGTATTCTACCATTGACAATTAAAATAATCCGTTTAGTATCGTTCTGTACCTCGATACTCATCCTGGATTAAAAAGGGACCCCCATTTAATATTTCATATATTTCCTAAAGAAAGAACACATAAAAGAAAAGCATAAATAGACGCAAGACTTAAAAGTCTGTTCTGTTTTCTTTATTTTGCTGAGAGTCACTTTTAGAGATTTTTGTAAATTAATATAAATATGTTTCTGTAGATATAATTTTTGTCTGATTCAGCCAAGACAAAAAAATTGGACAATATTGAAAAAAATTGCAGTACATTCAAAGAAATTGTCTGCGAAATATGTAACTTGATGGATTAATTTATCATCCAGAAGTATTCGAACGAAGAAAAAAATTATCGATTGAAGATATTCGAAGTTTGATGTCTGACATTCCACTTAAAAAATATAAGTAATATGTTAAACAATTTCGTAAAAAGACATACATAGATATATCTTATAGGAAATGGTTTCCAACCTAAAATCTACCTAAAAATGTACCTCATTTATTCTTATTTTATTTCTATCAAAACTAAACATCAAAAGAAAATCAATTAAATTATGCCAATTAAACGATGAACTTTGCTATACATATATTATCATAAATGGTGTCTTAAGGTAAATAATAATAAAATGCTACACAAAAAGCATAAAATAAAACAACAAATTGAACAGAAGCACATTAACAGAGATGTAATGCCACAGTAATTACAGTAATTACAAAATTTTCCCCACAACACAAAAAATCCCACAACGGTTGTAGACAGTTGGATGCTTTTGAAAGTTTAGAAATCATTAAGTGTAACGCTGGATTTATAAACTCTGCGTTCGCGTTCGCGTTCGCGTTGGCGTTGGCGTTCGCGTCGGCGTTGCCGTTGGCGTTCGTAGTAAGAAATATCTTCGATTTATAAACTTTGCGTTGGCGTTCGCGTTCCTTTGTGATTTGACACTTTTATAACCTAAAAATCAAAATAAAAATATTGCGAATGGGTAAACACAACACAACACAATACAACAATTAAAACAAACTCGTAAAATAACACATAAATCAATGTAGAAACGTTGAACACAACGTCGAAGCGTCCTTACCACCATTATTTCACGATGTAAACAAACCACACGTGATTATTTTACTGCAATGCTATTCGTTGTGACGTCAGTGCTACGAATTTGCTACGAACGGCGAACGGCAAAAGTTCGACTTGAATCAAGTTGAACTTAACGTCAACGCCAACGGTAGCGCCGACGGTGTTTATAAATCACATCATTGTAACTATTGTTTTTAACTTTCGACGCGAACGCAGAGTTTATAAATCCAGCGCAACAGTAGTATGAATAAGGTCCGAACAATGGTCCGATACCCACCAGTCTACTGTTTGCTCTGATAAACAAAGACAGATGTTACGGTTCAGTGAACCGTGGCAACAAATTTAGTATAAATAGTGCAAGTGTGTAGGTTCGAATTTAGTTTTAACCTTCTCCTGAAGATGCCAACTTAGTTGGCGAAACGTGCGTCGAGAAAAATTTAGTAATTAGGAACAAACCTATGATAACTCTTAGGATTTAGTCATTGAGAGTTGGCAGTGTTGAAATTGGCAAATAAATTGTTACAAATATATTGCAAAGTGTAATCAGTTACTAAAATTGGACAATTTATTGAAGAATAAAGTCTACAATTTATTGTGAAATAAATTGGTATGTGTAAAACAGTCTTTAGAATTCCAAACTAGTATCGTATCGATGGAAACTTCTATCGTATCGAGCCCGATACGATACCAACGTAGAATCCCGGGGCCTGAATGTACCCGAATCTTGTACTTGTGCGCGCTACAGCTCTGCGCAGGTAATAGATGCCGCCATATTGGATTTATTAAGTTTATCTTTCGAAGTATGTATGTACTAGGGCTAGAACAAAATTCTCGGATACCGACCGTCTTCCAGGCGGCCGCGTATCGGTATCCCGTATTCCAGGTGGCCGTGGCTCGGCCAGTGGGGCGGGGGGCCGGGACGACTGCGACGCGAAACAGGTTCCGTATTTATTTATTCCTTTGAAGGTCGCGCGCCTGTAATTGTGCATTACTGAGTGTTATACTTAATTGATATTATAACGATGGTTAAAACGCCAACCCCATTTGCTTATCAATTAAAAAAAATTGTGCAGGGTTTTCCAGATTTGAAGTGTTAAAGCTACCACTGTGTACTGTGAAATATGCAAGTGTTACTTACATGTTTACAGAAAAGGACAATGTAACAAGCACGTAAAGTCGCTAAAACACCGATAAAATAAAAGAAATGGAATCCCAAGAAGTGAATTCCTATATGAGGACGACGAAGTGTAAGAGTGTGACAACAGATGCGGGAAAAGTAAGAGAAAACAATATTACTTAGTAAGTTACTATTTATTCACTGCAACATGCATGCTCAAGTTGGACCCTGGCATTTACCATTTGGTTCTAGCCCTAGTATGTACCATAGATAAAAGAAGAGATAGATGGAACTCTCTCATAGAATTAAATGAAACCGTGAAGCGCCATCTCTTGAATTGGTCTCAAATTAATTTTAACTAATATGGCGGATGGCGCTATATTCAAAAAAATATTCAAAAATAAAATACAGTTTGCGGACTCTTAAGAGTTCCATTATGGACAAAACGTATGTATATAAGAATAGCATTATCATCCTTGGTTACATAAAGTTTTTTATCCTTATCTAGCATAAACTAAATATTATTTTGCTAATCTTGTCATATAATATATATACGTTTCGTCCATAAGGGAACACTTAAAAAAGTCCACAAACTGTATTTGAAACCGTTCCTCAAGAAATAATGTCTAAAAAATAAATTTTAAAGACATGCTGTGATGAAAAAGGAGGATATTTGAGATATTGAAACCATTAAATACCAAAATCAATTGTTTTAGATGTAAGATTTCTTTATTCACAACCACATTTATACGCATTCACAATCACATTTATACACAAGACACAATCACATTTAAGTATAAATTATTTCCAACTAGCCATTTATATAAACTAAAAAAAGTAAAGGCATAACTTTCTTTATATGAAGTTTCATTTATAACACACATCTGGTACCAGTTCTAGTTCTCCTTCTTTTAATGTAATATTAACTCAACTAATTTCTGTCTCAAATAAGAATATATAATACCCAATAAACAAATAAAACACAAAATAAATTAACACATGGAAACAAATTAAACACAAAACTACAAAACTTAGGTTTGTTTTGGTTTTACTTAGAACCAATTCAATCGATACGCCCAGATAAATATTGACGTAAAAACATAACGCAAATTATAAATATTAAACATTTGGGCGCATGGACTGAACTAGTTCTTCAGGACTACCAATCTCTTTTTTTAACAGTACCAACTATACATAACTAACCAAGCTGGTTGCGCCATCTATGGAATTGGTCTCATACTAAATATCACATTTCAGGTAGGCTCATAAGAGTGAACAGCCCCTGTTATGTACATATTCAGGCCTATGATGTATCACTTGACGTTACATATTTATAATAGCACTGTTTTAATTCTTATCCAATCAGGATCTGGCTTTTTTAATAAATCCGATTTCCGATTGGCTGGAGCTGTTAACAGCACTGTTATAAATAACGCCAAATGATACATCATAGACGTGATTTTGTGCCGCCCGACGTCTGAAACACGCGGGCTCGGTCTCTTGTTCTAGTTTTGATTGCACCCTAGTTGCAACTTACAACCGGTATAACGTAGAAGCAGAAGAAATGGTTAGGTTAAGTACTTTATGAACATGTAAAAGTTGTGCAGACAGTGTTTTATACATTTTTCGAATTTAAATCCGTTTGTTTATATTCAAAAAAGTGTATGGTCCCTTTCGTCAGGACTATGAATGGTATGGAAGTAGATATAGCAGAAGTATAGGCTACCTCTACAATATCCACTTCCATACATAGGAAGTAATCAGTTTTCAAGGAAAATTCCGGTGGTGCTACCATAAGCAATTCTAATGTTGCAATATGCCAGCTGTGTTTGGAAAGGGATCGCTGTGTTGATCTAAATGCCTTCAGTGAAAATTTTGCAGAAGATATGTTTGCTAAATGTATTCCGGTAAGTAAAGACGGTCCTGTTTTTAATTTAGAATAATGCTTATGTGAGAATAATTAACATAATAGGTACAGTAAGTAGGTACGCCAAAATGCCGATATAATTAGTATAGTACACTCGAACCCCTCTTATTTCACCTTCGCTTAATTCACATCCTCTGTTATTTCACCACGTTTCCCTATTAGGTCACGAAACCGTCCCGGGTAAGTCGCCGCCTGTAAAAGTTTGGAAATTCGATTCTCGCATGAATATGTACAATTTTTATTGAAAAAAAATGATTGTGGAATTCATTTATTGATTTAAAATAGGTTAGGTGTCTTTTAAAAAATATTTAATCTTTAAAATATTCATTCAAGTGGAAAATTGAACATTGTCACGCACGACTGGGTATACTTACATTGATTTTTCGTTCAGTTGGATCATTTTTCGTTATAACAAGTGCTGTGGTATATCCCTAAATATTTATTTTTGCAGTTAAAACACAAAAATGTTGAGGTTATGATCGCGACTTAAGAGAGGCAAAATTTCGCGACTTAAGCGGGGTAATGATGCACGGATTTGGCGACTTAAGAGGGGTTCGAGTGTAGTAAAAAAACTGTGGCATATCATTAATAGAGGTGGGCAACTTGTTTACTTAAAGTTGTTTATGTAAGTTACCTATTAGGTATTTTACTTAAAAAGTTGAATTTGGGAAAGTAATAAATGCCAAAAAGGAAATTTTCCATTCTAGAGTAATTATCCTACAAAAAAATCTTAGAAAATCTGAAACTTGTTAACAAGTTTTTTTTTTTAAGATTTAAATATTCTTAAATTTGTGTATTTGTTTTTTTTTGATATAAATTTAGTTTTGTTCAAATATTTTAATAAAAATGGTTCATCATATCTTTCTTTTTCCTGGATCAAGTTCAATTCTGTAAATAATAAATAACAACCTAATATTTAGATGAAATGTCCCTGAATTAAAAAAAAAAGTACTAATCAGAGCACATAATAATATTAACAATAACATTTGACAGTTTAAATTTTCACGTTTATTTTGTAAATGTGATTATCGTTCCGCCAACTTTAAGTTTTGAATTTAAATTTTGAAGGTAATTTACCAGTAACATGTAATTTTTCATAATTTATCCACCTCTGTTCATTAATACCGATGAGAAATATGGCACAGCTGAAAATTTTTAATTTTTCAAGGTCAAATCAGAAATTTTGAGGGTGGAAAAAAAATATCCAGTTTATAAAAAATGGATACTTTGACTTACCGTTGTTTCCAAACGATTAGGGTCCACTTTTTTCCCAGATTTTCACCTCTATCTCGAAAATGGCCGCTTTGCCATAAATACAGTATGTGGTATGAGAAAAAATGCTCCACATCGACTCGGGAGCTTATTTACCACACGGCAGAAAGTTAGGGTTCATGGATTTTTTTTACGCGCCATATCCTAGACTGTATCTAAATGTACGTTTTCTAATTAAAAATGGATGAATAGGGAATACGATTAGCGACATCTATGAGGCAGTAGACAAAACAACGAACTGTGATTATTAAGAGGCGTAAACAATTTCATTTCTTTTTTTAGGATATAAAGTCTCCAAGGGATTCAAAAATCTGCTCATCATGTCAAACGTCTTTGCCAAACGACTATCAATTTGTGACCAAATATTCAGTAAAACAAGAAAACATAATGGAATGTGAAGATCAAGAGGCGTGCTTGGCTATTAAATCAGAGGAGCTCGATATTAAAACGGAGGAGGAAGAATGTGACGGGTAACTTTTACACCATCAATAAACTGATCTTTTGTAGCTGGTATATATGGGTCATTCACTTCATCCACGTCAGATTTACAATCAAAATTTTTTTTTGCTCGAAATATTTTTTTTCTTGTTCTAAAAGCTAAAAAAATAGATACGTGTTTCGGGGTTTTGCTATTTCTTTACTAATTTTGGATTTATGATTTTTCAAAATTTGAGCCTCGGAAAAATTCATTGATTTTCAAACACTTGCAATTTGGTAAGTATTTGGTGAAAAAAAAATGTGGTCGAAAGGTATATTATATTGAAAGTTTTTTATAAAGGCATTTTTTCCATACTTTTCGATCATGTATTTGAAAACATTTTTCGAGTATTGTTTATGCACGAATTTTGAAAATTTAATGAACAATTATTTTTTTCTCAAATTTGGGTACCTTAAAACATGAACATGAACAAAAAAACGAAATTTTTATTTTTTTCATGTTTTTTAATATGCCTAGAAGAAGCAGTAAACATTTCAGAGTGGGACACAACATAGTTATACCGGGTGACCAGTGATGACTACCCTCTACTACAGGTTCTACTACTAGGCTCTAGCTGAGACACGAAAAAAGATATCAGCTAGACACGATTTCAAATTTTGGGAATGTATATCATTGAATGGGATGCAAAATTTATAAAAAGTTATAAAAACGACTGATCATCACTTCCTGTTTGACCGGAAATGTCCTAAACTTTATTTTATATGGAACACCCTGTGTATTATATATTTTTTTATGCTACTGAAAAAAACTAAGACTAAAACATGGATCATGTTCTATACCTATCTTTGACAGTTTCCGAGAAAATCGAGTTTAAAGATGTCAAACGTGTCATTTATAAAATTATTTTGAAAGAAAAAAGTGAAGATAGGGACAAACTCATATGATATCTTTAACTTATTTTAGAAACACTAAAGCGTGACATCATTAAAATTTCGCACTTCCGGCTCAACCGGAAAATACCGGAAGTCATCTTTAGTAGCAATTTACTGCAATAATTTTAATGGAATGCCCTATAACTAATTGGAAATTCGAATTCTACAAACAATTTCGAATCATTCTTATGTACACTTCCCTATACCTAAAAGTTCATAGTTTTTGAGATATAATGTTTTATTACAAAAAAAAAACAAAGAAGATAAATTTTAAAAAATGCAACATCATCCATAAATTAAATGTTCAAATTGTCCACCATTCATTTGATGACATAAATGATCCTGTTTTTAAATTCCCTGAACACATTTTCCATTTGATCAGGAGTAATATTGTTCACCGCTCTTGTAATCCGGTCGCGGAGATCTTGAAATCAGCAGGCTGTGTTCTGTACACTGATTCTTTAATGTAACCCCAATAGAAAAAATCTAAGGAAGTGATATCGCAGGACCTAGCTGGCCATCTAACTGGTCCGTACGTACCTATCCAACGATCTTCAAACGTTTTATTCAAAGGATCCCTAACCCTTCGAGCATTATGGGCTGGGGCTCCGTCCTGCTGGTAATAAATGTGAAAATATTCATTTATTGATACATTTTCGAGAAAGTCAGCTATTTCATTGTTTAAAAACTGTAAGTACTGGTCTGCTGTTTGTGGATTTTCAAAGAAAATTGGTCCAACGATGCGCGTTCCAATTACTCCCATCCACACATTAACACCAAATCTAATGGAAAGCGCCTTGTCTAGATAAGTGAGGATTTTCTCTTGCCCAATATCTCGAATTATTTCTATTGAACATACCCAAATTCGTGAAGCATGATTCGTCAGAGAAAAATATAAACCGGCTTAAATTTAGGCGTTACTGCACCATAAACCAATTACAAAGCTCCAGCCTCCGTTGGTGATCGGCTTCATAAAGATGGTGGTGTACCTGGTACTTAAATGGTTTAAATTTATGTTGTTTTAAAATCTTTCTGACGCTTTCCCGTCCAATTCCAATATTGGCAGTAATTTGCCTAACTGAAGTATTAATCTCCGCCTCTTCACTAACAATAAACTCGTTAGGTTCTTCTTCAATTATTTCGGTTTTTAAGTGACGCTCAAGCCAAGGGAAATATTTATCATGTGGTTGTATACGATCTGGATATCGTTGCCCGTATAAAGCTTTTGCTTCCCTGCGATTTTTTCTCGCTTCTCCATACACTAGCAGCATGTCGATTTGATGTTCGCGAGTAAAAAGTGGCATAATAATAAAAGAGAAGTAATAATACTACCACCAAACATAAACAGTAAAGACTGTTTTACATATACCAATTTATTGCACAATAAATTGTAGAATTTATTTTTCAATAAATTGTCCAATTTTAGTAACTGACTACACTTTGCAATACATTTGTAACAATTTTTTGGCCAATTTCAACACTGCCAACTCTCAATGACTAAAACCTAAGAGTTATCATAGGTTTGTTCCTAAGAGAAACCGCGTATTAGGTTGGTACCAACCGCTTATTAGGTTGGTACAACGAAATAAATGTAAAAAGTTACTAAATATCCCTAAAATTGGCCAAGAAATTAGAGCAAGTTCTAAATTCTTATTGTACAATTTATTGTGGACAATAAATTGGCCGCAATTTCTGTTTTACACGTATTCCAATAAATTGAAGGTCAACTTGTACAATTTATTGTGAGAAAAATTGGTGTGTGTAAAACACGTCATAAGAATTAATTGTCAAATTAAGCAACAATGAAGAAAATGACGTTTAAAAACAAAAGCCTGTGATAGCGCCTACCTGTATTAAAATTCCTAGGCACCTCTGATAGATGCATTGACTGATTCTATTGACTCGTTTTCTATTTATGCATCGTTCATACCTATGACATTCTGACAATAAACTAAAAAATGATTTATTGTAATAAAAGTGTTTCAAGTTGATGAGTGAGTTGTTCAAGACGAAACATTTGTTCATAACAGTATTACCTTTCTTTTACACTTTGAACATATGCTGTACGAATAATTATCTACATTTTTTTATTTTGTGTTTTCTTTACACATTTTTATCACGATCACATTAAACAACTGCACTTTGCTGTCAAGTACCATTGCTGATCGGTCACTAGAAATTGTTTGTTGCCACTTCATAACAAAATAATTTAAAAACAGTAAAACAAAGTTGCCTTTATTTAAAATACCTACGCATTTAAACTGAAGAATATGCCCTGAATATGTCTGTCTAATAAGAACGTGTCTGTTGTATTTTGTCGGGGCCCCAAAAAAAAAGGAAAACATATTTATAGATTTTTTTACGTTGGTCGAAGATAGATAGTATCTTCTTGAATGTAAACCTATTAAAGTGACTTCCTAGCTCCGCAAATCTTTCAAAAGGGCTCTAAAGTGTAGATTTTTTTCTAACGAAGATTAAACTTGTTGTAACCCCACACAGGGTTCGGCATTGGGTGATTCCAATGCGTACCAAACTAGCGATTTACATCGAACAAATAATCCACCCATGACCCGGGAAGATATTTAAAGAACGATTTCGACTTTTCCGAATACTTGGAGGTTACTTGATTGGGTTATTTTTGGTTCTTTGGAATGCGAACACAGAACAATAGCTTCAAAGCGCGATGCGTAAGCAGAACTCAAAGCGTTTGACGTAGTACTCAACACAAAGTTGAAATAAAACTATTTTTTCTCGTAATACGAGGCGCGTTCATAAACTAAGGGCCGTTTGCTTATATATAAATATTGGCGCTTCGAAGCACAGTTTTACTACTGCAGCGCCATCTACTGACTCATTGCGAAGCTACAGCGTCATTTGTTTTTATTCTGAAGTCGTATTGTTGTCCGTGAATGCAAAGAACAATGGCCGCGAAAATCGTTGATCCCGCCAACTGTGAAGTGCGTTCTGTGATTCGTTTCTTATGTGCAAAAGGATCGTCGGCTGCTGAAATTCATCGGGAGTTATGCCTGGTTTACGGACCTACAGTTATGAGTGAAGGAAAGGTTAGACAATGGTGCCGTGATTTTAAAAATGGCCGAACAAATGTCCATGACGAAGAGCGGAGTGGCAGGCCCAGTATCCAGACCGATGAAATCGTTTCACAAGTGGACCAAACACTGCGATCTGATCGTCGATTGACGATTAGTGGCCTGGCTAACAAATTTCCTCAACTTGGACGCACTACTGTTTACAATATTGTCACAGAAAACCTCGCATACCGCAAATTGTGTGCAAGGTGGGTACCAAAAATACTCACCGACCACCACAAAGAGCAAAGAATGTCTAGTGGACGAAAGTTTTTGGCCCGTTATCAACAAGATGGAGATGATTTGTTTTCTCACATTGTTACTGGGGACCGAGACGTGGGTATCCTACGCCAACCCAGAAACAAAACTGCAATCTATGCAGTGGCGACACTCATCTTCACCAAAACCGAAAAAGTTTAAGCAAACTCAGTACACAAGTCGAAAATTGATGGCTACAGTTTTTTGGGACAAAGACGGTGTTCTTTTGGTTGATTTCATGGAACGTGGGACAACAATTACAGCTGACGTGTACTGCGAAACGCTAAAAAAATTGAGACGTGCGATCCAAAACAAACGCCGCGGGAAACTGTCATCTGGCATAATCCTCCTCCACGATAACGCGCGTCCTCACACTGCTGCCAAAACCAATGAGAAAAGATTTTCGTTGGGAACTTTTGACCACCCACCGTACAGTCCCGACCTTGCACCTAGCGACTACTTCCTCTTCTTGCATTTTAAACAGTGGCTCGGTGGACAACGTTTTGAACCGAAGAGGGACTCAAAAACGCCGTTGTCAACTGGTTCAACTCTCAGGCGGTAAGCTTCTATGCAGAGGGGTTAAAGAAGCTGGTGCAGCGGTACGAAAAATGCTTAGAAGTGAACGGCGATTATGTAGAGAAGTAAAGTAAGATTGTACCTAACTAAATATGACAATAAAATTTGTTTCTTATGAGTACATTTTTTTCTGTGACCAAACGGCCCTTACTTTATGAACGCGCCTCGTACATTTTCAACACAGGCTTCGTCTACACTCGCCTAAAAAAAACTATTCCCCATTGTTTAGAAAATATTCAGGGAGTCCAGTTATCGGCACTTTTGCGGGATAACTAATAACGGTCTTTAAAGATAGGTAGTTGCTGTTTGCACATTTCTGTCCTACTTTGCAGTATGTTGACACACACGCACACACACACACACGTGGACACACTTTACACCCTCTTTGACAGAACAGATTTTATTTAACTATATTTATTATGCAGTTTAATTTTCATTATATTTATAATATAAAATAAACAACTAATAATTGTAGTAAGCATATCGATAATGTACCTATTTTATATATAGTATAATTTTTAGGGATACACATAACAGTGTTTCACTGGCT
Source organism: Aromia moschata (assembly GCA_029963805.1). NCBI lineage: Eukaryota > Metazoa > Arthropoda > Insecta > Coleoptera > Cerambycidae > Aromia > Aromia moschata. The sequence continues at coordinate 99,144 of JAPWTK010000571.1, forward strand.
CATTCCAGTGTGATACCTTCTGAAGATACTGAGATAAAATCTTTTGTGGATAAATCTTATAACCAGGAGACAAACCATACATGTATTAACAACGACCCTAATCAGGTAACAAAATACCTTAGTGATACTACTTAGCAAATGTATACGTTATTTCTTCAGAATGGTGATGAAATAAAAATAGAATATCTCAATGAACACAAGTTAATTGAAGACTTGGCGGTAACACATAATCATTGCCATCACTGTCCTTATGTGACGAAACGGGAGGGAGATTTGTCCAAACACAGACTGATCCACCGGAAATCTCTCAAAGTAGGAACTTATGACTGCAATTTTTGTTCTTACAAGGCTAACTTTAAAAGTAGATTAACCAGGCACATGTTGATTCATAAGGATGCTTCTGAAGTAACAACATACGACTGTAATTTTTGTTCCTACAAGACGAAACACAAGGGCTGTTTAACCCAACATATGTTGATTCATAAGGATGCTTCCGAGGTAGTGACTTATGAATGCACACTTTGTCCCTATAAGACGAAAAAAAAAGCCATTTAGATGTACACACGTTGATTCATAAGGATGTTTCCGAGATAACAACTTATGACTGTAGTTTTTGTTCCTACAAAGCTAAACATAAATGCAATTTAACCCAACATATGTTGATTCACAAGGATATTTCCGAGGTAAAAACTTATCAATGCACACTTTGTTCCTATAAGGCGAAACGGAAAAGCAATTTAAGCAAACACATGCTAATTCATAAGAATGCTTCCGAGATGACGACTTATGAATGCGCACTGTGCCCCTATAAGACCAGAAAGAAAAGTTATTTAACCAGCCACATGTTGGCTCATGAAAATGCTTCCAAAGTAATAACTTATGACTGTAGTTTTTGTTCCTACAAGACGGAACACAAATACTGCATAACCCAACATATGTTAGTTCATCAAGATGCTTCCGATGTGATGACTCATCAATGTAAATTTTGTTCCTATAGTGCAAAATGGAAAGGTAATTTAACCAGACACATGCTGATTCACAAAGATGCCTCCGAAGTAACAACTTATGACTGCAGTTTTTGTTCTTTCAAGGCTAAACATAAAAGCAGTTTAACCAGGCACCTGTTGATTCATAAGGATGCTTCTGAGATAACAACATATGACTGCAGTCTTTGTCCTACAAGACGAAAGGCTGTTTAACCCAACATATGTTGATTCTTAAGGATGCTTCCAAGGTAACGACTTATAAATGCGCACTTTTCCCCTATAAGACGAAAAAGAAAAGCCATTTAGTTGTACACACGTTAATTCATAAGGATTCTTCCGAGGTAAAGACTTATCAATGTGCGCTTTGCCCCTATAACGCAAAACAGAAAAGCCATTTAACTGGACATGTTGACTCATAAGAATGCTTCCAAAATAACTACTTATAACTGCAGTTTTTGTTCATATAAAGAGGAATGGAAGAGCAATTTAACCAGACACATAATTATACTATTAACCAGACGCATACGAGGTGTGTTAATGGACTGGCAACTTCAATACCTCTATGGAGATGTGTTTTTCAAGAGCCTCTGATTTTCGGTGCTTTAAGGCTTTTTCAGGATGAAAAGAGTCAATTGAAGATAAATTTGAATAACACCATTGTTCATCAGGTTTTGACTAACGATTTGGGGATGACAAAAATTTGCGCAAAAATGGTTCCAAAAAACCTTTTGCATTTACAAAAGGACATCAGGGGAGAAGGGTGTCTTGACTTTGGAATCGATTGAAAATTATCCCCATTTTATGGAACGTGTCGTTACTGATGATGAGACTTGGGTGTTTGAGTACGACCCGGAAACCAAGCGCCAAAGCATGGAATGGCACACTTCAAGCTCTCTAAGACCCAAAAAAGCAAGAATGAGCAAGTTGGAGATCAAATGCATGCTGATTTGCTTCTTTGATAGCCAGGGAATTGTCCACGCCAGCTATACCATAAATGTGTGTATTTTTTTTATAAAATGAAAATTATAGCACTTGAATTTGTTCAGTTTACAATGTTTATGACATACCTTCTAAATAGCGACTTAATAGAGAAAATAGGAAAATTATCTTTGAAAATTATTCATAATTTAGGTTACTGGAAAATTCTCTGGTAGGTATTTCAAGGTCATATACAATAGGTGATATTGTATATAGTTGTATAGGTATTATTATATTTTCCATGTTGTTTTCTAATAAACAGTTCTTGTTATGAATCAAATATAAACATAACATGGACAAACAGCGACAAAAGTCATGGTATAACCATTTTGAAGGTTATTTAAATTCCGATCATTTTTGTGCTACAGAATTGATTTTTTTCGATAGAATTGCAACTTGTGAAATTCTGCGTCTAATTGAAGTGATATAATAATAATATAATAATAATAATAATAATACTCACCCTATAATTACTCCGAAGAGTAACCCCAGAGGCCTCTTGGGTCTGTGGGGAAGGGGGGCTATATTATTATTTGCCATGGCACTGGGAGCGACTTAAGATTATTTCGGTAACGCATTTGCTTTACAGTTCTGAGGAAACCCAGAAAACTCAGAACTTACCAAATCTAGGGCATGTGCGTTTGGTTGGCATCTATGCATCCACACCTATACACTAGTGTATTAGTGGTTGCATATCAAACCCCTGACGAGAAAGCAGACAATTAAAAATCGCCACCCCAGCGGATCACAACGCGCACAGAGGTCGCGACTGGAAAGACGGCGCTTTAACCCACTCGGCTACCCGCCCGATATATGTTGAATTAAAGAATTCAATTAAAGATTCAAAAAAGCCCTGTACACCATACATAACTCAAAAAAAAAATACCGGATTAGTATCCTTCTCGATCTTGTTAGGGTTTTATTAAAATTTCTTGAACAGTGATTTTTACGAAACTATTCCAAGGATATTTATGACGTTTTTGGTTCGAATTTAGAAATTTTCACGTCTGGAAATTTGTTTTCCGAAATAGCTCAGTTTGTGCGTTAGATACTCCCAAAGATTTTCCTTTCATATGAGGCCAAGAACTTGGAAATGATTTAATATTTGCGAAGTTTTCCACAGTTTTTTAAAACATAGTTTGATTTTTTTTAGTGATATATTTTCACACAGTTAACATATCATGTTCATCTTGGACTTATTAGACGTTTCGTACTTATTATTAGTATGAGTTAGTAGTATTTGGACAATTTCGCATGCTGTAATTTTATCAGAAGTAAAAAAAATATATTGCAATACAAAAAATATCACATTTTAAGCCTTCAAAAGTAATCCTCTGAAACTAAAGCTACATACACATAGATTATAAAATATAGATTTTTTATTTAAATAAATTCTAATCTAATCTATAATTATATAAATAATATACTAGTCTAACAGTATAAAACCTATAAAATACACATGTACATTTAAAATAAAAGTAAATTAAATCAATAACAAATTTTTCGTGTTTTATTTTTTTTAAGTTCATATACATTATATGGAGGTGGATATACCTCCTGGGATGGACCTTATCATATATGGAGGTGAATTATATTATTTACTGACTATCCTACGAAACAAAAAGCAGAAACTGTATATCTAATGCAGTCTTTCGAATATTACTGAAGTTATAAAACTGGATGTTACAGTAATGACGTTATGTAACCTTGATAAAATATTAACTAGTTTTATTACTCTAATAAATTAATCTTTTATTAATATTAAAAAAGTATAATAATTGTTAACGGTATTTTTTTATTGAAAAGTATCCACTGGCTTTTTCATTCCTATTTGTTAGGATATTCGTTCAGTTTTCTCTTTTGAAGTTCTTCAACTGTCTAACAATGAATTTAACAATCGACCATCAAACAACTACATATTCGTATTTCAAATTGGCGGCGGTGCGTGGCTATTATGTTTCTTGACCAGTGATCACTACAGTGACTAGATCAGCGACTAGATCATGGAAATTCGTGTAAAGGCCGCTTTACAGTTCACAATTTTTCTTATCAGTAAGAAAAAATACAGCAATTTTTAATGCACGCACGCGTAGTTCTGTTTGTTTTTGCAATTTGTTGCAGTTAAAAATTTCAAGTCCGGAGCTATAATTATTGCGGCTATATACAATTTTACATGTTGCCACCTGTTTGACATAAACTCAACGTCCAACGTGCTGTGCCATCGTTTGCATTGTGTTTTGTGATATCTAAAATTTCTGAATTTTGTGGTTTCCTGAATTGTCCCTCACTGAGATTGATTTAATTATGTCTATTTTGTTTTTTGTTTTAATTATTTTTAAGATGATTAAACCTTTTTTGTAGCAAATAAGTTTATCAGTTATATTTTGGTAACAGTGGCTGACAACCAAAATTAGCAATGAAAATTGCAAACTGTAAAATAATATCGAAATCTCTTGCGCAATAAAAATTGCTCCGATAAAAATTTCCGCAAGAAAAATTGCGAACTGTAAAGCGGCCTTAACAAACAATGTTAAACAGCGAAAGAATGGAAGAACTGATTAGTTTATTATTATATTTCTCTAAATCTATAGAAAAGACGACGATAGAGAAATAAACAAGGATCAAAGAAGTATTTTTTCATAACCATCACCATCACGTATTAAGGCCGCTTTACAGTTCGCAGTTTTTTATTGCCGGCAAGAAAAATTGCAGCAATTTTTATTGCGCGCACGCGTATTTGTGTCTATTTGTTAAGAAATTGTCAAAACCGACATAAATACCCGTGCGCGCAATATAAATTGCTGCAATTTTTCTTGCCGGCAATAAAAATTGAGAACTGTAAAGCGGCCTTTAGAAAGGGTATCATCTGCTATGTCCTATGTTACTAACTTCTGTCTATTCGAAACGGAGCTACAGTCAATTACATTTTTTACTATGAAGATGGCAAATATCTATATTATATAATAAATGACGTATATTATATAATAACAATAACCTATATGTAATAAAATTAATATATTTAAAAATTAAATCTCCTCTGCATACAAAATAGTACTTCAGTTCAAACACGAGGTGGCGCGCGAAACAATTTGCCTTTCTTCCTTAAAAATATTCCCATCCCCATCTACAAAACAATTCTATGGCCTTTCAAGCACTTCAGGCGAATTTACACCACAAAACATCTAAATATTTACACTTTACATGCACTGAAGTGTCAACAAGAAAGCTGTGCGACTGGAATTCATTTTCGTTAGGTTTAAAATAAGAAACAAAATATCTAAGTAGATAGGAAACAAGAAGAATTACTTCTGATCAGTGTCATTCGTTGAAAATGATGGAACAGCGAGTGTGTAAACTTTGCCTCAAAGCGTCGAACGATTTCCAAGTGATCGAAAAGATTACACGAAAAATACTCGATGTTCTGCTATTAAAAATAGTAAGTGTTCTTGTAAAGTTCCCAAGACATACGTAGCTGATTCTAAAAGAATTTATATAGATTTAAATTGGATATGTCTTCAGTTAGGTGTTTGGCCTCGTAGCGAAACATATTCACCTAAGAGAAATTTGTTTTTCAGGATTTTTCTTTAAACGAGGACTGCGTATTATGTGAAAGTTGTGCAGACAGTATTCACACATTTTTCAAATTTAAAACTGGCTGTTTATACACACAAGATCATCCGACCCCATTCATCAAGTCTATGAATGATATGGAGGTAGATATAAAAGAGATATCCTACATAAAGGAAAATTGTGGTGCTGATACCATAAGCAATTCTGATGATGCCGTATGCCGGCTCTGTTTGAACAGGGATCGCTGTATTGATTTGAATATATTGAATGAAAATTTTGGTGTAGATATAATTGCTAAATGTATTCCAGAAGTTGTAAGTAAAGAATGTAATTTTTTTAATCTAGAGGAATGTTTGTGTGATGATGATTAATATAACATAAGAAGAAAAACACAAGTATATCAAAGACCATGACAGTTAAATCGCAAACATACTATAATAAGTTTTATTCTTAAGCCGTTTTGGAAGAAATTCGTTTCATATTCTGCTATTGGTATTGACTGCATTGCTTGACATCGTCCACAATATTTTTTACTTTTAATATTGGCCATTATTTGAATCTAAATTTTACATTACATAACCTGACATGAAAAGTTATGAATTCTTGTTAAAATACGTAAATTAAATACTATCAACTAATCTAATAAATATATACAGAATGATTGATCAAAACTAATTGTTGACAGTATTAGAGCCTGTAGAAATGACTGATTTTTGAAAATATGAACTTGAACTAAAATATTTTAGGCCCATGGCTGCACTTCCGAATATACCGGAAGTCGTCATGTTCGTTATTTCAAATGGATTGTTAACTTTTTTATTGCGTATTTAGATTCTACATGTTATTTGGATTATATATTTTTTTAAATTTTTTATAAAAAAATTTTTTTAAAATTGTTTTTTGGTTTTGGAGTTTTTTTTTGAAAATGTGGAGAGTCTTCTTTGAGGTGTTGGTTTTTAGTTTTAAGAAGTCGGGTTTTTTTGGCTGGTTTCCAGTTAAAAGTTAGGAAGGATTTTTTTGACCTTTTGTTTTGACTAAAATCTCCTTGATGAGGGGGTTGGCCATGGGTCCTTTGTGTGTAAAGGGATGTATTTCGTTAGGTTTTGTCCCTCTTCTTTTTTTCTGCAAAGTTTGCATTAAATTTTGAAGGCTTGGGTTGTGTCCCACAATTCAGTTATCTTCACTGGAGAGGTTATCTTCTTTTGGTTTTGTCTAACTATTCGAGTGAAAAGTATAATAGCGGTGATAGAGGCGACCCCTTGTACCCCTTTTCGGTAAAATTCTTTGATATACTATCATTTAATTTGACATGTAACATTCTTTTTTCTAGAAAGTGCCTTGTATGTGAGTAAAAGTCTGGAATTCCTATGGTTTCATTTTATATAATATCCTTCGTCACACACTGTAAATGCCTTCTATTCTAGATATATAAAGCTGCTGATTTTAAGTTGTATGTCTAGCTGCCTTCTTGATTATATAAACATCCAAAAAAACTCAAAGTGACAAAAAAAAAAGTATTTCTATTCTTAATCGAATTTATTAACCTTATTTACTTGTCAAGACTGTCACATCATATGACAGCCATTGTTTATTTTTACAAAATTGTGTCAGTACTTTAAAAGTTTGACATAACCCAAAGCTTAGACATGACCGCTATTTCCTCTCTCTCGCTTCATAGCAGAGTTATGACGTTTTTTGATGTCTCCATATGTTAATGGATGAAGTGTTGAAATTTTTCTTTAAATCCAAATTGATGTAGGGATTTATTATTTACTACTTCATTAATTTTTGTTTCTTATTATTTTTTCAAAAGTTTTCCTAGTACCCGGTAACAGTGTTTTGGTCTATAGTTTTGGTTAATTTGTGATTGGTAATATTGGTTTTGGTATACTTATAATTTCCCCATTTTTCCATTCTGTTGGGACTATATGATATTTTAGGCAGTATTTGAATATTTCAATAAATATATAGTGTATATTATATTGAAGTTGTTTTTATTATAGACCATGGTATTTTGTGAGAAGTGTTTTTTTGTTTGTGTATTACATCAAAATATTCTTCATTGTTTTCAACCTCTCATTGGGATTTCTGTATTAAAATCCTTGGTACCAGTCGTTTACGGTTTGAAGTGGTTTTCGTCCAAGTTTGGATCTAAGGTTCTGTTATATTGTTTCTTATCGTGTCTTGCAAATATATTCGTGATTTCTTTGTCGGAGTTCACTATGTTCTACTTTCCCTTTTCTTCATTTCTTGTATTTTATGTCTTGTTTTTATACTTAGACATTTTATTGATGGTTTGGTAAAAAAGTTACCCCTATTTATTTATTTTTTCACAGGCTTACAACCTGTTTTGTTTTGAACAGTTTACCATTATTTGAATGTTTTTATTGTACTTGTTTATTTCCTTTTTTATATCATGGTCAAAGGTTGTTTGATATTCCTTAACATTTTTCTCTTTACTTTTATCATTTTTATTATGTAGGGGGTAATTTAGGTAGATTTTCATGAAATCATTAAAATGGTAAGACATAACTTACTGTTTTTGTGTTATTTCGGGTTTTTTGAAATTAGCGCCATAACATTTTAATCTATCTGTGGTCATTTTAGAAAATCATGTATCGGTATTAGCACTGTAATTACTGGAACCCTAAAACTACTAACACTGCTTTTATTATTCCTCAATTATATACAAGGTCTTTAAAATAGAACTACCATTTAGCCCAACTCAAACCATCCCATCCCTTAAAATATGGTGTGAGTCCCATGCTTCATTACAAGAATAGGAAAATAACACATTCCACCAGACACCGCTGGTTTCTATCCAGTACAGTGTCAACTTGAGTGTTTGAGTATTTTCAATTTTGTAAGTGAACGACAATTGGGTTTTTTTATACAGTGCATTTTAGGCAGAGAGTTGCTCTACCACCTGTATTTGGAATTGCACCTCTGTTGATTTCCATGTAAAAGTTCTTGGGACATGTTCTTATCAAACAGTTTTTTAGATACTATTTATTATTTAACATTATTAATTTGGTCATTCCATGTCAAATCGACCAATGGTTGGGATCGTACCCTTTTGATTTGGATGAATTTTGGTCAGAACTTTTCTTTTTATCATATAACGGAGTTCTGCCAAAGGAAAAGGAATTAAAAAAATATTTTCGAATGTTGTGCAAAATTCAAAATTTCACATTTTTTCATTTTTCAAATATCTCGAAAACTATTATAGTTACAAAAATGGTTCAAACTTTATTTTAAAGGGGATACTTGGGGCTACAGAAAAAAAATATTTCGAATTTTTTTTCCAAAAATCGTTTTTTTTGCAAGATTTTGAAAATCAAAAAAATCGTCAAAATGGACGCCTGATGTAAAATTATTTGCTCTAATTTTTTTGTAGAGTACCTCTAACTGATCTTAAAAGATTCTGAAATTTTCAAGATGGGGATTTTTTTCTTTCAAAGATATAAATTTTTGAGTTTTGAAAAAAATTTTTTTTTTTAATTTTAATTAGTAAAAAAAAATTGTAGAACGTTTTTATTTATTTGGTAATAAGTTGACAGTCATATCAGTTAAGAAGTAACACACTCTGTCATCTATATGTTTACTACTAAAGTTTTTTCTACTAGATAATTACTATGAACCTCTCCAGAGGTCTCTATTCTCTATGGTAGTCGTTAAGATAATATAGAGTAAGGTATTCTAATCCTGCAATGCATTATGAGAAATGTGTCAAGAGGTCGTGCCGCCACCACTGTGTCTTGATTATATTTATGCCAATTATATTTATTAAGTATAATTATGCCAATTATATTTATTAAATATAATTATGCCAATTATATTTTTTTCTTTGTATGTTTGTGTATTGATATGTATTTATGCATATACATATTAGAGTATGTATTATCTATTTCATAGAGATCACTAGGTAAATTTTTGTTTACCCAGTCACAAAGTATGTATTTTAATTAATTTAATGATTAAAAATGAAGAAAACATGAAAACACTAGGAACTATCAGCATTAGGAGGAACATGAGCATCCTAGTAGTATCATTTTCACGACATGCTACTGAAAGATCAAAAGATTTATTAGATGTTATAGATAAATTTTTAAAAAACGCTAAATAACTGAAAAATTATTAAATATAGATATAGGGAGTGCTAATACAGATCAATGCAGAATTTAGTTCAACAACAAAATGTAAAGTAAAATATAGGGTACTGTATTAAAAAAAAAGGGTTTGGTTGCTTTGAAATTGCATTACATGGTAGTTCTGTTTTAAGCACTTTGTACATAATCAGGAAATAATAAAACCATTGTTGCAAAGCTATAGGATGCTATTAAGCCTCTTACCAATACCGATACTTTATTTTATAAAATTACCGTTAAAGATAGTTTCAAACGTTTTGGTGCTAATGAACATCATTTCAAAAAAATCAAAATTACTCAAAAATGGCAAAAAACAGGTAGAGGGGAAATCTAATGAAAATCTACCTAAAAAAACGTGTAGAGTCGAAATATGGAATAAAAAGGCACCATTCCATTTGAAATAAGGAAGTTGATGCTGACCTCCGATATAACCGCAACACTTATCTTGAAAATATTTCCATTAAATTCTTCATAGGCCTATTAGTCAATCAATAACACTGGTCTACACACATTTTGGTGCCTAAGATTTTAGACATGATTTTAAGTATGTCTTGTGAGCTGATACAAAAAAACCAGTCGCATTTTTTATATCAGCTCTAGTTTATAAGATTGAAAAAAAAACACATTTTTACAAAAATATCAATTTATTTTGGGATTATACATCAAGAAATTGTCTTTTGAGTGATTTTCTTGAGTGAAATTGTCTTGGGCAATCATGCATAATAATCCCCAGCAATAATCGGCCTTCATATGAATGTCCCATCTGCCTTGGTACCTTTTCTCCATTGTTTTTATATCTTGATGGAAGCGTTCTCCTTGTTCTTCGCTAAGATCTCCTAAATTATGTTGAAAGTGATCTATATGATTATGGAGGTAGTGCACCTTTATGCTCATATTACAGCCTAAATTTTTAAAAGTTAAGAAGCATTTCCTTGACCAACTCTTTATTGTTATCAGCCTTGTAGTTTCCAAGGAAGTTTTGTGCAACCGCTACAAAAGATTTCCACGAAAGTTGTTCTATTTTAGTCATAGAAGCTTCAAAATTTGTAGTGCTTTTAATTAATTGACGTATTTGAGGCCGTTCAAAAATTCCTGCTTTTAATTTCTCAGTACTCAATCCAGGAAATTTCTGAGAAATGAACTTAAAACATTGATCATTTCTGTCTAGAGTTTTAGCAAATTGCTTCATGAGCCCTTACTTTATGTGCAAAGTATGTATCGCCCAATTATGATCGAAATATTTTATTTCCTGTAAAATAACTGAAATTACCTCATATTCTTCTTTCATAGATGTAGAATGGGCAAGTGGAATAGAAGCATGCTTATTGCCATTATGTAAAAGGACTGCTTTGAGACTTGTTTTATTACTGTCAATAAAGAGACGCCAATCACTTGCGTGATAAGTCTTCAAGCCTATAAAAGTCAACAAGCTAAAATAATAAGATAAATTTTATAGGAGTTATTGCAAAATTGACTGTTTTCAAATAAGTCCGGAAAATAATTAAATTGAGAATAGTAGGTAAACCAGAGCTCTCAGCTGATATTAACTAATGGCAATATAGTTCATACTACCTACTTTACCGACCATAGATACAAACAGAGCTGCACCAAAAAAATTTTTTTTGTAGGCCTATGTAATTCCTAGGAGCCCTATTACTTTTAAAGAATGGTTTCGATCAATCCCCTTTCATAATAGCGCTCGTTTTTTGCGCATTTTTTTCACAAATATTGATGGTGAAAGAGTCTCCATCAGAGTTCTCAGTCAATTACCCTATACAGTTATTAGGTATTCTCAAAAAGGTGTACAGTAGATGTAAAAGTGAAACATATTTTTTTATTATCGGCTGTTAATACTGGCTAAATATTTGCTAATCGTATGGCACTAGTTATCATCAGAGTTCGGACATCGCCTGGTTTTAACCTTGCATGACTTAAAATAAACATTCATCGGATGTAAACCTTAGGCTCTAATTAGGGACAATGTTTGTATAACTTATGTAACTAACATATTTTAATACAATGCAATTGTCGTTTTAGTAATAATTATCCGACAAAAAAAGGCAATCTCTACTTCGACGATAGTGTATGATCTTGTCTGTCATAACCCATGAACAGAAACTGTTCAATGCCAGGAGCAACCGCGCACGCGTATCCTGTAAATTCATTAATGAAGCAATCCATTTTTAAGAACTGTTCAAGGTTAAAACCATGTAAGTCCCAACACTGGTTATCAATAATGATGCTATTTTTAGGATATCAAATTCACAAGGGATCAAAAAATATGTTTATCATGTCAAATGTCGTTGGTAAACTACTATCGATTTTTGACCAAATGTTTAGCAAAACAAGAAAACACAGTGGAGTGTGATAATCGAGAGGCATGCTTGGCTATTAAGTCAGAGGAGCTCGATATTAAAACAGAGGAGAAAGAATATAACTGGTACATAACTTTTCCACTAATAAACTGTTTTTTTTTGTAGTTGCTAGAGCGCGTAAAATGTACAAATCAAGGAAAGGGTGTTTTTTGAGTAGCCATTAAATTTCTAATAAAATGGCAACTACTCACAATAATACTTACCTCCCTTCCGTTTTCTTAACTTTGATGGTGAAATGGCGATGGGGGTCACTTCATGTACAGACTATAGAGAAATAGTTCAGTCTATTAAGAAAATGCTTACTTGAATCCATACTATAGGTCCGAATCAGCAGAAAGATTTTTATCAGTGGATTGCTGTCGAGTCAATATATCTAACCTTTTTTAAAAAATTAGGTTGTATCGGATGATAACATTTTAAATGTCACAAAAACGGCGAACTTTAATGAATTTTGACAGATACCTCTTTTGTTTAGAAAAGTGCAGGAAACAAGATTTTTTATTTGAAAAACCATTAAGGGGGTAAATACAATTAGGTAGTCAAAAAAATCGATTTTTTCTTTTTTCTCTAAAAAAATTCCCGTAGAATACGCTCGTGAAAGTTTCAGAGCAGAATTCGAACTCCGTATACTTTTTTCATCATTTTTCGAGAACGCGCAGCAGGTGTACCGAGAGCGGTCAGCCTAGTGAAAGTTTTATCTATTGTATCTTACTTTGAAATACCCCAAATTTGTATACCTGAGAGTATTATATACATATACATATAAATGTGTATATATACATGTATAAATGTCAAGTCGTAAGTACCATTTTTCGGTATTCAAACTTTAAACAAATTTTCCTCGAAACGACATTTTTAAAACTGGCAACCACGATTACTCAAAAACTACTTGGCCGATTTGGCTGAAACTTTCAGGGTTTCTTCTTTCTACTCTTAGCTTGTCTATAAACCCTAAATATTTTGGAATTTTATGTTGCACAATTTAATTATTAATGCAAGTGTCTGAAAAAATACGGAAAATCACCGATTTTCTCGAAAAACTTCTGCCAAACGTAGAATTTTTATTTTTTATTTTTTGAGGTTTACCGACAAATTATATGTATTTTTAACATAAATTTTATTTCCTGGACAGATGTTACAGATGAAAATTACGACGTCCAGAGTGGTTGCCGTTTTTTTTATAGGTCCACTATGCGCCAGTGTGCAGCCGCCACTTTGTTTTGAAAAATACAAAAACAATTTTTTTTGAATTCTTCATTCTTATCTTAACAAATATACAAAGTTTTGTAATGATTAAATAAAACCTTCTTGGTAAAAAAAAGTTTTTTAATGCGTAATTTTAGCCTGTCTAATTGTATTTACCCCATTAAGTACGTTAAAAAAAGTTATGATAATTTTAATCTATTTACAATACGATACACAACGCCCTCTCGCGGCTACAGTAAAATGGTATAAAAGACTAATTTTCTATAAATCAATATACAGGGTGAGTCAGAAAGAATTGGCCAACATTAAACTGGAGATACAAAACACTATGATTTAGCTTACCTTATACCAATGTCGTTGGATTAAGAGATACAGCGTGTTCAAAGTTAATTTTATTCCGAAATTTCTCTATAATTAAGAAAGTTTTAATAGTATAAATCTGAAAATTGGTAGTTTTATGTCTTTTGGTGTGAGAATTGCATGTTTTAGGCTTATTTTGACGTTGCTTCTAGGGGGGCGCTAGTTTCGCCGTATTATTTAGGTAAATTAAAACATTTTTTTTATCTGTTGAGCCATGCATAAAAGACGTCGAGAATCTAAAAGAACGCTCAATTCCACAGGGAAAATGTATTCTTGTTTAGGTCATCTAAATCTATCGGTTTTTAAGTTATTTGCATTTAAAAGGGTCAATGTATTTTGTTATGATTTTTTATAGATAGTAACAACAGTAAATAACAATAAAAATTTTTGATAATAGTGATAATGACAAACTTCAAATCAAATGTAGGAAGTGTCCACCACCTGCATCTAGGACACTTTGGCGCGGCCGGTTTGGCGCTAGGACTATCAGCCGCATCACAGTTTAATAATAATAATAATATTTTATTATTTCCTTTTTGATACATACACTGTATATAGGATACGTCATACAAAACAACATAGATAAAATAGTATACAATAGTATAAGAATATAAATTATATCAAGTACATAAAATATATCACAGATAATTTAGTCCACATTTGTTTTATTATCATAGCATAGATAAAATAGTAAACAATAATATAGAAATAGCAATAATAACAAAGGGTACATAGAATATAATATCACAGTTAATTTAGTTTACATTATTTATTTTATCGTCATAAAATTCAGTTAATGTAAAATCCGTTCTTACTTAAATATTTCTTTAACTCACTTTTAAATATGTTATATGTATGTTGTGGCTTTTTTTATATTGACAGGTAACTGGTTAAACAGATCGCCCCCAGCATATTTTGGGGATTTTTTGTATTGAACATAATTGAGTTTTGTCAGATGAATGTGTTCATTTCGTCTTGTTAAGTATGCATGTACTTCATTATTTTTTGTAAAGTTTCCCTCTTTTGAAAGACATGGCACAGTAGCTTGTATATATATATGCAAGAGATGGTGAGTATTCCACTGTTCTTGAATATTTCTCTCACGAGGAATTATAGGTAATGTTAAATATTAACCGTAGAATTCTTTTTTGTATTACAAATACTCTGTTAATGTCACTTGCCTGGCCCCATATAATGATATTGCTACTTAGGATTGGATACACATAGGCATAGTACATATTAATTAAATACTGTTGGTGGAGGTTAGATTTTATTGTTGTAAACGCAAAATAGGTTTTATTTAATTTTTTACAAATACAATCTACTTGTTCGCTAAAGTTTAGTTTGTAATCTATTTGTGTTCCTAGAAATTTAGTTGAATTACTTGATTTTAAGACTATATTATTGATATTACATTGAAGGTTACTAGGTTGACTGTAGTTTGGTTTGAATTCCATTATTACTGTTTTATTTGTGTTATTAATTAAAAAACGAGAAATATTAGTTGTTTGGTGCAAGTATGTTTGTAGTTGCAGTTGCGCATTATGATGTTCGCTACCGTTGAAGTTGTGGACGTGTGACAGTGAAACAGCGCTACAATTAAACCTTTTTTAACCCTTTAACGCCCAAGTGCGCTGTCAAGAGACCTGAACTTAGAGGCTCATATTACTGATAGAAAAAATAACTGAAATTCCCATGTTTTCGAGGTTGCTCTTTCGAATGGAATCGTTAAAATTTGCAAAAAAAATGATGCAACCTTCAATATTTAACAAAAACTATTAAAAACGCGATTTTTTTTTTCAAGATTCTTTTTTTAATCTCAATTTCAGCTATGTTATCGTCCTTTATACCCACTCAAAAACAAATAGAAAAGTGCACTCGAGACGTACTTGGAGGGAAACATATGAGAACAATTTAATTTTCTTATTTTTGTGGTTACAATAACTAGATATGACAAAATCAAAAGGGTAATATTACTCGTTTTACCAGTTGCGGGATTATTGACGCAAAATAAGAATTTTGAAAAATAATTAGTACTCTCGTGGTTTTTGGGGTCTCTGATCACGATTCTGATGTCAAATTTCCAAAATTCAAGATTGGCGGATCCAATATGGCCACCACCTCGAATCTAATTCCAAATTTTTCGATTATTTTGCCTCAAACTTTGTAAACCAGGGGTTTTCGGGGTCGCTAATCACGATCCCTATGTCAGAATTTCAAAATTCAGGATGGTATATATGACATGGCGACCATTTTGAAGCAAATTTAGAAATCCTAAATTTTTAAATTCTGATATCGGGATCGTGATTAGCGACCCCGAAAACCCTTAGTTTACAAAGTTTGAGTCAAAATAATCGAAAAATTTGAAATTTGACTCGGGATGGTGGCCATATTGGATCCGCAATTTGGAATTTTGAAATTCTGACATCAGGATCGTGATCAGCGACCCCAAAAACCCCTTAAGCACTAATAATTTTTCAAAATTCTTCTTTTGCGTCAATGATCCCGCAACTGGAAAAAAACGAGAAATATCACCCTTTGAATTTTGCCATATCTAGTTATTGTAACCTTAAAAATGAGAAAATTAAATTCTTCCCATTGCGTTTCCTTCAAGTACACGGCTAGAGTGTACGCTTCTATTTGGTTTTGAGTGGTATAAAGGACGAAAACATAGATGAAATTGCGATTAAAAAAAGAATCTTTGAAAAAAAGAAAGAAGATTCCATTCGAAAGAGCGACCTCGAAGACATGGGAATACATAGTTTTAGTTGTTTTTTTCTTTATTTTTTCTATCAGTAATATGAGCCTCTAAGTTCATGTCTCTTGACAGTGCACTTGGGCGTTAAAGGGTTAAACCTTATATTGAAGCTGATAACCGTATAAAACGTATCGTTATGCGTTTCAGCGAAAATAATATAATTGAGTACCTCCGTGGCACAACTGTAGTATTTGAGAAATATGTAATTATGCTCTTATGCTAAATTATAACCATTATCAACAAATACGCGTGAGTGTAGAGCAGGTGACTATAAATAAAGAAATTAATTGAAAAATCTGCTTTTCATTTGCTTAACGCAATAGAAATACACTATGTGCACTGCTGATTGCCGATCTTAGCAAAGGAACTTAATTTCGCCATATATGCTAGCGCCAAACTGTGATGCGGCTGATAGTCCTAGCGCCAAACCGGTCGCGCCAACGATTACAATTACTTATGGGGTAGGTACATGCCCTGTGCACTTTAAGCGATGCTTATTGTGCATAGTCTAGTCATTCCATTAGTCCTGTTTCCTTAAGAAATTTAAGGACAGTTTCTAATGGAGCGTCTGTCACTTCTTTTGGTTCTATTGTTATAGCCCCAAAGTTCGAATACCTGATAGCTGCCAGTGCTGGGCATTCGCATAATATGTGGAGGGAGAGGTTTCTTCGTCCTCTCCGCACCTTCTGCAATCGGGATCATTTTTAGTGTTGCGAAAATTCGAATTAAATAATTCGACTAATTCGATAGTTAATTAAAACTAACTAATTCGATATATCGACATCAAAATTAGTAGTATTTATTATTTAGTAGTAGTACTCCGACGGGAAACGGAATTACGAATTATTGAACTGGTATACGCCTATACCTATCGAATATGTACGATGGATGTGGTGACCTTTTTTTTTTTAGCTTTTTTGTTGAATATGCAGCCGATCGTCCCCCCCCTCAAAGGGTCAAGTAAAAACGGAAATACTCGGGGGACTGCGGTTGCCGTTGGCTGTAGTGACCTTTTTTTTAGCTTTTTTCTTTTATCTGCAGCCATCGCCCCTTTATAATTTAAATTTATAATTGTACTAATAATAATTCGAATCATTAATTCGATTTTTAAATATGAATTATTACTACGAATTCGATAGTGAAAATAATTCGATTATTCACAACACTAATCATTTTCACCCCTATTGTCGTAAGATGTCGCATGAGTGGACAGTGTCCCGTAAACAGTGGGCCGCGCCAAACTGTCCCTATCCGCCACCACCTACCTCAATACATTTTAAAATACACCTTAAATGTCTCATGTTAAACAAAATGTTTCTATTATTTATAAATGTATTCGCGGCTTGTTGTATTCTCTGCCACAACTCCTGAAAGAATTAACTTCTTTCTGATAAACTAAATCCTTAAAATTTGACCATCAGAAGTCCAGAGGGTTTACGTTAGGACTTCTCGGTGGCCAAACAAATTCACTTCCACGGCCAATCCACCGATGACGAAAATGCTCATGCAAATATTGGCGTACTGGCAAGGCAAAATGTGGTGACGCTCCGTCGTGCATAAACCACGTTTTCACTTAATGCGAGTGGTACATCTTCTAGGAACTCATTTAAATGAAGTTGGGGACTTTTTATGTACCGAGGTCCTGTTAGATTGGGTAGCAATTCAAAAGGTCCAATGACAAAATTAGAAATTACACCACAGCAAATGTTCGCATTAAAGTCATGGTGAAAATGTCTTTCTTTTACAGCATGTGGATTCTCGGAATCCCACAAATGATTGTTCCTCCAATTCAAAACTCCTGTCTAGTAAATGTCGCCTCATCGGTAAATAAAATCTTATTAAGAAATCTGAGTTTTCGGTTTGCATATTTTTGTAGAAACTGAGCAAATTGTAGGCGAGCTGGTAAACCTTGAGGCAATAACTACTGAACCGTAGTATAATGATAAGGATGGAGCATTTCTTTTTTCAAAATTCTACAAATGGACGATTGGCTTAGCCCTGTTGCCGCACTTAATCGACGAGTTTTCAGACCTGGATTTTCCGAAACACGAATTAAAATTCTATCTTCATCCACTGTGATAGTTTTCGGAGTACCAGTTACTTTTTGGGAGAAAAGATCCAGTTTCGCCTAAAAGTGATAGTAATTATTTCTGCAAAGTTTATGATTAGGTTGATTTCTTTTTGGGTAATAATTATTGTAGATATCTGCGGGCCGCCATATGTCCATTAAAGTTTGCCTGAGCAAAAATACAAATCATATAACGCATGTCGTGGCATTTTCTGACTACTAGCTAGTCCTTTCATACAAATAATAATCAAATAATTTAAAGATATGTAAATTTAGCAAATGTTGACACAAGCCTACTTAGAAAAATATGGCAATATCAGCGCCTAAAGAAATCAATAAAATACATTGAACCTTTTAAATGCAAATAACTTAAAAACCGATAGATTTAGAGACCTAAACAAGAGTATCTTTTCTCTGTGGAATTAAGCGTTCTTTTAGATTCTCGACCTGTTTTATGAGTAGATCAACAAGTAAAAAAAAGTTTTAATATATGAGCAAGATCACGTCAAGTGGACCTCCCATTTTCCACTTGATCATAAAAATTAAGTCCATATATTTTTTTCAAAGTAGTTGCTATGAAAAATTGATCCCCAAACGATTTTGAAAAATTTTAATTTTACAACAATTTTTTACAATGAAAATTTTAGGTACTTTTAATTAAAAATTAGATTTTAAATCAACTGTTAAAGATAAATTAATGAAATTTTCAGGATTTACTGTCAAATATATATATTTTAAGAAAACATTAATAACTAAAAATTATTTGTTTATTATCATATTGTTAATTAACTTTTAACTTAACAAATGAAAATTTCATTGATTTCTCGGTCAAAATTTGAAGTTTTTTTTATCAGTCACATGCGTTATTTATCTAAGTTTCAGATTCCGGAAGAAAATTTCACTGTTCGCGATTAGTTTAAACAATATGAATTTATTCATCACAGCGCGCCGGGCGCCAAGCGCTGTCAGAACAGCGCGCGGCCGAGCGTCAGACTACATTGCAGCTTCGGTTAATTATAATTACAAATAACAATTAAAAATATAATTATCAAACGAATTGTATTATTATTATTATTATTATTATTATGATTAATACAATAAATAAACTCTCTATTATTAAACAAAAACAGAAAAAACTAACTAGTAATTGAATATTAAAATTTATGAACTTCTCGTAATCTTTATTTCATTTTTTTTTAAAACTCTGTTAGTAAAAACTTTCTCATCGTCCGATACAAGTTTACATTCCAATAATACATCATCCAACGGTTTAAAATAGTGGAATTGACGAGTATTTTTTATTGTAATTGCTCGTTCAAATCGTTGATAATAATAATAATAAAATTCGTTTGATAATTATATTTTTAATTGTTATTTGTAATTATAATTAACCGAAGCTGCAATGTAGTCTGACGCTCGGCCGCGCGCTGTTCTGACAGCGCTTAGCGCCCGGCGCGCTGTGATGAATAAATTCATATTGTTTAAACTAATCGCGAGCAGTGAAATTTTCTTCCGGAATCTGAAACTTAGATAAATAACGCATGTGACTGATAAAAAAAACTTCAAATTTTGACCGAGAAATCAATGAAATTTTCATTTGTTAAGTTAAAAGTTAATTAACAATATGATAATAAACAAATAATTTTTAGTTATTA
Source organism: Aromia moschata (assembly GCA_029963805.1). Taxonomy (NCBI): domain Eukaryota; kingdom Metazoa; phylum Arthropoda; class Insecta; order Coleoptera; family Cerambycidae; genus Aromia; species Aromia moschata. The sequence continues at coordinate 119,248 of JAPWTK010000571.1, forward strand.
ATGTTTTCTTAAAATATATATATTTGACAGTAAATTCTGAAAATTTCATTAATTTATCTTTAACGGTTGATTTAAAATCTAATTTTTAATTAAAAGTACCTAAAATTTTCATTGTAAAAAAAATTGTTGTTAAAATTAAAATTTTTCAAAATCGTTTGGGGGATCAATTTTTCATAGCAACTACTTATGAAAAAAATATATGGACGTAATTTTTATGATCAAGTGAAAAATGGGGGTCCACTTGACGTGATCTTGCTCATATTTAAATAATACGGTGAAACTAGCGCCCTCTGGAAGCAACGTCAAAATAAGCCTAAAATTTGTAATTCTCACGCCAAAAAACATTAAACTACCAATTTTCAGATTTATACTATTAAGACTTTCTTAATTATTGAGAAATTTCGGAATAAAAATTAAACTTTGAACATGCTGTATCTCTTAAACCAGCGACATTGACATGTTGAGCTCTATCATAATATTTTGATGTCTAGTACCTCCAGTTTAGCGTTGGCCCATTCTTTCTGACTCTGAATATACATTTTAACGTTGTGTTTCCTGTACACATTTTTATCACAATCATTTAAACAACTCTACTGTAATGCTGATCGGTCACTAGAATTGGATGTTGCCAACTTCATAATAAAATTCCAGCCTTTCCTAATTGAGACTTTATTTGAACACACGGTAAAACAAAGTTACTTTTATTTAAAATACCAGCTATTATTTTAAATCTAGAATCTGTGTGTCTAGTAAGAACGTGTACGTTGTATTTTGTGGTAAAAAGTGTTTCTACAATTTTTTTTTGTTAGTGGAAAGTCAATAATGTCTTATTGAATGTAAACCTATTAATAGATGATCCAGTCTCCGCAGGCGTCGACTATAGCTTGGCACGTTCAAAGCATGCTTTCCACAAGATTTTTAGCATATTGCTTCGAAAGTGATTTCCATCCTCCACGAATCTTTCAGGAGATCTCTAAAGTGTAGATTTTTTCTTATGAACATGAAACTTGGCAATTCACACTTTTTCGTTAGTGTTCATGTTGGGTGATTGAGACGACCAATCCAACGTAACTATGCCATTTTACACTTCCACTGGCTGCACATTTTACTTCGGTGTATCGGGTCATTGTCCTCAAGAATTCAACCGGCGCAATTGGTTCCAAACCAGCGTTTCACACTATATGGAAATCAAACCAATAATACGCCTCTGATCCAGGAAGTCATTGACATCTTATGACTTCGAATGTCGCTGTACCTGCTTGCTAAAGAACTATTTCGACTTTCCCGTGTAGTTGACGGCTGCAGCGTGGGTTATTTTTGGCTCTTTGCAACAGTCCAGTAGGCAGAGACTTTTATGTGTTATTGAAACATATAGGGCTAGTTTTGGTGGGTTACCATGTATTTTTTTTGCGTAGAACACAATGCACGGGGTCCGTAGTGCTGAAACCGTCCGCTAATATTTTAAATTAACAATTTGTGAAAAAAAAAAAAACATTTTCACATTTTTGCTTATATCTCCGTTCCTTGGCATATTGCTATATATTTCATATAGCTTTTATATAGCATAATTATAATATCTTGAAAGTACGCTTTAAGACGAGTATTTAAAAAAAAAAATGGGCGTCAATATATATCATAGTCACAATTCCGAGAATTTCGAAGCGGCAACGCTAAAACTATATTTTATACGTCGCGTCAAAAAAGGTAGCCGCGTGGAAACATTATAAAATTGGCCCAAATTAATATTTTTCAAAATCTCAAAAAGTCTCGCAAACTTGAAGAGATTTATGATTTTTCTAGCCCAGCCCGATCAATATCGTACAATAAACAAAGAAATGGCGTCATTGTTAATTAAGGCTTGCAACAAAAATTCGATCGTTAATTATTCGAAAAGTGATTAACGGACTGAGCTGAATTTTTTTTTTTTTTGTAATTTCATAGTGCAAATAGCAGTTCCTCCAAGAAATTTCATGATCAAAGTCACACTACTTTCGAAGTAAAAAAAATAGTGAAAAACTTTTTCAATTTCAGCAGTCATTTGCAAAATTTTGGAAATTCAATAGGCTACAACTTCTTAAATGCAAATGCTATATAAAATATGCCAAGGAACGGAGATATAAGCTAAAATTTGAAAAAAAAACACGTTTTTTTTTCACAAATTGTTAATTTAAAATATTAGCGGACAGTTTCAGCTCTACGGACCCCGCAAAAAAATACATTGGGAACCGTTAAAACTAGCGCTATATGTTTCAAGAACCATTTTTGATGATTTTAGCTCCCTGCCTACTGGACTAGAATGCGAACACAGAAAAACAGCCTCAAAATGCGAGGAAGTAAGCAGAACTCGTACCGTTTAACGTACTAGTCAACACAAAGTTGAAATAAAACAATTTTTTCTCGTAATACATTTTTGCCAGACTCCCTCTACACTCGCCTAAAAAGAGCTATTCCCCATGGGTTAGAAAATATAATGTCCGTGCTCCTGCTCTTGACAGATTGTATTAAACAAAATTTATTACACGATTAAATTTGACATAGCATTTATTTTATGTAGATAATAGTTGTAGAAGTCATATCGACAATGTGTTTAATATAGTCATATATTTTTAGGAATACAAATAACAGTCTTTCACTATTTAAGCTCAATGCGATACCTTCTGAAGATACTCAAATAAAATACTTTGTGGATAAATCATATAAACTGGAGACAAACCATACGTCCAAAAGTGAGCCTAATCAGGTAACAAAATACCATTGTAATATTATGAAGAACATTTTATGTATATGTTATTTCCTCAGAATGGTGATGATATAAAAATGGAGTATCCTAAGGGTCACAAGTTAACTGAAGAAGTTGCTGTAACACATCATTGCAAATATTGTTCTTATGTGACGAGACGGAAGAGATTTGTCTCGGCATGTACTTGTTCACCAGTCTCTCAAAATAGGGACTTATGAGTGCAGTTTTTGTTCCTACAAGGCGAAACGGAAAGGCAATTTGACAGCACACATGTTGATTCATAAGGATGGTTCTGAGATCATGACTTTTGATTGCAGTTTTTGTTCCTACAGGGCAAAACGGAAAGGCACTTTAACCACACACATGTTGATTCATAATAATTCTTCCGAGTTAATGAGTTATCAATGCACACTTTGTCCCTATAAGGCGAAACAGAAAGGCAATTTAAACAAACACATGCTGATTCATAAGGAAGCTTCCGAGGTAACAATTTATGTCTGCTGTTTTTGTTCTTATAAAGCGAAACACAAAGGCCTTCTGACATCACACATGTTGATTCATAAGGATGCTTCCGAGGTAACGAGTTATGACTGCAGTTTTGTCCCTATAAGGCGAAACGGAAAAGCAACTTAACCAGACACATGCTAATCCATAAAGATGATTCCGAAGTAACGACATATGACTGCAGTTTTTGTTCCTATAAAACGAAATGCAGAGACTATTTAACGACACACATGCTGATTCATAAAGATGCCTCCGAGGTAACGACTTATCAATGCGCACTTTGTTCCTATAAGTCGAAACGGAAAGGCAATTTAAGCAAACACATGTTGTTCCATAAGGATGCTTCCGAGCTAACAACTTATGACTGCAGTTTTTGTTCTTATAAGGGGAAACGGAAAAACTATTTAACCAAACACATGTTGATTCATCAGGATGCTTCTGAGAGAACAATTTATCAGTGTGCGCATTGTTCATTTAAGACGAAACGGAAAGCATATTTGACCAAACATATGCAGTTTCACAATGATGCTGCTTAAGGAACAACTCACAAATACAAACTTTGTTTCTATCTGGCAAAACAAAAGTTAATCGACATAATATGTTGACACACCAGGATGTGATCAGTGCACTGAAAAAAATTGTAATAAGGTACACATATGTTATACAGTAAGCGGCACCCTAATGCGTACATAGCCAAATGAAGGGCAATTGATAATTTAACTTCTTTGTTCAGTAGATGTAAACATGAGGTGAGAACCAATCGCAATCCAATCGCTAGCGCAGGCGTATGAAAGGCATCCGGTTTGTCGGTAGGGCTGTTTGAGTTAAAATTTGAAATACCATTTTATATTTTATTCTGGTCTAGTGCCTGATTAGAAGAGTGCGTATCATCAATCAATATTTTCATTTACCAATGATTTTACGTATGTGTGTAAGCTAAAACACATACGCCAGCACATCTCCTTCGAATAATTGTTCGCATACTAATATAAAATATAAATTAACCAAACGACAACAAACGTCTAGCGTCTAGCCGGTACCAGGTCACGGGTGATCCTGGCCAATGAGTACTACCTGTGTAACGCGGTGAAGGTGGCAAACTTGGTCAGTAAGTCACAAAACTTTGATATGAAAGGTTTAAAGCAATCACCTTACTAACTTAGCTTGATTCTTTTTTTGATATTAAAATTTAGTTTTTAAGGAAATACAGACAAAAATTGTCTTATTATTTAATGAAAATTGATTACAGGATTTACAGTTTTATTTTATTTCTCAGCAGTAAAATTGTCTAGAAGCATGCGCGTTGTTCTTTTTCGGTTTGATTGGTCGGGCCGCCCATGACCTGGCTAGACACTAGTAGTAAATTCGCCTAACTATGACATAAACATGTATCATTTAATATGTATTTAATATCCACCTATGTACGCATTAGGTTGCCGCTTACTGTATAGGTTTATGAACATATACATTGAATCAAATAAATATTTGGTATATTTCATAAAATTTTATACGTAAATATATGAATAATATAAACAAATAAAATATAATTCATGTGTTCCTAGTATCGACATCTTGATATCTAGATCACTGTAGTAGATCCACAGAAACGTATGTCTCTACTAACTTGTTACTACTTCAGATTGATTGATAAAACAGGGTCAAAAAAATGTTTGTGCAGTACCGTGTTGCGAGAAGTGCAAATACAGTGTGTGTTAAGCCAACATCGGCCGGTTGTGAAAAAGGACAAATAGATGTGAAACAACATGTAAGACGCAACCATCTTTACGTATTGAAGGTAGTGGTAAAACAAGACCGGCCCTTAACCACCTACCACTAGTCGGTACCAGTCAACGCTTATGTTTATTCGAAGAGATGAGATAATATTATTTTAGTTTAAAATGTTGGTGTAATGCACACTTGGTAAGCAAAATAGCTAAAATCAACTATAAAACAAAATGCAGGCATATGTTCGACACCAAAACCAGAGTAGCGGCCGAGTCCTCTTTCACCTGTGGCCAAGGCATCCGAACCCTTCTTCCATACGACACGGCGATGCTAATCGCCCGTCGCGCCGAGACAAAATGCCACGCTGGACTAAAAGATTATACGTAAATTTTGGATACCTACTGTTTTTAGAAAGTGTTGGCCTATTTGGGAACACATTTTGGCAAATGAATCTTGTAATTTACGTTCAGAATTGCCGTTATGATGCCATGCTATACGACATTCTGGTATTTTTCTTCGCGTGAATAAACCGTTTTAATAAAAATTTTTAACAAGAATACTGTTTACTTCAACTACACTTCCCGCTCTGCCTAGCAACAGGTAGTGAGTGGGCGGTCTTATTTTCCCACTACCTTCGATGTGTGTGCGGTTGCTTCTTACCTGTCATCTCGCTTTGTCCTTTTTCAAAACTGGCCGATGTTGGCTTTACACAAACTGTATAAACAAATGCATTGACTCAAATGAGTATTTGGTTAGTATGTTTTATAAAATTGTATACACTCGAACCCCTCTTAAGTCACCTTCGCTTAATTCACATCCTCTCTTATTTCACCACGTTTTCCCCTATTATGTCACGAAACCGTCCCTCTTAAGTCGCCGCCTCTAAAAGTTTTAGAACTACGTTTGGAAATTGGATTCTCGCATGAATATTTTTATTGAAAAAAAAATGCTTGTGTAATACATTAAATATAGACACCTAACCTTTAAAATATTCATTCAAGTGGAAAATTGAACTTTGTCACGCACGACTGGGTATACTTACGTTGATTTTTTCGTTTAGTTGACTCATTTTTCGTTATAACAAGTGCTGTGGTATATCTCTAATGGCGGCACTTCACTTGGCGTAGCGTATTCGTATATTTGTTATATTTGCCCAAAAACGGCGATGTGTAGAGAAGCTATTCGCTATATTTGCTTTATTTGTACAAATAACGCGAATAGCTCTAACAGTAAATCCGCATTTCCGTCCACTTGTCGGTTTTCAATCACCCATCAAAGAAGTCAAATAAGGCGAATATTTGCGGTAACCGTCCACACTAAACTTGGTTCCACCAGCGCCGTGTTCGTCATGGTCTTTTAGTAACTTTGTATTTACGTAGATTTAACATGTATTGGTAATAAGAAGCATTCAGGTAATAAGCTGCTGTCGCTGTCAACACGACCGTCACTGTATTCACTGGTTCTAAATATTCAAACATATTTGGCATATTTGAGAATTTTGTACATGTGTGGATGGCATGTTTCGAATATTTGCGAATACATCAAATATTTGGACAAATACAGCGATACTCAAACACAAATACGCCACGCCAAGTGAAGTGCCACCATAAATATTTCTTTTTGCAGCTAAAACACGAAAGAGTTGAGGTTACGATCGCGACTTAAAGAGACTAAATTTCGCGACTTAAGCGAGACGATAATGCACGGATTTGGTGACTTAAGAGGGGTTCGAGTGTACATAAATTGTAACAATAAATAAATGAATAATATAAACAAATAAAATATAATTCATGTGATCCTAGTGGCAACATCTAGATATCTATATCGCAGTAGCAGATCCACAGAGACGTGCATCTCTACTAACTGGTAGAACAATTTTAGATTGATTGATAAATGATAAAACAGGGTCAAAAAAAATGTTGATGCAGTACAAGTTGTTATGTTGCAAGAAGCAGTGGCGGTGGGCTATAAGGTGCGCTGGTGCGCGCGCACTACCGACAATTTAGCATTAATGATTTTATTTAGTAATTAATGGATGCATTCTTAATTTATCGCCTTGCCGCATCCCTAGCGTTAATACCATCTCAATATTATTTGGCAGCAACGTTACGAATCCACTAGACGCTAGGTCTCTATCTCCAAGGCCACTGGTTTCCGATCGCGGCACGGGAATCGACACGCGCAATACGGAAAAGCGGGACGACCATCACGCTTCCGTGCAATACGAAAAAGCGAACGCGTATTGTTACTGCTTGCCCCTCCACAATTACGAAAAGGAGTGGGCGAATCCTATAGATATGATGTGCGGAGTTTAAGAGCGCACGAGAGTGATCGAATCGTTTGTGAATTGTTTTCGTACACAGCTGTTTTATCGCTCACGTTTTATAAATATAAACTCGGGTTTTCGGTTAGAATCTAGTTTGGAATAATGAATTCTAATCAAAACTTATTAAAAACTCCATTCTCTAGCTTGAGTTTGGAGGAAAAAGTGCAAATTAAAACTCTAGTTAAGCCCACTCCACAAATTAATTTAAAATTAGCCGTGAAAGGAAAAAATAAGCAATTTGTAAGAACATTTAATAATGACTTATTTAAAAAACATTTGTGGTTAAGTGGATGCGATGTATTGAACGCAGTGTTTTGTTTTCCGTGTGTTTTGTTTGGCGGAGAAACGGATTTAAATCACATAAACGAGAAAATAAAAAAACATGAAAATTCTGCTGGACACATGAATAATGTTTTGAATTTAGCCATGCTAGGCACTGCAAATATTGCGACAATGCTCGATTCTGCTCATCGACGAGCAGTGGCTGCACACAATGAAGCCGTTTCAAAAAACAGGTATGTTTTAAACATTATTAACTGTATTCGTTTTTGTGGAAAATTTGAACTGGCCCCTTAGGGTCCACGATGGAGGACCGTCCTCTTAAGACCTCTTTCTCTCGTTCTCTTAAGTTCTCTCGTTCCTCGACTCGTTCCTCTTAAGACCGATTCATCGTGTCCTTAAGAGGAACCGTCCTCTTAAGGACACGATGAATCGGAAACATCATCCAATACAGGCATTTTTCGTGGGTTGATTGATTTCAGTGTCGAATTAGACGAGGCTATGAAGTATCATTTACAAAACGCGGCGGCTTTTAAAGGAACTTCTAATACTATACAAAACGAGCTACTTCAGTGCATGCTTGAAGTTTGTCACGATGAAATAACCATTGAAATTAAAAAAATCCACTTTTGTTGCTATCATAGCAGACGAAACTACAGACGTTTCTACAATTTTTCAGTTGGCTTTAATATATCGTTACATGGTGGGTGGAAAGCCTGTAGAAAGATTCTGGAGTTTTTTAAAACCAGTAGGACATGATGCAGAGTGATTGGCGGAGTGTTTAAAAAGTGAACTAGACTAGATTATCGTTATTTTTATGTATGGTGCACCCCCAATCTTAGGATCACGCACCGCCACTGGCAAGAAGTACAAATATAGTAAACAAGTTTCAATATGCTCTGATAGTGTAAATGGGATATATGGTTCAGTTTACGCAACTGAACCATCTATCCCATTTACACTATTATACTGGAATAATAACTAAAACTACGGTTTTAGTTATTATTCCAGTAATTTAGTGTGAAATGATTTTGGTCCCTATTTTGCCAGATGATCTTAGTAAATAGGTGCAGAAGAGTCACTTATATGACATACATCGTCTATGTTCTTACCATAGGTCACAAAACTCTTGATTATGTCACAGGAAGATCGTAAAACACTCCTGAGGCCTGGTTTATAGATTTTCGGCCGCCAGTACATCGTATCCAATCTCGCTACCTTTACGAACTCCAGAAATTTATAAATTTCCGTAATATGGTCTTAACACATGCCCATTTATAAAATAATTGATAGGTATTAATTTATCTGATCCGCAAGAGACATTTATTACACTCAAGGTGCAGGAATTAAGGGATACAAAAAAAATCCAAACTTTTAGGTGGTTTTCAAAGAGCTGAGCTGATTGGAGCTTTCAAAATTGAAGCTCCAATTATCTAGTATTAGGATATTGAATTTAAATATTGTTATGTATTTCGCTTCAAATGATTTTATTAACAATCTACAACTCTGCGATCTCTGTTATATCCTCTGTTATATCCAAATCACAACTAGCTCTATCTTAGCAACAACACTAATATTTATAGTTTTTACATGTTCTAGGAAATTCATTTGACATCTAGCTAAACTTAATAAATATCAGCTGTCACTAATGTCACTTTTACAAATGTCACAATATTTTTATCATCAGCAATTTTTGAGTACTTAATCATAAGTAGGGCCCAGAAAGTGTGATACAATGCAAAGTTAAACTGGTTCGACTATCACGAGCACCCGCACGGTACAGGGGTACTACGGCATACTTTGAGACCCAGTGCGCGTTACTAGGCACGGTCAGTGACGTATGTATGCACGGGCAAGAAATACACTCGTATATAATTTACAATGCCCTTAAACAATATGGTTTACACTTTAATTATCATAGAGATGTATAGCGCCGACCCTGTGTTGTGTCGCACAGTTCCAACCCTAATCATATGAAAACCATAAAAAAAAATTTACGTTTCTTTTAAAAGGTTCTCGACTCGGATAATTTAATTCCCTTTAGTTTGACATATTTTCAACCCCTATATTATTATTGTTTGCTGAGTTGTCAACGTTCAAAGCAAAAAAAGTCAGTTTTGACTGGTAATCATAATGTAATATTCTTTCATAAGGTAATCAATTGCTTGGAAAATAATGAACGTATACAATTTCCATTCTAAATTGAAAATAGGTAGAAAAAAGCAAGGTTGTCAGATATATTTTCTAAAATTGCTAAGCTCACTTACAAGTATACTTCATACTTCAGTAAACTGTTAGTTCGTGACGTTCTTAGAAAGCTAGTTGGAAATATTTAAAAAAAAATACATAGATATAAATTTATTAGTTAGCATTAAAATAAAGCGTTTAAAATTGCTGGCAAAAATAATTATAAATCAAAACAACTTTATGTATATTACTATATTTAAGAAAATTTTGAAGAGCCGGCAACGCTGCTGGCCGGTGATGCCGCGAATGCAGCAGCGAATGCCGATCCATTATACTATTGGATTGCTTTGTATCTAATGCATTCCTTAAATACTTATTCGGTCCACTGTGCCATAAAATTTTTACGACGTCGTTAAAATGATTTACGACATTAGGAATTTTACTTGTTTAAGACGCCAGTGACGTGTATTTCAGCTAGGTTTATTAACAGACAATTTTTTGAGATTGGCTAAATGAGCATTATTTACAGCAAATTATATTACAAATATTAAGAGTTTTGTATGAATGCTAATTTTAATCTCCTATATTGATTTGAATGAAAAAAAATTATTTCACAATTTTCGAATTTATAAAAGATATATGCACGCCCATGGAATCATAAAGTTGCACAGCTTTTTTTTGTTGCCCAGGCGTACTTATCATTTTCAATTAAAAATAGAAGGACTATAAATAATAATAACAATTTTTGGTAATAGTGATAATGACAAACTTCAAATCAAATGTAGGAAAGGTCCACCACCTACCTCAATACATTTTAAAATACACCTTAAATGTCTCATGTTAAACAAAATGTTTATATTATTTATAAATGTATTCGCGGCTTGTTGTATTCTCTGCCACAACTCCTGAAAAGAATTACACCACAGCAAATTTTCACATTAAAGTCATGGTGAAAATGTCTTCCTTTTACAGCATGTGGATTCTCGGAATCCCACAAATGATTGTTCCTCCAATTAAAAACTCCGTCTAGTAAATGTCGCCTCATCGGTAAATAAAATCTGGGTTTTCGGTTTACATATTTTGTAGAAACTGAGCAAATTGTTAATTAGGCTAATTTCAATCTCCTATATTGATTTGAATGAAAAAAATTATTTCACAATTTTCGAATTTATAAAAGATATATGCACGTCCATGGAATCATAAGTTGCACCGCTTTTTTTGTTCCCCAGGCGTATTTATCATTTTCAATTAAAAATAGAAGTACTATACAGAAAATTAAATTAGGGTTTTGAAAACTGCAAAGTATCCTTTATAAGTTGTAGTGATTGGTTTTTGGTAAAAAAAATTTAAAACAATTAATTAGTAAAAAATTATAATCAAGGATATTTGCATAACATGGCATAACTTTGCAAATAATGGATAGTTTCAATTCGCTGCGATTTTTTTTTCGACTACTCAAAATGGTCGAAATTGTCATTTGTGCTGAAAATCAGTGTAAGTATCGGTTTTTTCGTTTTTTTAACCAAAAATGTTTTTTTTTTTTAGAATTAAACCATATTTTCATTATCACAAAACGTTAAATTGTAAATAAAATGAAAAAAAAAATTGAAAAATTAATCGCTGCGCTTTGAAACTACACTCAACATCCACATATCCGAACTCCAAATTTCCGAACTCACGATATTTCCTAACTTTTTCTCACGATATTTCCGAACTTGTACTTCCACATAACCGAACTTGTCGCTGATTGGTTGACGACAAAAAACCGCGAAATTTGAAATGAGAACAAAAATGTAAACACAATAATGCGATTGTATTCAAACATTTCGATTGTCACAGAATTCAGCAAAGAGGAAATCGCCCTCCCTCAGCAGCACACCTGAGACAAGAGTTCTTCTTTGTACAAACCAGTGAAAAACACTTCTTTCAAATGGCGTATCATAAGTACCGGTGCACTTTATTGTGTCAATCCGTCCAATCAATTTTCGTCTTTTTTTTCAGTTTTTTCAAAGTAAATTTCTTTTTTTTCCAAGAATTTCTGCCACTGACGATTTACAAATATTGTACATCTTACATAGATCAACATTTTTAACACCATTTTTTGCGTGATTTATCAAATCCAGCTTTTGCTCCAAGGTTAGCCTCTTAGCAGGCTATTTTCTCTGCAAATAAACATTACAATAATGTTTGTTTTGTATCACGGTTTTCTTAAAAATACATATTTTCTCATAATATTTCATTTCAGTTTGAAATTATTATAGGTTACGTCAACAAAATGTTCAATAAAACAAACCTTTACTTTGAATTACAAAATTATTACCTGCATCACTCTCTCCTTTGCACCTGAGATTTTTTTGTTTAGAAAAACGTTCTTTTATTAACATGTACACATGTATGTATGTATTACATTTGCATAAAAACCTCGAAAAACAAAGAAAAGCACTAGAATGAGCCAGAAAAACCCTTTGCGCATGCGCCAGCAGTTCGGTAATCCCGAGGTGACGAGAGTTCGGAAATGTGGAAGTCTGCGGAACGTAAAAGTTCGGAAATGTGGATGTTGAGTGTATCAGGATTTCTTTGGGGTTCTTTAAGGTTGAAAAGTTGCAGTGAATACCCTTTGTCTATACATTATTTTATTAACAAAGTTATGGCAAGTTATGCAAATATCCTTGATTATGCAATATTTTTTATTATTTCCTGAGTACCTAACTGATTTTTGACCAAAAAATTATTTTTTGCTTTGAATGGCGATAAGTCAACGAAAAATCATCGTATAGTTCTCGAAAGCAGGTCAAATTAAAGAGAATTAAATTATTTAAAAGAGCTTTATGGTGAAATTATCTAAAAAAAAAATATATATTAAAATCCGGGGACCATTTAAGTAAAGCAAAAAATTCGAAAAGCTTTTTTCGATAGTTTTTCCAGACACAACTATTGCTTTCGACCCTTTTAGCCGGTCAGTAAAACGTGTCATAAATTGTATCGGCAAACTGGAAGCGTCAGTCGGAAGCAAGGAAGTGGCAGATACAGAGTGACAGAAGAAAACGTTGAAATGGTTAGACAAGTGATAACGGACAATTCAAGAACATCAATTATCCATCATACGGTGGCGGGCGCGTGGCCTGGTCCTCCACGGCCTCGATATCGTCTAACCGAACCGACTGACGATACCGACAGCCGATGCTACAGCACTACATATTTATATAGTACTATAGCGGACCCAGTGTGCTTGAAGGTGGAAAAATTATGATGAAAATGAGTCCAAAATCGGTTTGCGCAGGCTGATTCTAGATTAAAAGTAGATTCAAAATTTATAAAATTTAAAATCGTAGCTGATCCCTTTCGCGTTTTCCACATTTTTGGATTTTAACCCTTTGCAATACAGTGAGTCGTATACATCAACTTTTTCTTCGAGCATTTAGCACTTTTAGAAATAAAACTATCGTAAATAAGTTTATTATATCTTGTAAATACAGTTCTTTAATAAAAAAAAAACTTGATCGACAATATTCCATTACTAAAAATTAAAATTCAATTGTTATAAAACACTTGGAAGTGATCAAAATCCAAATTGTATTTTCTCATACAAACATAAATTTTCAACTTATTTTTTAAGAAAGTATAAAAGCTCATAATAAATCTCTTTGAATTTAGTCAAATTTGAAATGTAATTTTAAAATCATAAATTATTTTTATTTGAAAAAATTTAATATTTTAAACCACTTTTAGCTTACCCTAGGGTTAACGACGAGGACGTAGTGGTAATATAACCCCATTTTTTTGTATTCTTTTTTGTATACTTTTTTTTTGTATTTTTTTGTATTGTATTTTTAAGTATTCAAATATATTACACGTTCAAATAAGTAATGAGACAATAATAAATTAAATTAGAGGTGTAAGGACGAAAATTCAGCAACTGCTTTTTGCAATCTTGGTCCATAAGACTCCTCGTGAATATTATTTATTTTATAGGATTCCCAGGTATTTAAAAATTTGCGATGAACAGCTTCGCCACTTTGTTCTGACCAAAACACTATTGCCATTATAGCCTTCTACTCAGGTCTAGTAACAACCCCCTAAAATATGGCGTGGGTCACATGCCTCCTTACGGAAATACGAGCATGTCAATTTCCACCGGTCGATCTCTACATTATTCAAAGATGTTATCCACCATCTTCTGTGCTTGAGTTTATTCTATTTTTTGAGTAAAAGATAACCACAACTTATTATAAAAGCAGTTAAAGCTGTCGTACTTTCGTCCATTTTTAAAAACTACTCGTCACAGCTACTCGTCTTCCGAGTTGCACTTCCCGAAAAAAATTTCTTTTAAAGTAGGCGCGTAATGTACCATACAATTTACTTGAACTCGGACAAGTACTAGCCAAGTTTATTTCAAGTCAAGTTACTTGGATACCGGCGCGTAGTGAGTAGCCGGCTTAAGGCCAGCGTGCTCTACGCATCATCAAAGTTTACAGAATAAATTTACAGTTTATTTATTCTGTAAACTTTGCTATAATTGTAGGGAGCCCATATCGTCGGTTCGGAAGAAAAGAATTACAACTCAAAAATTGTCTTTTTACAGGAGAATCAATTTAAACATATTGAATTAAATAATTCTTCATTAGTTAATTATAAATCCACAAAAAAAATACTATTTTTTAATTATTATTAGCACTAAAATATGATTTATCATAGGAGTATTTTGGTTTTTGGAATAGTTTGGCTCGCGGCGAACTGAAATGTAACGGTATTTTTTGGGAATACTTATAGAATATTGCACATATCCTTGTGTTACGTGCTGCCATATTTTGGTCATAAGAAGTCGAGATTTACGTATAACTATTTTTTTTAGAAAATAGGCATCTTTTTTTAGTGGCAATATGGAAGAAACAGAAAAACCACTTTTTTTGAGATGTAACCCTTTTCTTCCAAACCGACGATATATCTATAAGGACTATATGGGTAATCCCTGCCACTTTTAACTATTTTGTGTGAATCAAACACCTCTTTCTCGTTTGACCTTGCAACAGGAAACTGAGCTTTACTGCGCATGTCAGTAAATTAAACTGGGGACGTTCGTTCAATATCAAGGATTTGACGATTTTCAAGCATGCCTATTAACGATCAATCACCAGCTCCCAAAGAGAGAGAAATATACAGTGTTTGTAGATATATGAGGGAGCCTCAAGTGAAATGAGAGCCTCGAGTTTGGTGAAGTGAAATGAACTGAAATGAAATGAAAACTAAGAAACACCTAAAAACGAAGTTAGGATTATTTTTTTGTTTTAGTTATAGATTATATAAAAAACTATGCAAAGCCAATAATTGTGAAGATATATGGTATATTTTCACATAAAACTAATGACTAGAGAATGATCTTTCTTCTGATAAAATCGTGCACGAGACGCTAACACTGAAAAAAATTGTAGATATCCATTGTGGAGCCCAAATTAGATTGCTATGGACTCAAATATTTGGAAAACCACATTTTGATTAACTTTTTTTTAGAAACCTAGCAACTGTAACCTCACTTTTATCACAGTCTTAAGTGAAATGAGAAATTGATCATATGGTATTTTTAGTTTCAGTAGGAACTGCTATCCTCAAAATGAGATGGCATAATAAAACGCTCATTTTTAAACTGAAATGAAATAAACTGATATTTCAAGTAAAAGAAACACAGCATACCTGTATATCTATAACTAAAATAAAAAATCATACTCAACTCCGTTTTTAGGTGTTTCTTCATTTTCATTTCTATTTCAGTTCATTTAACCTCAAACTCAAATTGAAATGAAATATTGGGTAAAAGAATAACACAGCATTTGTTGTCAAACTTTTGACAAGTGACTGACACAGTTGTAAAATAATGGTTGTCACCACGATACACATACAACGGTATGCTGATTTCTCGACTCATTTTGGACCCGCTCGCGCCTCTACGTCATCTTGGAGGCCAAATCCGCCATTATCTCGTTTAACGCCGTATATTTTAAATGTTCGCTTGTATTGTTTTCTGTCTACAGTTAATATATCGGTTTGTTTTGTGTATGTTGTGAGTGTTAGAATTAGTAACTATTAAAATTAAGATTATTAAAATATATTGTGTATCGTTATTCGTAATATATATTATCGTATATATCTTATAATCGTAATATATATTATATTCGTAACTAGCGACCCGCCCCGGCTTCGCACGGTGTTTACTACATCACATTAGAAACCTCTAAAATTATCAGTGTTTCTCTACTATATTATGCATGTATTATACATATAAACCTTCCTCTTGAATCACTATCTATTAAAAAAACCGCATCAAAATCCGTTGCGTAGTTTTAAAGATCTAAGCATACATAGGGACAGACAGCGGGAAGCGACTTTGTTTTATACTATGGTATGATTATGATGTTATGATATATATTCTCAAATTACAAGAAATAATTTGTTATGTGTTTTCATATGCAATTGGTCACTTTTAATACGATATAAAAATTTGTGCATTAGTATACAGTGTTAATCTTTGAGTGGGGGTCATATTTATAGGGGTGGCATCTTTCAACTATAGGAACACGAAAATACAGTTTTTTTTTTGTTATAAAAAATTAAATTTAATTTGAAGTTACGTTGTAATAACTTCATGTTATCTTATCACCGCACTAGTTTAATACCATGGCAACACTCTCCACCGATCAGATGGACATACAACGAAATCTAGCCCAGTATGGCGCCGAAATTACATTCTAAACCGTCAATTTAAAAAAAAATCATAACTCGGCCATTTTTGGTATTAAAAAAAAATAAAATCGGATTTGTATCCCTAACAACTAGTATTATTATCCATATAAATATGACCCCTACTATATAACCCCCACTTAAAGATTCACCCTGTTAATGTTTATGTGAGTAGTACCTAATACATAATATTAGGTACTACTACGACTAATATAATTATTACATATTATTAACGCCTATTATGCCTCCGTTGAAGTAAACCGTAAACTTATTTAGTTGTCAAATAATGAAATAATACCTAAATAACCGTTTTATATACTTGAATTATTTTCTAAAATTAAATTATATATATTATATAAATAATTAGTAATATAATTACGGCAATAAATTGCTTTAGTAATTAGTATACGAAATAGTCTAAATGAATTTAATTTGAAAGAAACAATAAAGGCCTGTTTATTCTATGGTTAGAACACGTAACATTTCATAGGTATTACGTATTAACCAAAATTTCCTTTAAAATTCCCCAAAAACTGCGAATATTGTATTTCAAAACATCTCCTCTATACGCGCCGACTCTCCAAGGTGACGTCATACGCTGCGGGGAGAGGGATTCGACCTGCGCAAGAACATACCGTTATAAGTGTATCGTGGGTTGTCACATGGAATAGCTGTAATGGAACAGCCTTGCCAATTAAATATAGTTATAAATTTAAGATTGAGAATACGTCTTTTTTTGGTGGCCAACTGTGATTTTTTTTTTATGGGTCGTTATGTATAATATATAATAATTAATATATAATAAGCTATTTAAAAATTAAACCCACACTCCACAAACAATTAGAGTCACCACTCCAAACACAAAGGTACGCGAAACAATTTGCCTTTCTTCCTTAAAAAACTTCTCATCTACAAAATCACTCTGTGGGCACCGAGATTTAGAACTAGAGATGGGAATTTTAGTTCACTTCGATGAACTAGTTCATATGGTCTCATTCATAGATAAAAGGTCTCATTCCCCAAAGTGAATAGTTCGTTCGAACTATGCATTTAGTTCAGTTAGTTCGCGACTGTCGTACTGAACTATCGACATAAAAGACAAAGTGAATAATATATTATTCTCTTTCATCAACACTCCGATAAGCGTATTCCCAAATTGGTTCTAACGGAAATAATTAAAAATATATTGAACAGTATAGAGTAATTAAAAAATATTGACACTATACAAAAATTAGATAAGGTGTCAAAGTAAAAATTAAAACTAAATAATAAAGTATATAACAAAAATTATTAAAAAAATGTATACCTATTTAAAAAAAAAAGATACAAAACTAGAAATAAATTCTAAATACGATTTGGTTAAATAAATATATGGGAAAAAAGATTCAGATTTATTATTTACATTTTTTATTAATAGACGGCAATGGAATGAAGTGTTCCGATTCAGGCCATCCAGACGAACAGTGAACTGAAAAGTAAACAGTTCGCCATGAAACCGTATTTGAGATTCGAGGTTTAGTTCGTGGCGAACTATTCGATGTTTAGTTCGTGGCGAACTATTCGAGGTTTAGTTCGTGGCGAACTATTCACTTCGACGTAGGGGAATAATTCATTTCGTTCACTTAACTGAATTGAACTAGTCGTTCGCGAACTACCCATCTCTATTTAGCTGAAAATGTCGGTGTCTGTGGGTTACAGGCACTGACTGACATTTTAACCAAAAAACTGTGGATGCATTTCATCTTTCTTTTCATTGAAAAAAACACAAACACAAAATATTTAAGTAGATTATAAACAAGAAGAATTACTTCTGATCAGTGTCATTCGTTAAAAATGACAGAACAGAGAGTGTGTAAACTTTGCCTCAAAGCATCCACCGATTTCCAAGTGATCGAAAAGATTACACGAAAAAATACTGGATGTTCTGCTGTTAAAAATAGTAAGTGTTTTGCAAAGTTTGCAAGACATAGGCATCTGATTCTGAAATAATTCACATATGTAGATTTAAGTTAGATATTATGCTTCAGTTAGTTAGTGTTTGGCCTCGTAATGAAACGTGTTTTCACAAGAGAAATTTGTTTTTCAGGATTTTTCATTAAACGAAGACTACGTAATATGTGAAAGTTGTGCAGACAGTATTAACACGTTTTTCAAATTTAAAACCGGCTGTTTATACATACAAAATCGTCCGACCCCCTGCATCAAGTCTATGAACGATATGGAAGTAGATACAAAAGAAATTGCGTACATAAAGGAAAATTCAGGTCCTGATACCTTAAGGAATTCTGAAAATGTCACATGCCAACTCTGTTTAAAAAGGGATCGATGTCTTGATTTGAATGTATTGAACGAAAATTTTGGTGAAGATATAACTGCTAAATGTATTCCAGAACTTGTAAGTAAAGAATGTTATTTTTTTTTTAATTCAGAGGAATGTTATTGTGAGAGTAATCAATTTAACATAATAAAGAAAAAAACCAAGAAATGCAAAAATATCAAAGACCAACATAGTTAATCGCAAACATTGAAATATGTTTCATTTTCAAACCGATATAAAAATTGGTTTTATATTCTGACACAGCATTAGGAGGACCACAAAATCATAACTATGCACATTACATGCTGCGCATTGCCCTCAGTAGGTAGATGGGTTAGTCGGATCTCTAACGTTCTTGAGTGAGTATCGATGGTCCAGAGATGTATTTAAAAATTATGTTTTATAGGACTACTGCGAATGAATAATGCGAATATAAATTACTGTTCATCTCAAGAATATCGAGTGATTTTTCTGGTCGTCCTAATGCTGTGATTCTGGTATGGTATTAACTGCATGCACAGTGTTTTTTTACTTTTAATATTGTCAATTATTTTAATCTAAATTTTACGTTCTATGTTATCACTTGATCTTGAAAGCAAAATGTCTATTATTTCTTGTGTATCCATCTTTGTCTCTTCTGTGAATAGTATGAGCAGACGAGAGCTGAAGATCTGAAATTAATCTCGAACGATTCATACATCCATTCGAATACAAGAATCAAACCACAAGTAGCATAGTTCAACTCAACTTAAAACCAAGTTTTTGATCTGAAAATGCTCTGGATGGATCTTCTGAGAACGGTTTAAGTTATTGAGGTGTTAAAAAGAGTGTCATAGATTTTTTTGTCGCTAATGTCCAATCCACAGAACAACTAGACCAAGCCATATGGACGAATTGACGTCGATGAGTATGCCTTCAGTCATACTCATTAGGCGTTTATAGAGTTACACGTTGAACATGTCTCATTATTTTGCAAATTTACTTTTTATAAGGCAAAACATTTTCAGTAAACTGGTGAAAGCAAAACTGAATCTTTACGCAACCTGAAATGAAAAGTTGTGAATCCTTGTTAACATACATTGTCTTATTTAAAATAAATATATCCAGGGTAATTGATTGAAACGATTCGTTAAAACTATTAGGGCTTGTAGAAGTAACTGATTTTTGAAAACGCGGACTTTGGCTAATAGGTTGGCAGACTTGAAAAAAATATTTTCAAGATGCACTTCCGGTTATACCATCAACTTCCTTATTTGAAATGGAATAGTAACTTTTTTTTAGTGCATACCTATTTAGATTTTGCACTTTATTTTACGTAGATTTTCATGAGATTTATCTATACATATCTTTTACCGTTTTTGAGTAGTTTCCAGTTTTTTAAAATATTGTTCATTAGTACCATAACATTTTAATCTTTTTGTAGTGGTCATTAATTAAGTGTTGGCACTGTGGTTACTGGAACCCTAAATAATGCAACAATGCTTAATTATTAAACACAAAATATGTGTTTTAATTAATAATACCGATTAAAAATTAAGAAAACACGAAAACACTAGGAACTATCATCATTATAAGTAACATTAGCATCGTTAGTAGTATCATTTTCCCAACATGGTACTGAGAGATCAAAAGAGTTTTTAGAATTCATAAGCAAGTTTTTAAAAAATGCTAAATAACTAAAAAACTAATAAATATAGGTAAAGGGAATGCTAATACAGATCGATGCAGAAATTATCTCTACAGCAAAATGTAAAGTAAAATATGGGGTACTGTATTTAAAAAAAAATGAGTTTGAATTCTATTTTATTTCATAAAATTACCATTACAAAAAAGATTCAAATGTTTTCGAGCTAATGACCATTTCAAAAAAAATCAAAATAACTCAAAAACGGCAAAAGATAAGTTAGGGAAATTTAATGAAAATTTACTTAAATAGACGTGTAGAGTTGAAATATGGAATAACACCATTCCATTTAAGTAAGTATAATCGGAAGTGCACCCATCTTGAAAATATTTTCATCAAATTCTTCATAGGCCTATTAGCCAAAGTCCAAATTTTCAAAAATCAATAATTCCTAGATGCCCTAATACTTTTAATGCATGGTTTCGATCAATCACCCTATATAATGGCCTCATTTTTTGCGCATTTTTTTTTCACAAATATTGAAGGAAATAGATAGGGTGGATAATTTCTCAATCGATTACCCTGTACAGTTATTAGTTATTCTCAAAAGGTGTACAGTAGATGTAAAAGTGAAACATATTTTTTTATTATTATCTATTAAGAAGAGTGGCCAAATATTTGCTAATTATTGCATATGATGATTGATGTTATAATGGACTGAATACTTCTTGCAAGAAATTTTTGTTGTAAAAATGTACACAATTGAAAATGTTATCATACCTAGATTAACATGCGTGTATCTTCATCGCTAGTAGACATTTCTCGTTCTGCACTGCGACCAGTGTCACATCATATTCAGGTGGGCGTGCAGACCGCTTTACAGTTTGCAATTTTTCTTGCGCGTCAATAAGTTACTATTGCCTTGAATGCCAATAAGTTACTATCGCCTGTTGCTAGATATTGAATTAATGGCGCAAATAATACATCAGCTCCATCATCGTAAACATTTTCGATGAAAATATCACTTGATGATGAGTTACTTGATTCACTTCAAGTGTTATCACTTGAATCATTATCATTATCATCTGGATAGGATGATTCCATTACAAAAAAAAAACAAACATTTTTTTATAGCTCGTCTTGGTTTGATTAAAAAAAAATATGCTTTAATTAATATGTACACTTAGTAAACAATGATATTAGACAAAATACTGCTATCAATTCATTCTTATATGTACATTTTTTATTTACGTACGTATGGAGTGTTTATACACTCATACATATGCGTGTATTGAAGATTGCCAAAGCTACGAATAATTATTCTCCAAAACCCGAAGCGAGACGAATGCACTCTAGTGTAGCATTTCAAAATTAATCTGTTCCAATTAAGCACCAGCATAATGCGGCACCAAGTCGCACTATGCTCTCGTAATTGGAAAACTACGCATCAGAGTTCGGACATCACTGGTTTTAACTTTGATTGACCCGTAAAATAAATATGAAAATATGTTCATCGGATGTAAATCCTATGCTTTAATTAGTGACAGTTTTTTAATATGTTTGTATAACTGAACATATTTTAATATCATGCAATTATCGTTTTAGTAATAATTATCTGACAAAACAAGGTACACTGTTCTTCAACGATAATATTTGATCTTGTCTATCATAGTGGTGAAAACATCCCATGAACAGAAACTATTCAATCCCAGTAGCAACCGCGCATGCGTATCTTGTACACTCGAACCCCTCTTATTTCACCTTCGCTTAATTCACATCCTCTGTTATTTCACCACGTTTCCCCCTATTAGGTCGCGAAACCGTCCCGGTTAAGTCGCCGCCTGTAAAAGTTTTAGAACTACGTTTGGAAATTGGATTCTCGCATGAATATGTACAATTTTTATTGAAAAAATGATGGTGTAATACATTTATTGATTTAAAATAGGTTAGGCGTCTTTTAAAAATATTTAATCTTTAAAATATTCATTCAAGTGGAAAATTGAACTTTGTCACGCACGACTGGGTATACTTACATTGATTTTTCGTTCAGTTGGCTCATTTTTCGTTATAACAAGTGCTGTGGTATATCTCTAAATATTTCTTTTTGCAGTTAAAACACAAAAAAAGTTTAGGTTATGATCGCGACTTAAGAGAGGCAACATTTCGCGACTTAAGCGAGGTAATGATGCACGGATTTGGCGACTTAAGAGGGGTTCCAGTGTAAATTCACGAATTAAATACCTAATCTAGAGAGCCTCAAGGGAGAGAGTTGCCAACTGCTGCGGGCTGATTGGCCCGTGGATGTTTCTCTTAACTCGGCGTGCGGTTTTGCCTGACGACGTGCAGCAGTTGGCAACTCTCTCCCTCGAAGCTCTCTAAACTAATCCATTCATAAGAACCATTCAATGTTAACACTATGTATGTCCAAACTCTGGTTATAATTAATGATTTCGTTTCTTTTTAGGATATCAAATTCACAAGGGATCCAAAAATATGTTTATCCTGTCAAACATCTTTGGTAAACTACTATCAATTTTTGACCAAATTCTTAGCAAAACAAGAAAACACAGTGGAATGTCATGATCGAGAGACATGTTTGACTATTAAGTCAGAGGAGCTCGATATTAAAACGGAGGAGGAAGAATATGACTGGTAACTTTTCCTCCATCAATAAACTGTTGAGTCTTTTTGTACTTGCTAAAGCACAGTAAAATATACACATGAAACAGTGTTTTTGGGTAGACATTAAATTTCTGATAAAATGGCAACTACTCACAATAATACTTGTAACTTCTGTATAGTTGAAATTTAACTATGGTTCTTAGACAATAACTTAAAGTTAAGGATGAGATGAGAAAGTTTTAACAAAGTCAAGTTAGAATGTCAGTTTGTGAGAAGTAAAAATAATATAGTCTGTCCATAAAGTAATATCTCCTCTTCTCTTAACTTTTATGGCGAATTGGCGATGGGGGTTACCTTCATGTACAGACTGTGTAGAGAAATAGTACAGTTACTTCATGGAAAGACCAATGCATACATAAACTTTTTTATATAAATTCTAAAAATTCTATCACGTGTTAAAATCCTGCTACAAAAAAATTGGAACACCCTGTTGGAACACAATTGGAATTTGGGCAATATGCTATAGGGAAAATCTTCCTCTAATGTAATTGAGGCATCTTGTTATACTGCAAATATCACTGAAAACTACATCTGATTACAGTTCCAAATCCATGTTGTGCCTTTTAATGCTTAGGAAGCCACTCTCAAGTCTTTTTTTTTTCTACTAATGCTCCACAAATCTTTCAAGAGAGCTCTAATGTGTAGATTTTTTCTAACGAACATGAAACTTGTAAGTCTACACATTTTTGATAGGGTTCGCATCGGGTGATTGGGACAATCAATCCAAGGTGACTGCCATTTTGCGCTTCCATTGGCTGCACATTTTACTCCGATATATCAGGTCATTGTCCTCAAGAATTCAATCGGCGCTGTTGGTATTAAACCAGCCTGTCACACGATGTGGGTACCAAACCAATAATTCGCCCATGACCCAAGAAGTCATCAACATTTTATGACTCCGAATGTCGCTGTACCTGCTTGCTAAAGAACGATTTCAACTTTTCCTTGTATTTAGCAGCTGCAGCGTGGGTTATTTTTGGTTCTTTGAAATGCAAATACCGAACAACAACAAAACGCGAGGTGTAAGCAGAACTCATAGCGTTTGACGTACTAGTCGACGCAAAGTTGAAATAAAACTATTTTTTCCCATACTGCATTTTCAACAAAAACTCTTAAAGATTTATTTCCCACAGTTTAGAAATGTA
This sequence comes from Aromia moschata, assembly GCA_029963805.1. Classification (NCBI taxonomy): domain Eukaryota; kingdom Metazoa; phylum Arthropoda; class Insecta; order Coleoptera; family Cerambycidae; genus Aromia; species Aromia moschata. The sequence goes on from JAPWTK010000571.1 coordinate 143,509, forward strand.
CATGCTCCTGCTCTTGACAGATTGTATTAAATTAGATTTATTGGACAATTAAATTCGACGTTTGTTTGATATGCAGGGTAAGTAAGAAAGAATGGGACAAGACTAAACTGGAGATACTAGACACCAAAATATTATGATTGAGCTCAACATGCCTCATACCAATGTCTCTAGTTTAAGGGGACTAGGGAGGGTTGAAAATACAAAAATTAGCTCGTGTTTAATGGTTTATAACAAAGCCGCGAATAAATATAAAACTTTTTTATTGTTAAGGGTATTAATTATAACATTATACAATGAGAACATTCATTTAAAGTCGTTCCCAGAACAATAATATCGGCGTCCCAATGTAATAAGGAAAACTGTCGAATCCACTGTTTTACCGCGATTCCAGTCAAACAGATAAAGGTTTTGGCAAATTCTAAAAAATATTTCTTCTGCTTAGGCTTCCCTCTATTGATTATACCTAACAAATTAAAAACAAAAATAAAATTCACAAAATGGCGTCCAGAAAACAAAAAAAAAAATGGAAAAATGCGAGTTATTTGTTATTATAAAATTGTGGCAATATTTTTTTTTTCAATCTGATTTTAGGTATAATTCATGCGTTATAGTGTTTTACAACTCCTGTATAAATTTCAAGTTGATATCTTTCGCGGTTCTAGAGATATCGTGGTAAAATCATCAAAAAATGTCGTTTCGAGAAAATCTCATTCAATGTTTCCGGTCCAATATTTTTGTTAGAACAGTCGTACGGAAACAGAAACATTTCGACTTCGTCACACTACGTTTTACGCTCTCTTGACCTCAATTTTGGGAATTTTTCAAAAAACAAACGGGAAGATATTCCTAAAGGATCACAGTATCGGAATATGCAAAAAACCGAAAATCGATTTTTTTTCGAAATTTCAACCCTCCCTTAAGAAGATTTTGCCAGTATTCATCTGAAAATTGGCAGTTTTATTTTTTTGGTGTGAGAATTAAGAATTTTAAGCTTATTTTACGTTGCTCTTAGAGGGCGCTAATTTCACCATATTATTTTGGTAAATTAAAACATATTTTTTTATCTGTTGAGTCATGCGTAAAACAAGTCGAGAATCTAAAAGAACACTCAATTCTACAGAGAAAAGGTACTCTTGTTTAAGTCGTCTAATATTTTGTTATGATTTTTTTTATTCTTGAAAGATGAAAAGATACGGTGAAGCAATCAAAGCAACAGTAACTAACAATAACAATTATTGGTAATAGTGATAATGACAAACTTGAAATCAAATGTTGAAAGTGCCCACCTTAACCTACCTCAAATACATTTTAAAAAACACCTTCTTAAATGTCTCTAAATGTTAAACAAAATTTCCCTATTATTTTTAAATGTATTCGCGGCTTCTTGTATTCTCTGCCGCAACTCCTGAAGAGAATTAACTTCGTCATGATAAACTAAATCCTTCAAATTTGATCATATAGAGAAGTCCAAAGGGTTTAGGTCTGGGCTTCTCACACCAAAAAAAACATAAAATCACCAATTTTCAGATTTGTGCTATCAAAACTTTCTCAGTTATTGAGAAATTTCAGAATAAAATTGAAACTTTGAATACGCTGTATATCTTAAACCAACGACATTGGTATAAGGCATGTTGAGCTCAATCAAAATAATTTAATGATATGTAAATTTGACAAATGTTGACACAAGCCTACTTAAAAAAATATATAGCAATATCAGAGCCTGAAAAAAAAATCAACAAAATACATTGAACCTTTTAAATGCAAAAAACTTAAAAACCGATAGATTTAGACGATCTAAACAAGCGTACCTTTTCTTTTCTCTGTAGAATTGAGCGTTCTTTTAGATTCTCGACTTGTTTTACGCATGGCTCAGCATATAAAAAAAAATATGTTTTATTTTACCTAAATAATACGGTGAAACGAGCGCCCTCTAGGATCAACGTCAAAATAAGCTTAAAAATTCATCATTCTCACACCAAAAAAACATAAAACTACGAAATTTCAGATTTATACTATCAAAACTTTCTGAATTATCGAGAAATTTCAGAATAAAATTTAACCTTTGACCCGCTGGATCTCTTAAACCAGCGACATTGGTAGTGGTGTCTAGTATCTCCAATTTCGTCTTGTCCCATTCTTTCTGACTCACCCTGTATAACTAATAATTTTAAAAGGCATATCGACAATATGTTTAATACAGCCATATATGTTTTAGGAATACAAATAACAGTCTTTCACTATTTCATCTCAATGCGATACCTTCTGAAGATACTCAAATGAAATACTTTGTGGATAAATCATATAAACAGGAGACAAGTCATACTTCCATCAAAAGTGAGCCTAATAAGGTAACAAAATACCGTCGTAGTATTATGAAGAAAATTTATATATATGTATGTTATTTCCTCAGAATGGTGGTGAAATAAAAGTGGAATATATCGAGGGTCACAAATTAACTGAAGACGTGGCTGTAACACGTTATCATTGCGAGCATTGTTCTTATGTGACGAAATGGGAGAGAGATTTGTCCCGCCATGTACTTAGTCACCAGAAGTCTCTCAAAATAAGGACTTATCAGTGCAGTTTTTGTTCCTATAAGGCGAAACAGAAAGGCAATTTGACGGCACACATGTTGATTCACAAGGATGATTCCGAAGTAACAACATATGACTGCAGTTTTTGTTCCTATAAAACGAAACGCAAATACTATTTAAAAACACACATGCTGATTCATAAGAAAGCTTCCAAGTTAACAATGTATGGCTGCAGTTTTTGTTCTTATAAAGCGAAACAGAAAGGCCTATTGATATCACACATGTTGATTCATAAGGACGCTTCCGAGGTGACGAGTTATGACTGCAGACTTTGTTCCTATAAGGCCAAACGGAAAGCCTATTTAACCAGACACATGCTGATTCATAAAGATGATTCCGAAGTAACAACATATGACTGCAGTTTTTGTTCCTATAAAACGAAATTCAAAGCCTATTTAAATACACACATGCTGATTCATAAAGATGCTTCCGAGGTGACGACTTATCAATGCGCACATTGTCCCTATAAGGCGAAACAAAAAAGCCATTTAAAATACCACATATTGATTCATAAGGATGTTTCCGAGGTAACGAGTTATGACTGCAGATTTTGTTCCTATAAGGCCAAACGGAAAGCCTATTTAACCAGACACATGCTGATTCATAAAGATGATTCCGAAGTAACAACATATGACTGCAGTTTTTGTTCCTATAAAACGAAATTCAAAGCCTATTTAAATACACACATGCTGATTCATAAAGATGCTTCCGAGGTGACGACTTATCAATGTGCACATTGTCCCTATAAGGCGAAACAAAAAAGCCATTTAAAATACCACATATTGATTCATAAGGATGTTTCCGAGGTAACAACTTATGACTGCAGTTTTTGTTCTTATAAAGGGAAACACAAAGACCTTTTGACATCACACATGTTGATTCATAAGGATGCTTCCGAGGTAACGACTTATGACTGCAGATTTTGTTCCTATAAGGCCAAACGGAAAAGCCGTTTAACCAGACACATGCTGATTCATAAAGATGATTCCGAAGTAACAACATATGACTGCAGTTTTTGTTCCTACAAGGCGAAACAAAAATGCGATTTAACCAGACATTTGTTAGTTCATAAGGATGCTTCCGAAATAACAACATATGACTGCAGTTTTTGTTCCTATAAAACGAAACGCAAATACTATTTAAATACACACATGCTGATTCATAAAGATGCTTCCGAGGTGACGACTTATCAATGCGCACTTTGTCCCTTTAAGACGAGAAGGAAAGACCATTTAAACAGACACAAATTGATTCATTAGGATGCTTCCGAGGTAACAACTTATGACTGCAGTTTTTGTTCTTATAAAGGGAAACACAAAGACCTTTTGACATCACACATGTTGATTCATAAGGATGCTTCCGAGGTAACGACTTATGACTGCAGATTTTGTTCCTATAAGGCCAAACGGAAAAGCCGTTTAACCAGACACATGCTGATTCATAAAGATGATTCCGAAGTAACAACATATGACTGCAGTTTTTGTTCCTACAAGGCGAAACAAAAATGCGATTTAACCAGACATTTGTTAGTTCATAAGGATGCTTCCGAAATAACAACATATGACTGCAGTTTTTGTTCCTATAAAACGAAACGCAAATACTATTTAAATACACACATGCTGATTCATAAAGATGCTTCCGAGGTGACGACTTATCAATGCGCACTTTGTCCCTTTAAGACGAAAAGGAAAGACCATTTAAACAGACACAAATTGATTCATTAGGATGTTTCCGAGGTAACAACCTATGACTGCAGTTTTTGTTCCTACAAGACTAAACGCAGGTATGATTTAACCTCACACATGCTGACTCATAAGGATGCTTCAGAGAGAACTGTTTATCAGCGTGCGCATTGTTCGTTTAAGACGAAACGGAAAACATATTTAACCAAACATGCGAAGTTTCACAATGATGCTTCCTAGGGAAAAACTTACAACTACAAACTTTGTTTCTATAAGGCAAAACACAAAAGTTACTCGACCAGTAATATCAGAATGTGATCAGTGCACTGAAAATTTTTTTAATGAAGTACACATTGGTTATATAGGTATACAGGGTGAGTCAAAGTTAAACCGCCAAACGTTCAGGGTCGATGTGTCAGGTCAAAATAAGACTTTTTTTTCATTTATCAATTTTTCTTGGCATTTATTACAAAACGGGTAAGGTTTGAGAATTCACAAAATATGCTCGAAATGACTGCCACCATATTCAATGCAAAGCTCACACCTACGGACGACAGACTGAGCTGCTGCACGGCACTCTGCTAGTGTGATCTCCCGGGCGGCTTGAAAAATCCTTTCCTGGGTTTTTTTGTGGACGTCAAACTTTGACAGCCTTTGACATTTTTTCTAGTGAATTTATTAATGGAGTTGTAGGGCAGTTTAAGTTCGTTTGTGCATATTTTTAATCAGAATCATGCCAAATGCAGCCGAATACGTGGATATTGTGTTTGTTTATGGGTACTGTAATGGCAATGCGCGCGCTGCAAAAGTTCAGTAAACTCAACTGAATCAACTCCCGTAAATTCCCACGAAGGAGATTGCCTGACAGATCAGTGTTTTCCTGTACTTTTCAAGGTCTAAGAGAAACAGGATCACTTCACTGCGGTCATGAGCAGATGGAATTTTCGCACCTCTTCAAACTGAAAGAAGAACAGAACAGATCTTGGAGCACTTCGATGAAACGCCTACTAGCAGCACGCGGATATGTTCTTTGCAATTAGGATATACGCAGACCATTGTGAACAGGACTTTGAAGGCAGACTGTCGTCATCCATATCATCTGCATAAAGTTCAGAATTTGTTACCTGATGACCTGCCGCGAAGAAGAGTATTTTCGGAATGGTTCTTGCAGCAAACAACAATAGATGCTTTTTTCCACTCGGATGGTGATTTGGATCGACGAAGCAAATTTCACCCGCGCTGGTATCTTTAATCAGCATAATGCTCACATTTGGCAGCACGAAAATCCTCATGCCGTACGAGAGAGCCATTTTCAATATCAATTTTTCGTGCAACGTTTGGATGGGATTGTGCAACGACTCATCGGTCCAATTTTTCTGCCTACATGCCTAATTGGTAAAGCTTTTTCTTCATTTTTTTGGAAAATGATTTTCAACCAATCTTAGACGACATGTCTTTACATGATAGAGTAAACAGATGGTTCCAATTAGATGGATGTCGATGGTTCCAATTAGATGGATGTCCAGCCCATTACATTCTATCGGTCCAGCGATGGTTTCACTCGACTATTTTCCGGGAAGGTGGATCGGTCGCGGTAGAGACTGCCCCCGCCCTTGGTCTGTGCGCTCTCCGGACATGACTCCTTTGGACTTTTTTGTTTGGCGTACAATGAAGGAAAAGGTTTATGCGGAGCCCGTCAACGACGAAGCTGCCCTCCAGGAAAGGATTATTCAAGCAGCCCGGGAGATGACACTAGCAGAGTGCCGTGCAGCAGCTCAGTCTGTCGTCCGTAGATGTAAGCTTTGCATTGAATATGGTGGCAGTCATTTCGAGCAGTTTTTGTAAATTTTCAAACCTTATCCGTTTTGTAATAAATGCCACGAAACGAGACGCGTTTTTCTTTATTTTTTTCCTTTTCGCTCTAGCTCGGAGGGGGGTGCATTTTTGGGAAAAATTTATAGATGAAAAAAAGTCTTATTTTAAGGGGGCCGCCTACATTAGGAGGCCAAAATCAAGCACTTTTTCGTGAATTTTTTTACAAAGAAACTACACAATGGATTGTTTTGAAATTTTTACTGTTTATTATGTATATCGAAAGGTTTACAAAAATTTTTTTTTTAAATTTCATGTTTAAATAAAATTCATTTCATATGTTTTGTTTAAACAAAAAAATTGATTTTTTTTTTGAAAATTTTCGTGTTTTTGTAATACCTTTTTTTTGCAATGATTTTTACTGATTTTTTTTAGTTCAAATAGAAGGTAATTAAATAAGCTTTAATTTAAAAAAAAAAGTCGATCCGTCCAGTAGTTTTTGAGTAATCGTGCACGCCAATTTGAAAAACATCGTTTCGAGAAAAACGCATTTAAAGTTTTCGTACATGAAAAATAGTCGATAAAAATCACGGTGTTTTATAAATATTTACGGCACAAGAGCAGAACAACGAGCAAGAGCACAATAAATACAACAGACGCGCATTCGGCTTCGTTCTACCGACGCTTCGGAGCACGCGCACTGTATATTATATTTCGACTGTTTACAGTTCGAATTCGGACTTGAAACTTTGGGAGCATATTCTACTGATGATATACTTTCAACTTAAGCAAAAACAAATCGTTTCTTTTGACCCTCTAATGTAGGCGGTCCACTTAACCTGACACATCGACCCTGAACGTTTGGCGGTTTAACTTTGATTCACCCACTCGAGGCAACGAATCAGACGTTACACGTCATCCTTGACGTTTTTACATCACAATCCGTACCAACCCGAAATAGATACAAAATTTATACAAAAATTGTAATTTTTTTGATAATACATGTCGAATATTAAATTGTATATATGTAAATAAGAGTGCGCCGTTAGGTTTTTTAAGAAACATCTTTTAAGTAAGCCGATAATACAATTTTTATCATTAATTGTGTTTTAATGATTGGTATGACTCGGTGGAAAAGTTTACACGGCGAACGGCTTGCTAAAATTCATGTTAGATCACAAATCAAAATGATTTATTAAAAAATAGGTACCTAAATTATTTTCAGAATATTGTATTAGTATATCAAGCAGTAACAAAATAAAAATATTGGCAAAGAGCCTTGGCGCATAAGGAGGGTGGGGGGGATAGTCGTCCTTTTCTGTTTTTGAAATCTCACCTAGCTAGGTTTGTTGAGAATAAAGAGACTGCTCTTTCCCATATTTTGATTTACTTAAGTGCTCCAGAAACTGTTTTATTGGATCACGAAGATATTTCGTTTTTTTCACGTATCTCAGCCGCATTAAAAGATTTTTCAATTCTTCTTGCGCCAAATTAAAGGTGTGCGACGCGCGCATGAAGTACATTTTTTTTTTAATCTATTGGCGGGATTTTCAATTTTTTTTGAGGCTTTTGAAAATTTTAAATATTAAAAAAAAAAACTATTGACCTACGTTATGATGAAAAAAATATATGTCATGTATCATCAGATCTATCTTCATGAATTTTTTCATAATTTTTGGGGGGTGATAGGGGGTAATAACATTGAAAAACTATTTTTTTTCGCAATTTTTCGATATTTTCTTCAGAAAAAAAACTTTCAGTTTTATTGTTTTTCTAAAGAATAGAGGTTTCAAATAATTATTGGATTAAAGAGATTTTAGAACCGGTAAAAACAGATTTTTTTAAAAATTAACCTCTATTTTTTAGTAATATTTTTATAATATCTAATATATTTTTATTATAACGCTGTTTCTAGTTTATTTTCTTTTTCTTCTTTTTTTTAATTATTTCTAACTTTTTTTTGATTTGAATTATAATGAAAAACACCTTTCAAAAACATAAAATATTTTTATTGTGAAGAAAATAAATTCAAATATTATAAAACGAAAATATTACATTTCAATCCTCAAATTAAACTGACATATTTTTAAATACGTAATTAGATGTTATTAACCTCTGGTCTGAAAATTTTTTTTGAAAATACTAGTAGTGACTACATAAATGTGTGCAAGTGCCCTAAAGTTCAACGACATGTTTTCCATTGCAATATCGCACTGCAATATTGTAAAGAAACTCCGAAAATATTAAAAATTCGAATCCGCTCAAGACATATCAAATCAAAAATGTACAATGTATACATTCAGTACCCTGACATTAATGATGTAGATGTCATAAAACGTTGGTATTGCTATTGCCCCAATGGTGCTAGAACTCTGGGGTGCTGTTCTCATATATATTACTTATCCTACGCTCGGTACCGTTCTAAAATAGTAAAGCCAGCAGATGTATAGGTATTATCAAAAATCTTCAGCACACATGAAATCCCTGTTATAAGTGAAGACAGCGATGAGGACTGAAATGCAATATTTTCGTTTTAATGCAATTATATGAATTTATTTTCTCCACAATAAAAATATTATGTTTTTGAAATGTGTTTTTCATTATAATTCTATTCAAAAAAAGTTAGAAATAATTCAAAGAAAAAGAAAATAAGCAAGAAACAGCGTTGAAAAAGTAAGCAAGAAAAATTATAAAAATATTACTAAAAAAATAGAGGTTAATTTTTAAAAAATCTGTTTTTACAGGTTCATCTTAAATCTTTTTAATCTAAAAATTATTTGAAACCGCTAATGTCTGAAAAACTTTTTTTTACTGATGAGGTTTGGTTACATCTTTCGGGCCAAGTTAACTTTTAGAATACCAGACTTTAAAGGGCAAACAACCCTCACTTTTATATTGAAACTCCATCACACTCATAAAAAATTGGAATATGGGCAGCTGTGAGCAGAAGGGGGATTGTTGGACCCTTTTTTTTAACGGACCACTGAATTCAGAGACCTTTTTGTACTTAACACCTTTTTGTACAAATGTTGCATGACGACGAATTGCAAGACGGTTATATTCAACAAGATGGAGCTCGTGCACAGTATTCCCTAATAATATCTAGAAAAACAATATAAGCGAATTTTTCTAAAATTCAGTTCAGTTCAGTCAGAGCACACAGATCATATTCTCGCCTAGATCTTGCGATTTGACCACCTCTGATTTTTTTATCTGGCCTTATCTAAAAAAATCATTTTTTGAAACTCCCGTTGGCGATATGGAAGACCTTCAATAACACATTATTAGTAAAATTGAAGAAATTAATGGAACACCGTGGATATTTCTGCACGTTATTGACAGTTAAAATAACAGGTGTGTCTCATATGGGCGGTCGTTATTTTCTTTAATAGTGTCTTATTTTTTTTTTTTCGAAAATATAGTTTCTTTTTAGGATAAAGTTTTTTATTTCTGTTCTTTACCCTGTAAAAATACCCATCATATAATGTGACAGCCTTGACAATTCAATGAGGTTATAAACTTTAATGACTTTTTTTGGATGGATAGTTTTCATAGCAGCTTATATACTAAAAAAAGTCTGCCAAATGGCCAAGTGGCTCAGGCGGTAACGTACTGGCTTCACGAGCCAGATGTACGTGGTTCGATTCTCCGTGCACGTCAACATCATTTTTTTCTTTTTTTTTCCCCTTTTTGCATATAAATTTTATAGGAAAATTGATTGACATAAATGAGAAATAAGTTTCTCAAGCGTTTTTTGTATGAGAAAAGTTCGCCTCGAAAAATTTACCATTTTTTCCGGGAAACATTTTCCCGATGGATTTTTAAAATTTTTCGTATTATTTCGCAAACGTATTTATAGATTTAGCAGCTACACGTATTTTCCACAAAAGATTGTGAATAGAGAGAGGTATAAATTTGTTTTCATGCATATTACTAGGAAATGAAACACCTAAATAATATTCACAATGTTTGTTGTTACATATACATATTTAAACTATTAATCTATATAGGAGCCAGAGTGATAATTATCATAAAAACACGGGAAACGAAATATATTCCTACATCTCGCACAACAAATAAATGATGAGGTTTTATAAGAACAAGGTTTTTTCAGAGGTTCTGTTGGAAAGCAAACTTCATTCACATTCATGAGGAGCTCTCTTTCGTTGGACAGCTTGCAAAAAAGGGAAAAAAGAAAAAAAATGTTGACGTGCACCGAGAATCGAACCACGTACCTCTGGCTCGTGAAGCCAAAACATTGGGCGCATTCAGGGACGCTCAGCCGCTGACCGCTATGTGCTAGTAGTTAGCCTAACCTGACAGTCAGCGGCTTAACACTCCCTGAATCGTTTGTATGACTTTCGCAAAGATCTAGAAAACGTAATATGTTCTATGGCATAGAAAACTTTCATGAATCATGTATTCATAATTCCCTGCCATATTCTGTGCTTAAAGACATTTAAAGGACAAAGGTTCGTTTTCTTTTTCATAACTTTTGTTTGAAAACAAGCAATACTTTCTTTTCTATAACTTCTGTTTAAAAGTAGGTTAAAATTCAGTTGCTCACAGCACAGATAAAACGATAGAGAGAATCATGATAGAATTATTGTCCAGTCAGCATCTCAGCAATAATATTTTAGGCTTAGTAAATTGGTCAGCCGCTGAGATCAAAAAAGTGTCAGCCACGTCAATTCAGGGAAGTAGCTAAGTTAGCTACTCAGCCGCTGAGCGTCCCAGAATGCGCCCTTTGACTCGTTCTTTCTCCAAACTCGCCAAGTAGTGCGCGCTATTATTTTTTTTTAAAGTGCACCCAAATTAAAATTCCCAGACCGTACCCTTCCCTTGTATATATTGAGCACAACGTTGAAAGTTGATAGTCTTAACATTTCCTGTATATATTGTTGCAACTCACGATACTAATAATTAGTGCCACATTGACAAGCAGTTTTTCTGTCACAGTAGTGTAGCTACATTGTACGCAGCAATTGTTAACATTTTCGACCACATTAATGTTTATACATATGGTTGTTTTCTATATTCAAATGGCGGCTTTCTTCACTCACACATACTATTTCAGTACATTACAGCTTTAGGGTTTAAGTACTAAGAAACTTCTGTTTTTTAATATGTCCACATGTAACACCAAACATTTATAGGTTAGTCAAGTGTATTTACTAAAATAAGTAGAATACGAGGTGTGGCTATTAAATAACCGAATTATAACACTTTTTAAGGTGTATTTTCATGCAGTCGCTAGTCGCTCGTTTTCAGCGATAAATGAGATCACGTTGTACGATTTTGAATTTTCCGCCACTTTAAGAATTGTAGAGATAAAGCTAAATTTTGTATAGCTTTATCGCTACATAGTATCAGCGTCAACGTAATTCGAACAATCGGAAGAGTATGAAGAATGTGTCGGGAACACAGCTTCAAAAAAATCCATATTCCCGTCGCAATTTACATATAAATATAATGGATGGACCCAAAATCTTTTCTCTTTATATCGCTTTTGTTTATTATGAATAGCAATATGATTAAGTAAAAGCGTGGTTATAACCCTATTCGTCGAATATTAATTGGCGCTTGCCACCGAATGTATATTATAGAGGATCAGTACAATATTCCACTGCCTGATCAAATTGGTTCTGCGCACGGTATTACTGAGTGTGCGCACTGCATCCTTATTTATTGCGCGAATATTTAAATTCAAACTTCTCCAGATAAATGAATTTTCTAACCATGTTTGAAATATGTAAGATACATATTTAAGATTCATGACATGGTGCATAATTATATATAGAATTATATGTGAAATATAAGGCAACAACCTACATTATCTTACTTTAGTTTGGTGTATTTTCATGGAATAGGAACAAATTAAAGTTGTCGCCTTACATTTCGCACAGAATTCTGTAAATAATTATGCAATGCGTCACATAACTAAAGTGTATAATAACATTAATAACACAAAATTGCATGTATATGTACTAAGAGGATTAGATTTAATATATAACTTACAAATAACAATATATTTGAAATTCATGATTTTAATATAATTACTCTCTATTTTTGATTCCAATATTTAAATTATGTAATTATATTCTCGTTCATTCCGACTTCCTTAGTCCTTAATACCCAGTACTTACCCTTACCTTTACTTACCCAGTATTGTTCATTCTTTTCAAAAACCAACAGACATATATAATAGTTATAAGGAATGAAAAAATGATCTCAAGTATTTTTTTATTTCATTTTGAGAAATAATACACAGAAATAATTTAAAACAGTTTATAATAATAATAATTATAATAAGCGTAACTAAGTAAATAAATAAATCGAACTGTCACTCAATTTTGAAAAATGTAGTTCATTATGTATTTTTTAAGTGATCCCACAATATCAAAATACAATAATAGATTATAAAATTAAAACAAACCTGATAAAGCTACTGATTTTTAAATAATATTAACTTGGAATAAGTGTTTCTTATGAGTTCTCCGCACTCACTTTCAGTTTGTCGCTTAGCTATACTATAAAGACGTACTTTTAAGTATTGTAAAATAATAATAAAATCAACTCATATGGAATGTTACAATAGGTTTTATCCAAGAAGTCTAGAACTAAGGAGACCCTGCGGCTTTTATATAACGCGACGGGCTCGAATATGTCCGCCCCCGGAGGCGCTGTAAACAGTTGTGTACCATGGTTGCCACGGTATACAAACAGATATCTATATGTATACCGTGGTTCTGTACTAATATGTGTGCATTAGAGGTTAGAGTCCGTGTGAATGTCCGTGGTGCGAATACATTTGACAGACGCTCGATATTTTTCGTTAATTTGTTGTTGTTGAATATTATATTGAATATACACAAGTAATGTCTTTGCAATTACAAATTTTCGCAATGATCAATATGAAAATGTACTCAAAATATTTCATGTTACGTGTTTCAACACTACAACAAAGGAAAATATTTCGTTTCATACATACATCAGTTTTGAAATAATGTCCGACCACTTCTTAAATCACACAATGCAACACAGCACTTTTGAACCATATTTATTTTTGTATATATTTTTGTTAAAGCCAAACGGCATGTAAGCACCCGCTTTGACAGCTTAATGATAAACGTCATATAAAACTATGGCATGGTTTTCTATGATAAACATTCACATGTGGACCGCTGCTCATCACGTGACTCGAGTACATTACTGTTTACAGCGCCTCCTGGAGGCGGACAGATTTGATCCCTAGATACCAACGAGTTCGGTCTCCTTATTTCTAGTCTTCTTGGTTTTATCCAAAACATTTAAAGCATCTCCATAATTAGATTTGTGTCTACTAGCTCCTTAATTACATCTTTTTAGATGGTCCACTTTATCAGATAGCCGTTTTGATTGTGCCTTTGAGACTTTTAATTCTTGTTTTAATTTTTTATTTTCTTCCCTAAGATCTCCTACTCGTTTGGTCAGTTTTCTTAGCGATACTCTAAAATAACACATTTCAATATATTACTTTTTGTAGAAAGTACTCGATATGATTAACACAGAATTTAATTTGCCTAAACTAAATACTATTAAGTATTAAAAACTATTATTATGCTTATGACATATTAGTCACAAAATTCTTAAACATAATTGTCAAATGTTTGTAAAATCTTCTGTCTTCTCTTAGGGCTTCCAGTTAAACCTTCACTATCTGTAGACGTATTGCCCCCTTTCCTTTTTTTTTTTGCTGGAAATGTGGTTGAGCTCTGTGTTGATCCAAATAATGATAAACTACAATTATAATAATATAAGATGTCATATAAATATGGTATATAGATTACATTAACTATTAGATTTATTAAGATAGCAGACAGTAATTTTAATTATAGTAGATAGTAGCTATAGTAGACACCAGATATTAAATTAAAATTCATTAGAATATTCATTAAACTTTCAAGATATTTACAAAATACAGGATAAAATTACCTCAATTCTTTATGTGCTTCTGAAAACATAGGTGTACGACTTAGATGGCTGGCATATATCTTTGCCAGCTTCTTTTTATGACACTTTTGTAACGAAACTTGTCGATGGTCGGCTGATGTCTAAATCAATACCCCTTCTTGTAAAGTAGACCCATCACTTCTAAAAAGAAAAAATCTTAAAAATTTAGAAAAGACCGTCAAATGTGGCTATACATAGGACACACTTGTGAGACTAATAGTTTTCACTTCAGTTGAGATATATATTTAAATTTGTATACAACAAATTCTCACCGATATTCAAGAGAAGTTCGTTTCACTGGTTTTAAATTAACTGATAGCAATGCAAACTTTTTCAAAACCCTTTTGTCATCAACGTATATATATGAATCTTGTGTAAAATGATCTGAACAAATAGCATTGTGTGTTATGGACAAAATTTCCTTGGGATCTCTGCCAATTGCTTGCATCCATGATTCTCAGCAGGTAATCTAAAATAATAATTAAAATAATTAACACTATTTAAGTTTTCACAAATCGAAATATATATTTACCTGTAGTAGGCAATATTTTTAGTTTCACCTCGCCGATTTTAGCAAAAAGCAACAATACACTTCGGTGCAGTAATATTTAAAAATCTATTTATGCACAATATATAACGACTTGGGCTCACGAACGGAAAGTTTTGCAGACATAATAATACAATATAATTATGATTCAAAACTAAAGTAAACACTAAATCTCGGCGAGAAAACACAAGAAAACAATTAAAACGCACAAGATTCAAGATGACAGATGACATTAAATATATTAAAATGGCTCTCTGCATTGTCAAATAAACCTAATGAGATAAATGCGCATGAGCAGTAATACCATAGTTTTTGACAATTATCTCTCTATCGGAATTAAAATTTTCTTGCGCATCCCCATTCACTGCTTATCTAGTTTTATTGTAAATCGGTGACGCTTGCCGGATAATTTTTTGACACTGATAAATCCACATTTGATAATCGTATTTACTAGACATGATTTCTCTATTAATATATTACAAGTATCACTTTACAATATAGTGGTTACATCGACTTTCAATCCACCTGTTTCGTTTGTCGCTTAAATTTGACACTAACAACAAAATCTAGTGGTGGAAAACTCAAAATCGTACCACGTGATCTCATTTATCGCTGAAAACGAGCGACTAGCGCTGCTGAAAATGCACCTTTATTCGTTACCAATTGCAGTAGCAACTTTTTCGCCTTCAATGTACTCACCTTGGCGATCTCTATACCCCTCCATACGACTTTTCCATTGTTGAAAGCAGTGCTGGAAGTCCGCTTTTGTCAGCTCCGTCGTTTTTGCTTTAACCGCTTCTACACTTTCGAATCTTGTCCTCTTCAGTGTCACCGTGTCTAACAAGCCCGGATCAGTGTCAGTGTTGTTTAGAATGTCAGCGCAAATGTTCATTATTGACTCGGGAGTGAGGAGTTTTAGCACGATTTTTGCGCAAACTGTGCATATTGAACGATTCATGCAAAATGGGGTGAATTCTTTTTCGATTCCTGTTATTTCAGCAAGCCCTTGGATGCTGAGACGACGATCTTCACGGATTCATTTACCAATTTTTTCAATGTTTTCGTCCATTTTTGACGTTTAGGGCCGTCCGGAACGCGGATCGTCTTCGGTCGTTTCACGTCCCTCTTTAAACCGTTTAAACCATTCAAAAACTTGTGTGCGGGATAAACATGCATTCCCTTATACTTCTTTTAACATTGCAGAAGCTTCTGTAAAAGTTTTTCCCAGTTTAACAAGAAACATGAGATTAACCCGTTGCTCGATCTGAACACTTAACATATATTCGACGCGTCACTGGTGCGTAGACTAATTCAATCGACTGCTACAGTCAAACTGAGCGACCCACTGACTTGTCCAGCGATCTTAGGGCGGGAAAAGTATCACCACACACAGTTTTATCACTCAAAACCGCCAATCAGAAAAAAAGTAAAATTTTTAACTCACAAAATGCACAAAAAAATTTGATACAAATCAAAATTTTCCATTAGGGACTCTTCGTAAAACTACAACAATCAAAGTCTAAATAAAATGCCGTTTTTCTATGGTATGGATCGTCTAGGCAAATAGACGTGGGGTTGCTGCCACCTAATTAATGGTGCCGTTTCGTTATTTGTAATTTTTCCTCAGATTTTGAGAACTATAAATAATACTTCAAAGTCAATTTAATTTATGAACATTATTATTAACGTTATAATTAGTATCTAAAATATCTGGTTTAACTTATTTTCATTTCCTTTCATACATGTAATGGCGGCACTTCACTTGGCGTAGCATATTTGTGTTTGAGTATCACTGTATTTGTTCAAATATTTGATGTATTCGCAAATATTCCAAACATGCCATCCACACATATATCAAAATACTCAAATATGCCAAATATGTGTATTCAGAACCAGTGAATACAGTGACGGACGTATTGACAGCGCAAGCAGCTTATTACCTGAGTGCTTCTTATTACCAATATTTGTTAAATCTACATAAGTACAAAATTACTAAAAGACCATGGCGAACACGGCGCTGGTGGAACCAAGTGTGGACGGTTACCGCAAATATTCGCCTTATTTGACTTCTTTGATGTGTGATTGAAAACCAACAAGTGCACGGAAACGCGTATTTGCTGTTAGAGCTATTCGCGTTATTTGTACAAATAAGGCAAATATAGCGAATAGCTTCTCTACACATCGCCGTTTTTGGGCAAATACAACAAATATACGAATACGCTACGCCAAGTGAAGTGCTGCCATAAGAGGGTATACTCAACGTCACAAAGTTGTGGACTTCAGTTTGTGAAATTCCAAAACAGTTAAACAACTGTTGCTTTATACAATAACGTAACAGCTTTTATAAAGGTAATTAAATATAAAATAAAATATTGAATAAACACAGTCCAATATATTTTTCAGCGTTTAACAGTCCTAAACTCATGTTTCTACGGTTAATACTACTTGAGAAAAAGCAAAAAAAATGAACTTTAAAATCACCTAGAAAACGTAATACTATCAGAAGGATTACAAATAGGTTTTAAAACATTGAATCAAGTACATCGTACATTTAGAATAAATTGATTTTAAAAAATACTACACTTTGAAATCGAATGGTGTTTTCAAAAATACTATTACTATTTTTTTACTACTTTAAGAAATGTTAAAAATCGCGTCATTTTCTACTAATTTTTCCTCCTGTTAAAAAACTTTAAATTTAAACATTTGCATTTCCTGGAGTGGATACTGGAACCTTCGGCGTAGAAACAAAAATCTGACGTTTTCCACGAAACACCGAACTACTATACTTTTCTCGACGCGCGTTTCGCCAACTAAGTTGGCATATTTTATATTAACGAACTTAATATAAAAATTGACGATATAGAATTAATATAGAACGAGTAATAAAATTAAAAATTAGGAGAAATAGACAGTCACTTAAAAGGAAGAACAAGTACTTATGTTATGAAGAAATTACGTATAATATTTATAAATTAAAAATCTCATCTTACTTATGGACTTATAGCTGGGATCTGCAACTGGTATCTAAACTACTAAATAACTAAATGGATATTAAATAACCTACAAAAATCACAAAAATGTATATTAAAAACTATGTACAAAAAGCCTAAAACTTATCCTTCAGAAAACATATACCGTGAAACAGATATTTTTAATTTGTGTCAGTTGTATGCAATGTCAGTATTAGTTATGCAATACAAAGAAAAGAACGAGCAGTCTCAGACCAGCACCTACAATGCACGTTATAAAACTGATGCTACTTGTACACGAGCAGAAAAAACTAAAAAAAAAAAAAAATTTTACTTACCTGGGCCTAAACTGTATAACGAATTACCTATGTATATAAAAAGATCAATTCGACGCTATACAAAAAACATGTAAAAAAATGGTTGCAGTCCCTATCGCAATCTATATTTAATGATTTTATGTATAAAAACCTCTATACCCACCTAATTCCAGCATTAAATAATTAAATAACTAAATGAAGTATTCCATAAACAACTGAATATGTATTGCATATATGTCTATGTATGTATGTATATGTCTGAGTATATACATATATATGTATAATGTACCTATATATTGTTTTTGCTATTTTGTTTCAGAATTTTTTTTTTTTATTTTGTTTTTGTTTTAGAATTATACTTAGTAGTAGTACTATAAATATAACAATAATTGTATAATATTTAAAAAATTTGAAATTAATTACTAGATACTCTAACATTCATTTAAAAATTCTCATATTTCGTTGAATTAAATAAACAAAAACGCACACGTTTAACTATGGTTTGTTTTCTTATTTACAATACATAACACTTTTAAACAGCAAAATATAATGAATGAATATGTATTGTTACTTGGTAAATAAATAATTATTATATATTATATATATTATTTTAGAGACATTAAAACTAAATTTTAACCTACACAATTGCTCTATTTATACTTCATTTGCCGACAGAGGAAAGTGGACTGTTGGTTTAGATTGTCTTATTTATTACTTTACTTTTATGATTTTAAACTTTCAAGCTTAGCTTTTGACAACAACTAGATAATATAATTAAAATTAATTAGAAATTAAAAATTAATAATTTAAGTTATTATTACTATGGTTGTTAAAAGTTGGGCAACACAGATTGTTGCTTCTGCCATATTTTAATTGGAGCCAACGTTTCTTTAAATCTAGTCAAAATAGACCTTTTTTGTTTGCCCAATATATTTTGACCACAATATTTACAACTTATTTCGGATATTCCAGACTCTTCGTTGTTGACGATTTTATCTTTGGGATTGCTCAAAAGGGTCTAGTTTATTTTTAAAATAATAAATCAAATTGATATTAATATTTTTAAAAACTTTATCTAGTCGGTTGAATTTGGGTTGATATTTCGCGATTTCTTTCCTATACTATCAATCTAACTTATTTTCACTATTTCTAATTCATATTAGAAATACGTTTCTAATTTCTATTTCAGTTACAGGTTATTACTTATATTGACAAGGTAATAAAAGTACCTAAACTTCAGGTCTTTTTCTTTATATCCGATTTTTCGTAAACGGATAGACGGTTATTTGAAAAACCAGATGACGGTAATTTTTCATTCGAATAATCCCATCACTAGTGTAAAGAAATTAGACTATGGCTGTGTTCAGCGAATGGTCGGACTCGACGAACTCGTTCAGCGCGAAAGAAACTCAGAGTCCGCCCAATCAGCTGATTGGGAAAGTTGTCGGAATTTGAAATGTAACGTCGATGGTCGAGATCTAGCGAAGGAAATCTGTTCCTACTACTGTGTACCTACTCTAATTACTTATTTATAAGCATTAATTTTTTCATGAACATATTAGTTAAATGAGGGCCAATTGCGTAGTCGCTATGCCATTATATTTACTAGTATAACGTAATTTCAAATAGAAAACTTCAGCCATTGTTTGACTTGAATCTGACTATTATTTTTTATAGCCTCCAACTTTTTACGCATGACTCAACCTGGCATAAAATATTGAACAAATATCGTACTAAACTTGTTTTGTTGACATACAATTACACTCGAACCCCTCTTATTTCACCTTCGCTTAATTCACATCCTCTGTTATTTCACCACGTTTCCCCTATTAGGTCGCGAAACCGTCCCGGTTAAGTCGCCGCCTGTAAAAGTTTTAGAACTACGTTTGGAAATTGGACTCGCATTAATATGTACAATTTTTATTGAAAAAAATGATTGTGTAATACATTTATTGATTTAAAATAGGTTAGGTGTCTTTTAAAAATATTTAATCTTTAAAATATTCATTCAAGTGGAAAATTGAACTTTGTTACGCACGACTGGGTATAATTACATTGATTTTTTCGTTCAGTTGGCTCATTTTTCGTTATAACAAGTGCTGTGGTATATCTCTAAATATTTCTTTTGCAGTTAAAATACAAAAAGTTGAGGTTATGATCGCGACTTAAGAGAGGTAAAATTTCGCTACTTAAGCGAGGTAATGATGCACTGATTTGGCGACTTAAGAGGGGTTCGAGTGTAACCAAAAATTATATATTTGGTTGTGGGCGCGTGGCGTCAGTTTACTAGTAAAGCCGGGCACAGACATGCGGTATTCGGCGAATCGCGATTATTCGCTATTCGCCGAGCAACTTCGTAAGGGGTAATTTGTATTTGGCGAACAGGGTGCACACACATTCGGCGTAGTTGCCGAAGACTGCTTGGGTGTGGTACAACGAATATTCGTTCAAATTAAAATGTTATGAGTTGTGCATATTTTTTGTAGATGTATATATTTTGTACATGTAGATGTAGTTTTGTAGATGTAGATTCCTTAACTTTATTCTGACAAGCCCTAAACGACGCCATTAGCGAATCTTTTTTTTTCTTTAACTCTGCAACAGAATATCTCCCGCCCATGTTTCTTTCTATTCTTTTCCAAGCATCATAGACAAGATTTCTGTTTTTATGGTCATTATGCCCTGAATTCCATACTATCGATTCAACTTCATAGAAATCCAAAAAATGCCAATATATTCTCATTACTCCACTCCATTTTTACAAACAAAATACACTAAATTTGACCACAAATACAAAAATACCACACGTAATTTGCGCGAATATGTGTATCGAGTGCAATGGCGAATATTTGTGTTCTTTGACTCGGGCCAAATACCGACAGACAGTGGGAAACACCGAATAGCGAATATTCGTCACGAGCAACCCATCCACACTAGTCGCTACTTGCCGAATAGCAAATATTTGTTATTCGGTACTCGCCGAATACCGCATGTCTGTGCCCGGCTTAACTAGTAACATGTTAAAAAATCCGTTTTTCTAGTTTTTTCAGTGTTGTGTATTTAATTTGTTAATTGTGTTGATTAACGAATTTGTGACAATAGTTTTTGTTATACTACATACATGAACTATATTGTTACCTACAAGAAGAGAAATGTCTGTCGTTTATTGCTTTTTGTGTCCTAATAATTCTAGAGACAATAATAAGTTAAGTTTCTTTAGATTTCCTAGAAATGAGGAACGGTAAGATTTTTTTTTTTTCTCATATTTATAATGTAATACTATTTTTATTTTTATAGATGTTCTCTATGGAAACGAAGCCTAGCGCTTCATGAGTTACAAGAATATGATGCAGAAAAGTGCTATAAATCATTTAGTGTGTAGTGTGCATTTTGAAGCGATTTGTTCACAAGTTTTGCATGAAATCGCCTTCGTGGGAATGCATATCCGACAATACGTGAAGAAGGTATGTTTGACATCTATTGTATCACATTAATAAGTTTGAAATAAATAATACTTTTTAATAATAACATGTAGTAATAATAATAGTACTATAACTATAATAATAATAATAATAATACCATTATGTATATTTAAAAAAAGTAAAGGCTAAATTCCATTGCCTAAAACTTTGCCTTTTTTATCATAATCACAACAAAATATTCTATCTTATTTGTGTATTTTAGGTGAAGTTGTGGTGCACATGGATTTTTTTAAACTGAGTTTTAAACCACCAAAAACCGAGTGATTTTGTGGTCATCCTAATGGTGTGATTGTATAGCCCGAGGTAGCAGGATTCCTGAAACAGTTCTGATTGTTAAATTATTTCTTAATTCATGTTATTAATAACATAAAAGACATAACTATAACATATAGTGACTTCTACAAAAACAATAATATTGTTACTGTTGTTACTAAATATAGGTTAGGTTTAGAAACAAAACATAGTTGATCTTTTAGTTCAAAGTTCAAATAACCACAAAAATTTGATACAATGAGAAATTGGAGGATAGCCAATATTTTCATTTCACAGATTATATAAAATTAATAAAACACTAATTTTTTAAATGTAAAACTTGATAATTTATTCACAACTATAACAATTACTAAAAAAAACTACTACACTTTTCTCGACGCGCGTTTCGTCAACCAAGTTGGCATCTTCAGGAGAAGATTAAAAATTATAACAATTACTTAATTAAAATCGCCCTCCCTCAGCAGCAGACCTGAGACAAGAGTTCTTCTTTGTACAAACCAGTGAAAAACACTTCTTTCAAATGGCGTATCATAAGTACCTACCGGTGCACTTTTTTGTGTCAATCCGTCCACTCAATTTTCGTCTTTTTTTCAGTCTTTTCAAAGTAAATTCCTTTTTTCCAAGAATTTCTGTCACTGACGATTTGCAAATATTGTACATCTTACATAGTTCAACATTTTTGACACCATTTTTTTGCGTGATTTATCAATTCCAGCTTTTGCTCCAAGGTTAGCCTCTTAGCAGGCTCTTATCTCTGCAAATAAACAGTACAATTATGTTTGTTTTGTATCACGGTTTTCTTAAAAATACATATTTTCTCATCATTTTTCATTTCAGTTTTAAATTATAGGTTACGTCAACAAAATGTTCAATAAAACAAACCTTTACTTTGAATTACAAAATAATGACCTGCATCATTCTCTCCTTTGCACCTGACATTTTTTTGTTTAAAAAAACGTTCTTTTATTAACTTGTACACATGTATGTATGTATTACATTTGCATAAAAACCTCGAAAAACAAAGAAAAGCACTAGAATGAGCCAGAAAAACCATTTGCGCATTGGCCAGCAGTTCGGTTATCCCGATATGACGAGAGTTCGGAAATGTGGAAGTTTGCGGAACGGAAAAGTTCGGATATGTGGATGTTGAGTGTATGTCTATGTACATGCTAGAGCAGAAACTTTTTATTACATGCCAGGGGCGTATTTAGGTTTGGTAATGTCAGTATTACGAAAAATAATACTCAAAAGATCACCCACAAAAATTAATAAAATTTGGGCCTAAAAAGCGAAGAACCTTGATTCATAGTACTCTATAAGGTTACATTTATGTAATTAAGCTTTTCATTCCCAATTAATAAACTGGGTCATATAGCAGTTGAATCGGTCATTTGAGAAACCCCACATGTCAACATTTTTGACAATCGGAGTTAATTACGAAAATGTCCCTTTTCAATGTATTCACACCGTTCTATAAAGAAATCCCACATGTCTGAACATTCACTAATAAGTTACAGCCCATTCAAAATAGCGTTTACTTGAGAAAGCTCACATGTCTGAGACATGTGGGGTTTCTCAATGAGCTAATCCATTTCCACACGAGTTTGCGCACTACAGATATTAAATCAGTTGAACACCATGGCGTCCTTTGATGAAGGTGTCGCTGAGTTTGTTGCAAAAAGGCGAAAAAAAGGTGTAAAAATAGTTGAATGGAAATGTGAACGAATTAAAAGCAAGAATAAAGGGTACAGGAAAGGAAAGGTTAAAGGAATACGTGGAAATAAATAACAATATTATAAAGGATTTCAAACAATGGTGGCCAAAACACTTCATAAGAAAATGCTTATCTGAGGA
This sequence comes from Aromia moschata, assembly GCA_029963805.1. Lineage (NCBI taxonomy): Eukaryota > Metazoa > Arthropoda > Insecta > Coleoptera > Cerambycidae > Aromia > Aromia moschata. Next base: position 167,034 of record JAPWTK010000571.1, read on the forward strand.
TTCGTATGGTCGAACAGTTTCTAGAGACAAAAAAGTACCATTTAATATATCTACCTCTATGCAATTTTCTCAAGAAGCTACTAGAAAGAGGTATGTGACACCTAAGGAGTTCATTGATGTCCGTCAATTGTAAGGCATGATTTTAAAACATTGCTACTAATAGAGTGAAGAATTTGCCAAATAACAGTGATTATTATGAAAAGCGTGTTCCTATTAATATAAAGAAAATGGAAAACCTAGAAACATTCTAACTTATTTACCAGATGATGAAAACATTAGGAATTTTTACGATAAATATTATGAATTGGCCAACCACAGATGCGGAGGAAGAACTTTAAAAAACTACTAGTTGTGTTACCTTTTGTTAGCTCTTATCTGCAATAAATGAATATATTACAAAAACATTATTTATTTTTGAAATAGTATTTCATAGAGGAACCCCACAAGTCACAAAATTTAATGTATATTTTTTGGTAAATCAAAACCTATTTTATCTATCTTTTAATGTGCTAAAATATATGTCAGATATCACTTTAAATAACTATCAGAAGAATTTTGATTTTCCTATATACCTAAACGAAATAAACACTTTTTATTGATTTTCTCAAAATGTAATCTTACTGAAGTGGGGTTCTCAAATGACCGATTCAGTTGTATTCTTGCACGGATTATATGTACCTATGTGATAACGTCACAATCCCATTTTACTATACTAGAAAAACTAGGTAGTAATGTGGTTGCAGGTTACAGTTGCACAAACTAAATTTGGGTTCTCCAGTACAAACATATTCAACATCCAGTACAAACAGTTTCAGTTGCCCAAAATAGGTTTTTCATAACAGATTATACCTGTTATCGTAAAATTCTGAATATTTCGAAATAACGAAATAGTTAAACCATATCCCTTATCCTGGGTGACATGCATTCAAAGCCATCGGAATGCGTGCGTCTACCGATATGGTTAAACTATTTTCAATATGTTCCTGGTCTACGGACATACCTGTTCCAAATACCTGAACACTGTACTGAAACTCGTATATTTACTAAACAATATACAAAGGAACCTAAATTTGTTTTATGCAACCGTGAATACATTACAAGCGAATTCTTTAGTATTGTACCATATGATTGTGAGGACGTTTGAGTTTTTCCGTGACGTCATTACAGACGTGTGATCTAGAGCAAACATAAAAATGTTATATAGCCTAGTCTTATAATTGATAATTAAAGGTTTAATTAAGAAATCGTAACCTTACAGTGAATTGTGAATCACGGTTCTTGGCGTTTCAGAAATTTATTATATATTATTTATATATAACAGTAGTAAAACAAAATTTATTAGAATTCAGTAGAACCTGAAGGTGTCGGCAGTTTAAAAAACTGGAAGCTGTGTTAATAAAAATACCAGTTATCATAAAATCATTTTGACACGAATAGGCAAAAAAATGTAACGTCGCATAATTATTTTGAATACTTACGAAATTTGCACTATTGACTCTCAGTTTAACTGTAGATGCTGAGCGATCGTTTTTATTATATGTATCTAGTCGCTTCCATAACCAAAGGGCGTTGAGTAGCAAAGTTGTGAATCTTAGATTAAATCCACAGACAAATTAATTACATCATGTATAAGACGAGGTGTGTAAACTAATTAATGAACCTGTTTTTTTTTTACATTTTTTTTAATCCGAATAAAATTATAATTCAGTATTGTCTCCTTATGGTGTGTGATTCAAATTTAACTCTTCTCCGATCATTCTTGTCGTCAACCGACGATATGAACGCACTAGATCCCGTATTCTATTGACATTTTCATTGGGTCTTAAAGATGAAAGCCGTCTGCTGCGTGGTTCATCTTCAATTCACGCTCTTCCTTCTGGGAACACCTTAAACCACCGAAAAACCTGGGCTCTTGAAAAAATGCTATCTCCGTAGGCGTGTTGAAGTTTTGCAAAAGTATCCGTTGCGCTGTGTCCAAGTCTGAAACAAAACCTGATAGCACACCGTTGCCCAAAATTATTTTTTAAAACGCACTAGAAAAAAGCGGGTTACGAAAACAGTCACAAAGAACAAACAAATGACTAACAAGTTCAAACTTGTACTGAAGGTGCATTATATGTTATCCTACCGCTCTTCCAAGTCCCGTCTCCGCAGTGTTGCTAGATCGGGCGCTACGTTGCCAGTCTCATTACTAATTTACACACCTTGTATATTGGCATGTGTGTGTATTATACTGATTGCTACGTACACTACTACTGATTACAGTGACCCACATTAATTAATTTGAAAATAATTATTATTTGTTAGCTATTCCTACTTTGCAGTATTTAAATTAATCTAAAAATCAGATTCTTCAATTTTGTACTGCTTTGCTGAGTTCGGCCCTGACTGACCGCGGACTTATTGCACCCTAGTCCCTAGTCCTTGATTACTGATTATTCCAACATAATTTCAACGAAGAAATTGAAAGGTTGAGGTTATGTGGATATAGAGAAATAGAGATTTTAGCGTCAGCTAAACAGAACTCGGTGAATACGATTCGTCACCGTATCGTAAAATTTAATTTAGAAACTACACAATATCTAAATAGATTGGAAACAAGAAGAATGACTTCTGATCCTTGTCATTCGTTGGAAAAATGACGGAACAGAGTGTGTGTAAATTTTGCCTCAAAGCGTCGAACAATTTCCAAGTGATTGAAGAGATTAAGCGAAAAATAGTCGATGATCTGCTGTCAAAAATAGTAAGTGTTCTTGTAAAATTTCCCAAAATCAAATTGACATAGGCATTTGATTCATTACTTACGCATATTGCATTTAGGTTAGATGTGCCCTCATTTAGTTATTTGGCTACATAATTAAACATACATAAACAGAAATGTGTTTTTTAGGATTTTTCTGTAAACGAGGACTATGTAATGTGTGAAAGTTGCGCAGACAGTATTTACACATTTTTCAAATTTAAATCTGCCTGTTTACATACGGAAGATCGTATGGCCCCTTTCATCAGGACTATGAATGGCATGAAAGTAGATATAGTAGAGCTAGCCTATTTGAAGGAAAATTCTGATGATACCACAAATAATTCTGGTGACGCCATATGCCGGCTGTGTTTGAAAAGAGATCGTTGTGTTGATCTGAATGTCTTCAATGGAAATTTTGCAGAAGATATTATTGCTAAATGTGTTCCAGAAGTTGTAAGTACAGTGGGTTTTCTTTTTTATTTAGAAGAATGTTTATGTGAGTATAATTTAGGTGAATATATTCTCCTTATGTCATAATAAGGAAAATATATCAAAAGCCGATATAGTTAATAGTTAGTCAGAAACAAACTTAATTATGGGACGTTTTCAAACCGATACACAAACAATTGAAAGGAGGAGGGTTAACAAGGCCGGTTTTAAGCCTAAATTTAATTTGGATGAAAATGTTCAAAATCAGTTCCCGTAGTATCTACGAAAAAGTCTAAGTCGATTCCACCCTCAATGGACCACCCACACCCCCCCCCCTAGTGTCCCCCACCACCCATTAAAATAGTGAAAATACCATCACCTAATAATAGCATTTTTGGAAACATTTGTCACTGGCAAACTAATATTTTCTTAATAATCTACTACTAACTCTATTTTAACTATTTTCACACTTACATATTTATCACTTTTTGCCTTTTTACTCCCTTTGAGGAGAGTGCAGGGGGTAAAAAAGACAAGGGGTGGATTTACTACACAGGCCTACTAAAAATGCGTCCCGTTGCGGGACCTCTAGATAGTTGAATAATAATATAATAATAATATAAAATAATACTCACCCTATAATTACTCCGAAGAGTAACCCCTTAGGTCCTCTCAGGGACCTGTGCGGGAAGGAGTGGCTATTATTATTATTTGCCATGGCGCACTGGGAGCGACTAAGATTATTTCGGTAACGCATTTGCTTTACAGTTCTGAGGAAACCCAGAAAACTCAGAACATTACCAAATCTAGGGCATGTGCGGTTGGATTGGCATTCTATGCATCCACACCTATACACTAGTGTATTAGTGGTTGCATATCAAGCCCTGACGGAGAAAGCGAGACAATTAAAAGTCGCTACCCCGGCCAGGACTCTAACAACGCGCACAGAGGTATCGCGACTGGAAAGACGGCGCTTTAACCCACTCGGCTACCCGTGCCCATGCATGCAGTTTATCATCCGTTACCATCCGTTTTGGCAAACTTTCCGAACCCTAGTTACTACCCAGCTGCAATAACAATTTGACACATGCCCGTTATTTATTGACCTGTGTATCATGGCAGTCATGGCCTACCATTAATTCGCATTTTTAATTGGTCACAGAATTGGGATAACCATACTGACAATGCCCAGAAAACTATTTTAATATCAAAATTTCGAAAGATAAATACTATAGAAGTGATTTGGAAATTTTTGTTATTCCTAAACAAAAAATCGATTTCCATTTAAAAAGTGAGAATTGAAAATTGACATCACATGAACAGTAACAAATTAATTTTTGTTGTATCTTAAAAACTGTCAAGGTGTTCCGTTTAAAAAAATCTGTTCAATTGCCACCGGCATGGGGTGATTTTTTTTAGTACTATTTACAACCAATACTCTATTTAAAAAATATGTTAGAAATATAATCGCTTCATTTGTTAAGCAAATTTTAATTGTAAATATTGACGGAGATGTAGGGAGGGGTCAGTTCACAATCATTTACCCTGTACAGTTATTAGGTATTCTCAAAAAGATTTACAGAAAATGTAAAAGCATAACATATTTTTTTCATCATTGGGCATTAAAAAGAGTCAACAAAATATTTGCTAGTCTCGAAGCACTAGGTATTTTAAGTTTATGATTTCTTTCTAGGATATAAAATCCACAAGGGATCCAAAAGTCTGCTTATCATGTCAAACATCTTTGATAAATTACTATCAGTTTGTGAACAAATGTTTAGTAAAACAGGAAAACATAATAGAAAATCAAGATCGAAAGGCATGGTTGGCTGTTAAATCAGAGGAGCTTGATATTAAAATGGAGGACGAATGTGACAGGTAATTTTTCAATCATGAATAAACTGTTTTTTTTATTTGTTTGTTAAAAACTTGATAACAACCACTTATGCTTCCAAAATAACTTAAAATGCACCAATTCAAAATTGACAGCTATCATTTGGCAACTGTCAAACACAGGACCACTGCACACAATACACAGGATTCTGGATACCAGTTAAATTTTCTGGAGACGGACTATTTAGAGGTTTTTTAGGTCGCAGAATTTATTTTTCTGGTTTATTTGATCATTGGAACCTTGGTAAGGGGGTGAAATGGGGGTTGTAGAGGGTGAAAAAGGCATATTTAAAATGGATCAGATTTGAACATTCAAAACTATCATTCAAAATTCTTAGAGATTTTTTTATCGGTTATTCTAGTTTCAGGTTCTATTTGATCTTATGCAACTCTTTAAGCTGATGAAATCGGGATTGCACATGCTGAAAATCCAATATTTTTAAGAGAGATTGATTTAAGAGAACTTCCAAAACTGGTTCTGCGTTTTTTTTTTTTTTTGTCTACACAACGTTTTTGTGGTCCATTTTATAGTATGCAACCTTATAAGGGTATGAAGTAGGTGTACATGGTTACAACGTGTTAAGAACTCAAAATAAAAATCAGCTTTCCATAAAAAATGAAAACGCCCTTTGCCTTTGAATATTCAACTGGACCCAGAAAATAGAGTAACCTACCAGGAAAACCCACCAAGAAACAGTTTTGAATTTTCAAACCCGACCTTTATTAAATATGCTATTTTCACCCTATACAACCCCTATTTCACCCCCTTACAAGGGTTCATATGACCAAATAAACCAAAAAAATGATTTCTGCTACCTAAAAAACCCCTAAAGAGTCCGTCTCCGGAAAATTTAACCGGTATCCAGAATCCTGTGTATTGTGTGCGTGGTCCTTTGTGATTTTCCAAAAAAATATTTAGTAAAAGGCCTAAATTTAAACATTTTGATATCCAAAAATTTTATATTTTCGAAATTTTTTATTCAACCCCGTAACTCACGGATCTGAACACATTAAAAATGCCTCAAAGCAGTATAAAGTCTGCCACTGCAATGCATACTATGCTAATAATATTCGTAGGTATTGTTGGTTTTGGGGTTGGTTTTGGGGTCGCTGAATCCGAATCTGGGGTCAGAATAACTCCATCGGGCTAAGCTTGCCCATAACCTAAAAAAAAACATTTTTGAGCTATATACCAATACACCCTTCACATCCACCCCCTTAACCCCTTGAAACCATAACACAATAACCCCATGATACCTCGAAGCCATAACTCCATAATCATATAACACCATAATCCCATAACTCCATTGCCCCCAAATCAAACGAAAACAGTTCATCTCAGGCAATTTGTATTAATGCAAATTTTCACGGACATTCAGGATACATTCGAACAGTGAAATGAAACGTAATAACCCCCTAACCCCGTAACACCATAACCCCAAAACCCCATAACCCCCTCAAACGACACCTGTTCATTTCTGGCATTCTGGTTTCGAGATATCATGGGGTTTGATGTGAAGGGTTTATCCGTATATAGCTCAAAAATGTTTTTTTTAGGTTATGGGAAACCCTAGCCCGATGGGGTTATTCTGATTCGGATTTAGCGACCCCAAAAACGTATAGGAAACATGGTCTGACCCCCAAACTCGAAATTTTTTTTTGTGTGGCTGTGTAATTATTGATACGCTAATCGAAAAAAACTGTCTGGATTATTTTCCAATTTCCAAACAAATCACACATTGTTTTTCAACTGTTTTTTTTTTTATTAAACTTTATTTTGTTAGTACAAAAATGGTTTAAACTACAATTTGGCTATCTTAATATGAAACTACTACTTAATAATATTATTTATTTATTGTTTGTTCTTTTTAAGTAGTAGTTTGGTGTTAAGATAGCCAAATTGTAATTAAAACCATTTTTGTACTAACAAAATTAGGTTTAATAAAAAAAAACAGTTGAAAAACAATGAGTGATTTTTTTGGAAATTGGAAAATAATTTAGACAGTACTTTTTTTTCGATTAAGGATATCAATAATCTTCAAAACCAACGATACCTACGAATATTATTAGCACATTATGCACTGCAATGGCAGACTTTATACTGCTTTGAAGCATTTTAAATGTTTTCAGATCAGTTAATTACGGGAGTGAATCAAAAACTTCGAAAATTTTTTGGATATCAAAATGTTTTGCTCAAAATCACGCCGATGCCGATGAAAATCGGCATATAGGGGGTAAAATGTCATTAGGAACATAATTTCTTAGTTTTTTTTTTTTTGGAAAATCACAAAAATAACAGTTGCCAGATGTTAGCTGTCACCAAAAGTTTTTATCAAACACTAATATTAAAAAAAAATCCCATATGGTTCCAACTTTATGGCGGACACTGTATATAGTTGATAAGGCACTGTAAAATGCACAAATCAGGGAAAGGGTGTGTAACAATCATTGGCGTGTTTTTAGATAGGTTAAGAACAGTTAGTACTTTTACTAATAATAATAATAATAATAATAATAATATACCTTTATTCATTACACTCATAATGCTATACATATATTATATATTAACTATGAGTATTTATTTTTATATACCTACAATTACCCTACCTAATTATTGTAATTTTGACATAAGCACTGAGATGTGTAATGAAAGGGCGAAGTTCGCTCCTGTACATCCAGTACATTCGCGCTCTACCACTTTACCCGGTATATATCTATTTATATATTTAATTTACATATAAATTATATTAGTTGCGAATAGGTGTACTAAATTGAAGTGACACATAAAATAAAAATAATTGAACAAAAAATCATTTTAAAAAAATTGAACATGATATGGCATATCATGTTTTTAGTATGCTTTTAATTTTCTTAGCAAACAGATGGAAGAAATAAAAAATAATAAATATTCCATTGTCGGAGTTACACATAACAAAGGCTTAGGTGTATTGTTTTTATAACAATGTATCGAAGGAACATAAAAAGCAATTCTGAATAATGGAAAGAGTGTTTTGGTCAGAGTATTTTTTCTTAGGAGTACTTAGATGAAGTTTAACCTAATCAAAAAATTTTAAGTAGACCATAAAATACAAGTTTGGTTATTTTAATCGTACAAGTATATTTATTTATATTAGATGGTTAGAATAATTCAACATGATTAGATTAAGTAATGTTGGTGGGTGCGTCTTTTACCAAAATTAAGTGTAACCAGAAATAGTGATTAAGGCTTAATTTACTATTTTACTATACAACACCAGTGGACTGTTAAGTTTTCATATTGTTAGTACCTACTTAACTAAATTGTTTCATTTCTATAAATTTGTTTGTACATGGACCCGGGTTTTCAAGACTTATTTGAGGATAAGGACGAAGAAATTGTCGATTTTTAAGCAAATATGAGAACCTTCACTACAGTGGCGGCTGGTGGAACTTGAAATTCTCATATTTTCATAAGGAAGCATGAGACCCACATTATATTTTAGGTGGTGATTACTAGACCTGAGTAGGCTGTAACACCAAAACAACTTAAAAAATAAAATGTATGAAAAATTAAATAAAAGTGTTCCCCAGCAGAAAATCTTGAAAACGGCTTGCAGAATATTTTTTTTCCGCAATTTTCAGGTGAATACAAAAACTTTTTATTATTGTGTTTTTTACAAAATCTTCATTTTGCTTAAAGATACATATACTATTGTAATATTGCAAAAACGAATTGCTGGGGTGAAATAATCCAAATTATCATAACTTATACAGATGTAAATATTTTTACTCAGAAATACTTTGAATTTACTTGGTGATTATGAAAAAATATATATTTTTAGCAAATGTTTGCAAGCCATTTCCAAGATCATCTGGTGGGACACACATTATTTGAAGTAAGACACATGAAAATTTGGTTCCTCACATCGAAAAAAGTAAATCCCTCAAAATTTGAACCCTTAATTTTAATTTTAAGTACTTCCTCTCAATCGATAAATTTTCCCATTTAAAAATATATAAATCATCGGTATTTTTTTTTAAATTGTTATAGCTCAGTTCGGTTTTATGATTTTTGAATTTTGAACAAAGCAAGGTTGTCAGATATATTTTCTAAAATTGCCAAGCTCACTATACAAGTATACTTCATACTTCAGTAAACTGTTAGTTCGTGACGTTCTTAGAAATCTAGTTTGGAAATGTTTAAAAAAAATACATAGATATAAATTTATTAGTTAGCATTAAAATAAAGCGTTTAAAATTGCTGGAAAAAATATTTATAAATAAAAACAACTTTATGTATATTATTATACTTAAGAAAATTTTGAAGAGCCGGCAACTTGAATGCCGATCCAGTATACTATTGTGCTTTGTATTATCTAATACATTCCTTAAATACTTATTCAGCACTGTGCCATAAAATTTTTACGACGTCGTTAAAATGATTTACGACTTTAGGCACTCTACTTGTTTAAGAGACGCCAGTGACCTGTAGGTTTATTAACACAGACAATGTTTTGAGATTGTCTGGCTAAATGAGCATTATTTACAGCCAATTATATTACAAATATTAAGAGTTTTGTATGCAGGCTAATTGTAATCTCCTATATTTATTTGAATGAAAAAAAATTATTTCACAATAAAATTTTCGTATTTATAAAAGATATATGCACGCCCATGGAATCATAAGTTGCACCGCTTTTTTTGTCCCCAGGCGTATTTATCATTTACAATTAAAAATAGAAGGACTATACATGGTATTTGAATGGTAAAAATTCATGGATTGAGAGGAAGTACTTAAAATTAAAATTAAGGGCTAAAATTTTGAAAAATATTTGTTTCAAATGAAGCGCCCTAGTCCCATATGCTACACTATGGGAGCATCTTGTTCACATTGAGGAATGGAACGAAAAATGTTTTTATCATGTTTTTCGTTTTCCTGTATAACAAAAATCTTATATAAATTGTTCTTGAAATATAAATAATCAACTTAAAAAGGGATAAAGTCGTTCAAATTTTATCCTCTAACCAGTTTGTTAAATAATTTGAAATAACTCCTCGAAAACAGTACATTTTGAGTATATTGGATGCTAGTGAAAGGAATGGGAATTAATTGAGAGGATACGGCAAGGAAATAAAAAAAATAATAAAATATACATATGTTCTGTTTAAAATAAGCAAGTTAATAAAGGACAAAATTGACAAGTTTGACTCTCCATTTTGAGCACCCTGTAAATTGTTTCCGTATATCTAAAATTATTTACAGCAAGCTCAACCTACCACATGGTAAAAAAAATCGCTAAATGATTATATTGAATTTCGGGGGTATAGAAAAATCGTGGCAGCATATGGGGGTGAATCTTAAAAGCAATGGTAGGGTGACATTTTAAATGAAGAAATTTAAATGAAAAAACAAGTTTAATCGATTATCTTGAATAATGATGGTTTTATTGGCATGTACCTACATAAATAAAAGTATACGCCCGGTATAATACTTTTTTATTAATGTATTCACATGATTTAAATACATTTTAGTGATCGCAAGAAATCGCATTTAAGTTTGCTTTACAAATTCTCTAGATTTTTTGGAAGCAACTAAATTGTGATCGACTGTGTCAAAAGCTTTAGAAGAATCCAGGAGAACTAACGCGAGAGGTCATATTTCTATATGGCCTCTGTATTTTTCTATGTGATGATTTGAATATAGATAATTTCATCCAAGATGTATCGGTCTAAACAAAAAAATTAGTCAAGTGCCCAGTTTTAGTCGTCATTCTCGGATTAAACAACTGCACTCTGTTGTCAAGTCAAATGTTACTGCTGATCTGTCAATAGAAATTGGATGTTGTCAACTTCATAATAAAATTCCAACATTCCCTTATTGGCAATTTATTTGAAGGCACGGTATAACAATGTAACTTATATTCAAAATACCATTCGTTTCATGTAACTAATAATATTGTACTAAGCATATCGACGAGGTGTTTAATATGGCAGTATATTTTTTAGGAATAGAAGTACCAATCTTTCACTAATTCATTCCAGTGTGATGCCTGAAGATACTGAAATAAAATACTTCGAGGGTAACTCTTATAATCAAGAGACAAACCCTAAGTCCATCAAAAGGGACCCTAGTCAGGTAACAAAATACGGTTATAATACCACGAAGAAAAATTCATGTATTAATTTTTTTAGAGTTTTGAATTAGAAATGGAATATCCTAAGAGTCATAATTTATTTGAAGACGTAACGGAAACACGGTATTATTGCTATCATTGTCCTTATGTGACGAAACGGAAGGGAGATTTGTCCAAACACATACTTATTCACCAGAAGCCTCTTAAAACAAGAGCTTATCAGTGCAGTTTTTGTTCCTATAAGCCGAAACAGAGATTTAATTTAATCAGACATATGTTGATCCACAAGGACGCTTCCGAGGTGACGACTTATCAGTGCACGCAGTGTCCCTATAATGCAAAACAGAAAAGTTATTTGACTAGTCACATGTTGATTCATAAAGATGCTTCCGAGATAACAACATACGACTGCAGTTTTTGTTCCTATAAAGCAAAACGCAAAGGCGAATTAACCAAACACATGTTGATCCATAAGGACTCTTCCGAGGTGACGACTTATCAGTGTGCACAGTGTCCTTATAACGCAAAACAGAAAAGTTATTTGACCAGTCACATGTTGATTCATAAAGATGCTTCCGAGATAACAACATACGACTGCAGTTTTTGTTCCTATAAAGCGAAACGCAAACGCGAATTAACAAAACACGCGTTGATTCATAAGAATGCTTCTGAGGTAACAACCTATGACTGCAGTTTTTGTTCGTATAAGACGAAACTCAAAAGCAATTTAACCCAACATTTGATTCTTCATGATGCTTCCGAGGTAACGACTTATCAGTGCAAATTTTGTTCTTATAAGGCGAAATGGAAAAGTTATATGTCCAAACATATGCTGATTCACGAAGATGCTTCCAGGATAAAAACTTATGACTGCAGTTTGTGTTCATACAAGGCGAAGCGCAAAAGGTCATTTAACTCAACACATGGTGATTCATAAGGACGCTTCTGAAGTAAAGACGTACGACTGCAGTTGTTGTCCCTATAAGGCGAAACAGAAGAGCAATCTGAGGAGACACATGTTGATTCATCAGGACGCCTCCAAGGTAACGACCTACCAATGCGCTCTTTGCCCCTATAGAGCGAAAAGGAAAACATGTTTGTCTAAACACATGGTCATTCACAAATGTGCTTCCGAGGTAAAAAATTATGAATGTACTGTGTGTCCTTATAAAGCGAAACTGAAAAGACAATTTAACCCAACACATGTTGATCCATCAGGATGCGTCTAAGGTAACAACTCACGACTGCAGTTTTTGTTCTTATAAGGCGAAACGCAAGGAACATTTAACTCAACACATGTTGATTCATCAAAGTGCTTCTGATGTAACGACTTATCAATGCACACTTTGTCCTTATAATACAAAACGCAAAATGCATTTAACCAGCCACATGTTGATTCATCAGGATGCTTCCGAGGTAACGACTTATCAGTGCAATCTTTGTTCTTACAAGACGAAATGGAAAGGATATTTGCCCATACATATGCGAAGGCACGAAGGTGCTGCCGAGGTAACAAGTTATGACTGCAGTTTTTGTCAATATAAGACGAATCAGAAACAATGTCTGAGCAAACATATGTTGAGTCACCAGGATGTGCTCAGTGTACGGACAAAAGTGGAGGTAATTTTATATTATTTAATTATGCTTTTCTTAATTTATAATGAATACGTTTGTGTTGCATTTTTGTTACCATAATTAAAGCTGGCAGAAAAACAATCAACCTACAATTTATTTTATAATTAGACCCCGGACATTAATAATAGATACCGTACTTTACCAGAGGCGGCTCCAGAATCCTTTCAATAAAATAGAAGGGTAAAAATGTTTTCAGAAGAACTGTGCTATATCACGCATATTTTTGTAATGTTAACCTTTAGAGGACAGGAAATTCAATATACTGGCTCAAAAAACAGGTCTTTGTTCAAACATTATTTTGGGGTTTTAGGGTCGCCAATTACGAATCTGAATTTACTTTTTAAAAATTCTCGATCGCTGATCTAATATGGTGGATAAATCATATGTGGACAGCAAAAATTTTAAATTTGCTATAATTTGAACTGAAAACTATATATATATGTTTTTTTGAGGTCGCTGATTACAAATCTGAAATCAGATTTAATAAATTCAAGATGGTGGATACAATATGGGAGACAGGGGCTGTTCACTCTTATGAGCCTACCTGAAATGGGATATTTAGTATGAGACCAACTCTATAGATGGCGCAACCAGCTTGGTTAGTTATGTATAGTTGGTACTCTTAAAAAAAAGATTGGTAGTCCGGAAGAACTAGTTCAGTCCGTGCGCCCAAATGTTTAACATTTATAATTTGCGTTATGTTTTTACGTCAATATTTATCTGGGCGTATTGATTGAACTGGTTCTAAGTATGTATATAAAACCAAAACAAACCTATTGTTATCGGTGGTCTCATGTTCTGTTTATTGTTTTACGTTATAGGTTCTGTAGTTTTGTGTTTATTTTTTTTCTATGTGTTAATTTATTTTGTGTTTTATTTATTTATTGGCTATTATATATTCTTATTTGAGACTGAAATCAGTTGACATAATATTACATTAAAAGAAGGAGGACTAGAACTGGTACCAGATAAATGAAACTTCATGTAAAGAAAGTTATGCCTTTACTTTTTTTAGTTTATATAAATGGCTAGTTTCAAATAATTTATACTTAAATGTGATTGTGTCTTGTGTATAAATGTGATTGTGAATGCATATAAATGTGGTTGTGAATAAAGGAATCTTACATCTAAAACAATTGATTTTGGTATTTAATGGTTTCAATATCTCAAATATCCTCCTTTTTCATCACTGCAATCTTTAAAATTTACTTAGACATAATTTCTTGAGGAACGGTTTCAAATACTGTTTGTGGACTTTTTAAGTGTTCCCTTATGGACGAAACGTATATATATACAACAAGAATAGCATAATCATATTTAGTATACGCTATATAAGGATAAAAAAACTTTATGTAACCAAGTATGATTATGCTATTCTTATATACATCCGTTTTGTCCTTAATGGAACTGTTATAAGAGTCCGCAAACTGTATTTTATTTGAATTTGAATATAGCGCCGTCCGCCATAGTTAAAATTAGTTTGAGACCAATTCAAGAGATGGCGCTTCACGGTTTCATTTAATTGTATTAGAGAGTTCCATCTATCTCTTCTTTTATCTATGATGGGAGACACAAATCTCAAATTTGCTCGAAATCGGACTACAAACTACTCATGGGTTTTTGAGATTGCTGAAATGAACCCAAAATTTTATTTAAAAAAATCAAGATGGTGGTCCCAATACGGCAACGAAACGTTTTTAATTCAATCAATTGTGGAATAAAATCTCCATCTCTATGAAGTGATGGTTTCCGAAGAGGAGTGGAAAATCTGATAATGTTGACGAAAATATGTACTCACAAGAGTTTGTCTATCGTGATTTTTTATTTTTCGATCACTATCTTGAATCCGCCATTTTGAATTATAAAAAATTTAAAATCAAATTCTTAGTCAAAGTCGTTGACATATATTTTTCCATTATTTCTATTATTTTCTATTATAAGTTGACATGGTGACTGCTAACTTGCATCCGCCATTTTGAATTTCAAAAATATAATGACAGATTCGTGAAGAGCAGTGTCAAAACTTACTTGGCAAATTGTGATATAAGATACATTTTTTTATGCATTTTCTCAGTGAGGGATCAAAAGCCGCAAATGCCTGTCTTCTATAGGTTAAATATGAACCCTCATAAAAGTTATGACAAAAAAGTAATGAAGGTTGCTTGTTTCAACCCCCACGTAGGTGTGGACGGAAAATAAAAATACCGTAATACGCCCTTGTGTTAGTAAAATTTACACACTAATTCTGAAATTCTTAAGGCCGCTTTACAGTTCGCGATTTTTGTTGCCGGCAAGAAAAATTGCAGCAATTTTTCTTGTGCGCACGCGTATTTATGTCTGTTTGGACAATTTCTTAACAAATGAACACAAATACCTTTACGTTATTCCTTTATAAAAATGTATCAACAAAGTATTATAAATAAATAATTAAATATGTACTTAAATTTTAATGAATAAAAAATAAAAAATGTATTTTTGGCTCGCCTTGTACATATGTGTTAACAACTTTGCAGGAAGGGCTATAATCAAAAAAGGTTTATGTGAAAGACCCCTTTAAACCTTCTACATCTTTAAACTTTTCACCTGTACTACAAATCCTTTAACCGAATCACTGGTAGAGTTTTTGTCACTTTTCAGTACAAAACTGGTACGCTCGAATAATTTACGAAATCATACAATATGTAGGATATATGGGTTTTTTTGAGTCACAGAATCGATCCTGAAGGTTTTTTTTGGATCTATTACCATCGAAGGTTAAAAATAGGGGTTGAGGGTGAAATTTTGAGTTTTTTCAATATTGTACCAAACCGTTCCACATTTTGTATGCAAGGATTTTTTTGTGTCTAATTCGATTGCAAGAGATTTCTTTTACCTGCGACTCCCGAAGGGAGTATAATAGGGGTTGGGGATGAAATTTTACGTTTTTTGATTTCTTTACCAAACCATTCCAAATTTTGTATACTGGAATTGTGTGTCTAATTCGATTGCAAGAATAATTTTTTTGCTCTCCTACCCCGAAGGGTCAGAAATAGGGATTGGGGTGAAATGTCAAGTTTTTTCAAAATCTGTTTTCAGATTTGTTATCATAAACTACATATGTAGCTTTTCTGATTCGCATAAATTTTTAATTTTTCGTTCGGCATTTTAGATCCGCCATGTTGAATTTTTACAAATTTGATCCCAGACTTGTAATGAGTGATCTAAAAAATTCACTACATGGAGTTTTTCTAAAGTTCCGAAAATACTCTACTTTTCAACCGCCATTTTGGATCTGCCATCTTGAAATTTAAAAAATCTGATTCAACAACTCCAAAATATGTTATCAGCAACCTCGAAAAAATCTTTATCTAAACAATTTCCAGTCCAGTTTCAAAAAAATGAAAAATATCTGCTCTGCTGTAGGAGGTTAAATACGTTATATGTAGTCCGTCATATTGAATTTTATAATTCTGATGTCAGATATGGATTCAGTGCCTCCAAAAACTGTTGTATACCAAGTTTAGTTTAAATCCCTTTAAAATTATTCTATTTGATCATATCATAGGTATACCAGAATTGGCACTTTTTTTATCATATATTATGATACGATACCAGTGCACCAGTAAACCGGTTTTCACATAATTATGGCATGTATGACACCCTGTGTATGTATGTCATTTTTATGTAAGAAGTGGATATTTTGCTATAAGTATAAGGTGCTGAAAATTTTGATCTTAATAAATAAAAAAAGAGGATATACCCTAATCCTATGTCACCTGGTATTTCAGAATATAACAGTGCAGTACCAATTACTATTAATGCTTTCATTCTTTCTGTTAGGATGCTGATTTTACAGGAAATCAACATGAATGTACGATGGAACACCATGAGTCCATGGGATGTTTAGGCATTAAGTCAGAAGAACTTGATATTAAGGAGGAAGATGAATGTGACTGGATAATTTTTATGCCTATATTCAATAATAATTATGTATGTGTAGAGAATATTTACATATAGGAAAGAAAATGAATACATTTTGTACAAATTGTAATCTGCATTCTTATTTAAAATAAATGTGGCATTAAAGTAAATGTCAAAATAAAGCAGTATTTAAAACATGCTGCTCTCTGCTGTTTTATTTTTTTTTTTTCTTGCATGTTTCATGATTTTTCTCTACCTGTACTTTAATGAGATTCATTGAGATATAATTTTTTTATAAGAAACAAATTTATAACTGACAGAAATGCAACATTATATAATTCCACTGTTTATACTTTTATTTTTGCAATCCATAAAATCTTCATTTTCAAGACAATCGATTAAACTCTTTTTTTATTTAAAGGGCATCAAAAAACTTCTTTTAACGTCGTTTTTAAGTTTCATCCCCATGGCCTACTATGACTATTTTATACCCCTGAACCCTGAAATTCTATATAACCATTTATTGATATTTTTATTTATCCATAGCGTTAATCAGGATCCGTCAAACCCCCATATGCAAAATTAGAAAAATAAATATACAAGTTGTCTCTTTCTATACGGTCTCAAAATTGAGCAAAATATCGAGTTTAAGAGCTGCCAGACGAGTCAAGTGTGCAATAGAATTATGTCAAGACACTTGAATGTTATCTGTAATCACTTAAACTTAGTTTTGACCTAACTGTAGGTGCATATTATTATTAACTAGCGACCCGCCCCGGCTTCGCACGGTTTACGACATCACATTAGAAACCTCTAAAATTATCAGTGTTTCTCTACTATATTATGCATGTATTATACATATAAACCTTCCTCTTGAATCACTCTATCTATTAAAAAAAAAACGCATCAAAATCCGTTGCGTAGTTTTAAAGATCTAAGCATACATAGGTAGGGACAGACAGCGGGAAGCGACTTTGTTTTATACTATGTTATGATAAACACCTTTACATAGTAGACCAAAAAATATTTTTTGTCTACGGCAATTATGTCAAAATTAAGTTTAAATGATTCTAGATAACATTCAACTGCCTTTATACAATTCCATGGCACACTTGACTCATATAGCGATGCTCAACTTTGAGATCGCATAGAAAGACCTTGTATATCTTTGTTCAAATTTCGCATATGGGGGTTTTGGGGAGTCTTGATTAACGCTGTGGGATAATTAAGGGATGGTCGGGTCAGAAGAAAGTTTTTGATGCCTTTAAACTAAAAAAAAGTTTAATCTATTATCTTGAAAAATGAGGATTTATGGATTTGTATATAGATAAAAGTAAACACCCTGTACGTGGACTTTTATCGATAAGTATAGTCTGATATTAGTAATAATTTTCATAAATTAAATAATTGACTTTGAAGTTGTATTTTTTTTTAATTCCCCAAATCTGAGGAAAAATTACAAATAATGATATGACACCATTAATTAGGTGACTGCGATTTCATAGGTCTATTTGCCTTGGCGATCCATACCTAATAGAAACACGGCATTTTAATTTAATCTGTGATTGTTGTAGTTTTACGAAGCGTCCCTAATGAAGAATTTTGATTCGCATCAAATTCTGTGTACATTATTTCGTGATAAAACTATTTTTTTTTATTCCAACTTGAATAATAAAATCATAAAGTGGGATATGGTTTCCAATCATTTTTTATGCAGCGATAATGAGTGTGCTGTATGAAAAATTGAATTGCAAAATGAAGTTTGGAGATGCAAATGCATGGCTATGACAATGCGAACGACAATGGCCACTTACTAACATGGCGACCCCGATGCGTTTTTCCTCATATATCTAATACTCCTATATTGCTGGTGCCCGTAAGTAGAGGTGTCACGGGGCAAGTGAGACAGCAAATGACTACTTGACC
Organism: Aromia moschata; assembly: GCA_029963805.1. Lineage (NCBI taxonomy): Eukaryota > Metazoa > Arthropoda > Insecta > Coleoptera > Cerambycidae > Aromia > Aromia moschata. Next base: position 185,673 of record JAPWTK010000571.1, read on the forward strand.
TGTTGTGCGCAAGCGTCACGAGTCTGGTGGGACAATTAGCTGCGTGTGTCTGGATGTTCAATTCTCGGGCATGCGCGTAAGACTCGAAGTAGTTACGAGAGAGAGACAGACGCATATATGTCTGCACCGTGGTGATTTCGCCAATCTCCAGACCCTTCTAGCAATATAGGAGTATTATATATATATGGTTTCCCTCCTTATCTATGAGGATTACTCTTCCTCTTCTTGTATGTAGATGTATTGTATTTAAGACTGTTTTACACATACCAATTTACTGCACAATAAATTGTAGAATTTATTTTTCAATAAATTGGCCGATTTTAGTAACTGTTTACACTTTGGCAATATTTGTAACAATGGGCGCATTCAGGGACGCTCAGCCGCTGACCGCTATGTGTTAGTAGTTAGCTTTTTCTGACAGTCAGTGGCTTAACACTCCCTGAATCGTTTGTATGTATGAGTTTCGCAAAGATCTAAAAAACGTAATATGTCCTATGGCATAGATAACTTTCATGAATCATGGATTCATAATTCCCTGCCGTGTTCTGTGCTTAAAGACACTTATAGAACAAAGGTTCGTTTACTTTTCCATAACTTTTGTTTAAAAACAAGCAATATTTTCTATTCTATAACTTTTGTTTAAAAGTAGGTTAAAATTCAGTTGCTCACAGCACAGATAAAACGACAGAGAGAATCATGATAGAATTATTGTCAAGTCAGCATCTCAGCTATAATATTTTAGGCTTAGTAAATTGGTCAGCAGCTGAGATAAAAAAAGTGTCAGCCACGTCCATTCAGGGAAGTAGCTAAGTTAGCTACTCAGCCGCTGACCGTCCCTGAATGCGCCCAATATATTGGCCAATTTCAACACTACCAACTCTCAATAACTAAAACCTAAGAGATCGTAGGTTTGTCCCTAAGAGAAACCGCTTACCTCATTATTAGGTTAGTACAATGAATAAATGTAAAATGTTACTAAATATCCCTAAAATTAGCCAAGAAATTAGAGCAAATTCTAAATTCTACAATTTATTGGACAATAAATTGGGCGCAATTTCTGTTTTACACTTATTCCAATAAATTGAAAGTCAACTTGTACAATTTATTGTGAGAAAAATTGGTGTGTGTAAAAAAGTCACAATGTGTAAAGTTCAACAAGATTTGTCTATCTTTTGCAAAGAGCTGCATCCGGAAATCACCGATGACTTCACGTCCCTTAAGTAGTGACCTTAGGTTCGAACTTGCCAATGTCCTTCAAGGTTGTTTGAGGGTCACTTTTCATTTACCGGTAACCCGCGCTTTTTCATTCACAACTTTAAGCAACGGTATTTAGACAATAAGTCAGGTGTGACCTTAATGACCACTATAGCAATAAGAAAATAATATTAAATTTTTTTTTAAATCTTGTTGAACTTCAAAGACCAAGCAGCCCTTAAGGTCGCCCTTAACCTATGACCTGAGAGCATATCTGGACGTAAAATTTTCCACTCTTTCGAATGCCGAGGTCAAAAAAAGGGGTTTCCATTAAAAAAACAAAGATGACCTCCAAAAAACCTTCAAGGTCATCATTGGATTCCTCGTTGAAAGTTACTACGGAAATGACCTTCATAATTGCAAAAATAATTATATCCTGGAAGTTATTCGGGTGTTTCCAGACTTTTTGAACACCCTATATACTGATACTACAGGTAAAAAGAAACACAGCAAATATTCTAGGGTACCTACAGAAATGTTTGTTAAACCGTATTTTGTAAGCGCCTTGTACTTATATACTCGTGTATTTCTTGCCCATGCTGCATATGACATTGACCCTTCCCGAAAACGCTCCAAATCTCACGCATGCGCAGTAGTACGCCATCTCGCCGCAGGAACGTGGGATACTCTTACGCAGTTTTATATGCGGGCAGACAAACATTCCGAAGCCTAAATATTACTAATCAATTTGTCCATACCATTGTTGTTTAACATTGCTTGTTAGTCGAACTTCCATGAATGCAGTACACTCATTGGTGGATTTTGATCTGAAGAGAGAGCTTCTACACTACATTAAACTAAATAAAATCTCTGAGATTAGATCTAATTCTATCATATTTCAAAATATTTTCTAATTCATTTTCGTCTATTAATGCAAAAACTATTGCGCTAACATTGTTTGTACATTGCAACAAGCCCCAACATTACTTGTTAGTCGAACTTCCATGAATGCAGTACACTCATTGGTGGATTTTCATCTGAAGAATGAGCTTCTACACTACATTAAACTAAATAAAATCTCTGCGATTAGATCTAATTCTATCATATTTCAAAAATATTTTCTAATTCATTTTCGTCTATTAATGCAAAAACTATTGCGCTAACATTGTTTGTACATTGCAACAAGCTAACATTGCTTGTTAGTCGAACTTCCATGAATGCAGTACACTCATTGGTGGATTTTCATCTGAAGAATGAGCTTCTACACTACATTAAACTAAATAAAATCTCTGAGATTAGATCTAATTCTATCATATTTCAAAATATTTTCTAATTCATTTTCGTCTATTAATGCAAAAACTATTGTGCTTACCCTAGTCATTAGTCATTATGCTCATTATATTTAACCAGTAGTAATACTATGTCGGTTCAGGGCCAAAATCCCATGTATTTTCTTATGTGCCTAAAAATTAGCGAAAACGGTACATTTCAAGGTCATTTGCCTTGAGGCCTCCTTTTCCGAGGTTGGGTTACGATTATGATTATTGCTAAACCCCAGCCGTTCAGGCCCCAGCCCCGTCAGCAGAGCCCAGCGGAGCCAGCAGAGCCCTACGACAATTATCATGCTAACAGCACACTTTTAGCATTGGTAACTTCCCGTGCTATCAACGCCTCCGGTGATATCAACACTTCGGAATAGTAAAACCTTTTAAAAAAATGATTTTACTTACTATCTTTCCATTCTAAATTGAAAATAGGTAGAAAAAAGCAAGGTTGTCAGATTTATTTTCTAAAATTGCTAAGCTCACTATACAAGTATACTTCATACTTCAGTAAACTGTTAGTTCGTGACGTTCTTAGAAAGCCAGTTTGGAAATGTTTTTAAAAAAATACAGAGATATAAATTTATTAGTTAGCATTAATATAAAGCTTTTAAAATTGCTGGAAAAAAAATAATTATAAATCAAAACAACTTTATGTATATCACTATACTCAAGAAAATTTTAAAGAGCCGGCAACGCGCTGGCCGGCCAACTGCTGGCGGCTGGTGGCACAAGTAAACCACTGGCGGTAAACCACTTTGTATATAATACATTGCTAATATTTGTTCGGTCCACTGTGCCATAAAATTTTAACGACGTCGTTAAAATGATTTACGACTTTATGAATTAAGAATTTACACTACTTGTCTAAGACGCCAGTGACGTGTATTTCAGCTAGGTTTATTAACACAGACAATTTTTTGAGATTGTTTGGCTAAATGAGCATTATTTACAGCAAATTATATTACAAATATTAAGAGTTTTATATGCAGGCTAATTTTTATCTCCTATATTGATTTAAATGAAAAAAAAATATTTCACAATTTTCGAATTTATAAAAGATATATGCACGCCCATGGAATCATAAAGTTGCACCTTTTTTTTGTTCCCCAGGCGTATTTATCATTTTCAATTAAAATTAGAACGACTGTACATCTTATTACACTTGAGATGATCCACATCTTGCGGTTGCTGTGAATCTGAAAGCAGAGGCGCTAATCGTATATGATGACCACTTATTAAAACTAGTACTCTTTTGTGAATTGATGGGTCTTCTACAGGTCCGTACTTTTACGGGTACAGGTCTATACTTTTACATGTACAGCTTTTACAAGTCTGTACTTTTATGGGTACAGCTTATACACTATTTTTATGGAAATCAATGAAGTCAGGTTCCTTTTAAATCGCGCGATATCATTTTGAACAAGTCATAACTTGTCGGTAATCTACTTGAATCAGTTTTCTCCTACACGTTGCAATGCAGACGTCCAAATAATTGGTCAAAATGTCGCACCTCATGTAGGGTATCGCTAACTTTTATGGTCGACAAGTACGGTATGTGGAACACCGGGCGATGTGTCATCACTCATCACTCGATTCGTAGTAGTTATCTTATTTCTTGGATTTGATAACAAACAGACGCGGTTGTGGCTCGGAATATGCTTTCTTATGCAATATTGTAGCGAAATAACACCAGAGAAACAATTTATTACAGTTTCTTATGTAAAAAGCGAAACTTTCCGCTCAGGTGAAGATAGAAAAAGGCGTCACATTCCTCATACTCCAAAGGGGTTGGCTACCACAATCTTGTACCTCCCGTGCGAGACCTCACAATACCTAAAACATTAAATAAAAATTAATTAGAGCCTAGCATGTGTTAATAATTCTATATAACACACAGCCATATCACTATTAATAGCTTCATCTCTGCCTAAACTGCCACACCATGCTAAGTAGCTATAAGACGGTCGCTCATCTAAGACGTCACCCTACACTTTCGCGCACATCTAGCATGCCACGCCCTACACTTTAGCGACAAATTTGCTGGAAAAACTTACAATTTTCGCGGAGACAATAGGGTTCACAATCGATAGTCGGTAGCAGATATCCGTAACAAATAAGCTTCGATGAGGTGGGAGCCGTTCTTTGATAGCCCTAGGGGTCAACAGATTCGAAAATCAGGACCACAGCGATACTGTGTCAAGACGGAGGAAAGGAGTTTAAATATTGGTTGCGTAATAAACGATCAAAAAAACTTATGCAATTTTATACAGCGGAAAGTGGTAGTGACAATTGTACCGATCACTCTTACGCAGTAAAAGGCAATAAAATCCCGTATACAATACGATTATTTCCGGAACGTACGTAAGGAAAGCTGTTCCTGGATATTACCATCTGGGTTTCCAGCAGTTTTTATGCAAAATGCAGCATCGTAGTCGAGCAATATTTCGTTCAGTATTAAGTCTGAAACGCCTTTTCGGCAATATTTCTCATCCGTATATCAGCCGTTGTACAATACCATAAAATATTTGTTTATGCCATATTTGTTTATGCCATATTTGTTTTTCCCATTTACTTCGATGTACCGTAAAGGAATTATCAGATACACCGCATGTGAATTGGTGGATACAGACCTGTAAAAAGCTGTACCCGTAAAAGTACAGCTCTGAACCCAGCTGTTCACCTTCGCTTAATGTCGCATCCTATCGTACGTGAGGACGATTTCCTTTAAAATAGGTTAGGTGTCTTTTAGAAAATTAACTAACATATTCATTCAAGGGACAACTGAACTTTGGTCACGCACGACTGGGTATACCAACGTTTATGGTTTTTTAGCTGGACATATCTCGTTTTAAGAAGTTTTGTATATCTCTAAAGGTTCGTAGGTTTCGGGGTCCATATCGAAAAAGTTGCGTTAAAATGCACTTAATGCGAGACTAAAGCCGCTACCTAGCCAAGATGGCCGCCAAGAACGGATTTGCGAATTTTTCCAAAACAGGGTTGTGTACAGACCTATAAATATGTACGAGAACAAGCTTAAAGTAGGAGGATTTCATGTTTCGAGCTTGGCATGTCGCCGCTAAATTTAACTATTTAAAAAAAAGTTTAACATTTTGCGTAGTTTTAATACGGAGACGACATTTTGAATTCAAATGTGTGTAGGGTTCCACAAAACTAATTTTTCATAGGCTTTGTAATTTTGCATGAAACAGTGGCGTAACTTTTATCCAATTAATTAATTCATCAATGAATTCGTTAATTAACTCATGTATTTCTATCTATGATCAATTAATTTTAACTATTAAAAATGTTTGTAAGTGAATGAAATTAATAAAATGTACACGGCGCGTTTTTTTAACGTAGTTTCCCCTGTACATACGTGGAAATATCATTTAGGAAGAGCATAAAAGCCTGGTTCTCACAGCTTCGTCGTGTCGCTGGCGACCCATTGGCTGACCAAGGGTATCTAAAAACGTTTTATTTAATTTCCCCTACATCCCAAGGCCAAGTTTATTTTACTGTCGCTGCGACTGCCGTATGTAGTTGAAATATTTCAACTACAGAATCTGTCGACGAGTGTCGCTCTTCTTACTTTGTTTATGTAAATGGCCATTTTTTCATGGTTTCGGCGTGACAAATAAGAACTTCAGCTGTCTTTCCATATACGGACTATCTCCACATCGAGTTTCCAAAATTGTTGTTGGTATACGTGGGTTTTTTGGGTGGTGTGCTGAGTACGAATCTGCGTATAAAAATATCCGCAAGTGCCTGCAAGTGTCCGTAAATGCCCACAAGTAAGGTTAAAATGCATCAAAATCGCTAAATGAAAGTGTTGGATATCTCGCTTATCAGTATGGATTTACAAGTATTCGGCACTATGTGTTTTTTAGAAAAGAAACAAAGTTGCTTCGTCTTCTTATTCTCTGGGCAAATTTCGATCCTGTAATTTTTCTGGTTCTCCGCGTACGATCATTCCGAGAAGCCATGATCCTTCGACAACTCGTCCACGTTCGTACTTTCGACGTCCACTTTTACACTCGTCAATCTCAACAATAACACCCTCACCTACAATTTGGCCTTCCCTGACAAAACTATTAGTAGTTCATTGAAAAAAAAAATAGTTTCCAAATAATCCATTTGCAAATTCCACCACAAACGGAATTTTGGAACTCGGTATCCACCAATATTACAATTTAAAACTTCCACCCTCGATATCTCGAAAACCTAGCGAGATATCGCACTTTTTCACAAGTATAAAAAATGTTTATTTTGGCCAGTTCTATGCGATAAAAAATACCTGCGCCTATATAAATGTTTATTTTGCGGCGCCACAGAAATCGTAATCGTGCACATTTTAACCTTACTTGTGGGCTCTTCGCAGCACTTACGAACACTTTCGGGCACTTGCGGGTATTATCATACACATAATATTTCGTGCTCAGCACAACCAAGAAACATCCGTATACCAAATTTCAAGCGAATTGGAAGATAGTCCGTATACGAAAGTACATCCAGAACTTCCGCAAATACAAACTGTCTATTTAAATGTTTTGTGACAAACTGCAATATTTCAAATTCAAACTGTAGTATTCCGTGATCGCGACTACTGCAAGTAATACATTTTTTTAAGTAGTGGGGAACTGTCGCGGCGACATGAAGCTCTGAGAACCAGGCTTTAGGCTTCAACCTAAAGGCTCTGCGAGTCTTTTGGGTCGAATTTTATGAACTTCTACGAATTTTTTATACTAACTTTCCAGACAAACTACGTATCGGATTAGTTACCCAACACTTCGGAAAGATGAACTTTTTGCATCTTCAGTGGAAAAACCATCACCTATATTACCATTGCCATTATTATTTAATTAATTCGCCACCATCTCCATTGTCAGTAATAGTGCCAATACTAGCTAAATCAATCCTAATAAAATCACAACGTTCTAAATACCCACATATAAAATAGCATGCCAAGTGAGCCACCAAAAACATTGCACCCATCCAGTTTCAGTTTTTAGGGGAACATAAGTATATTACTTTTTTATGATGATTTAATAGATATATAAAATTATCTTGATAACTAAAATGGATATGTTCGGATATTGTTTTATACTGTTGAATAGTTTTTAGTGGCCATCCTGTATATAATTATTACAACATAATAAAAACACAGACAAGGAAATTTACTCTTTTAAAACAAACCCTTTTAAAATTTGTTCCACAGTTTTCTTGTCCTGCTGTTTTTTTCTGCCGTTGTACTCGATCAGACTTGCTCGGATTTTTTTCTCTATTGGGAAATTTTTTACAAGCTTTTATTTAATTTGCAATGTATGTTTGTTTGTTTGTATGTATGTTCGGGTGAAATCTTGCAACTGAATTTTAAAATAGTTATCCTCAACCGATTGAGATGAAATTTTGCATACATGTTTAGTTTGGATGACAATGCATGGTTAGCTAAGTTATGTCATTCTAAATCCAATATGCTGCCGCTCTGAAAGCCGGCCGGCCAGTTCCTTCCCGCGAAAGGGTCTGATGGCGGTCCCCCTAAGATGGCGGACTAGTTATTTTTTGCGCACTCCAATGATATGGGTATCAAATGAAAGGGTTTGCTGAGAAGAATACGAAAAATAAAATGAACACTAAATCCAATATGGCGGACTAGTTATTTTTTGTGCACTCCCATGATATGGGTATCAAATGAAAGGGTTTGCTAAGAAGAATAAGAAAAAAATTAACGTCTGCGTTCAACCCTTCGAGGAGATGGTGTACTACTGCCCGGCTAAACAGTAAGACTTAGCGGGGTCGTGAGTTAACTAATATCAACCTATACCCTATGCAAATTCTAGCGGTGGTGAAAAAAATGACGAAAAACAAGATGGCCACCATACCAATTTTAAAGTTATAACGTGATATAGGTTAGGGATAGTATGAACAGATTGAGAAACATTTAGATACAAAAACACGACGATAACTAAAAAAATAAAAAATAAATTAATAATAAAAAAAAATTAAAAACAAGCTTTTATTTAGATGCTCTAAAAAAGAAGAAAATAAACTTTAAATTGAATAAAACCCATCAATTTATTACATTACACAATTTATATGATATAAAAGCTTGTCACGAGATTTACTTGTGTAGATAAACAAGAATGTAATAATTATGTAACTTGATCTTGACATAAGAAAATCTAAGAAAAAAAGTATGTATTTTATAAAATAGGTAAATACATCTACACAAGTAAATCTCGTGACAAGCGTTTATATCATATAAATTTTGTAATGTAATAAATTGATGAGTTTGATTCAATTTAAAGTTTATTTTCTTCTTTTTAGAGAATTTAAATAAAAGCTTGTTTTTAAATTTTTTTTTATTATTAATTTTTTTATGGAACAGCTTCTTTCTTCAAAGATCTAAATCTTTTCGGTTGATATCCGAGCAACTCATGTCTTAGATTTCGCTCATAATCTTAGTCAACAAAGTGATTTGAACAAATTCTGGCATTATTAACATTGAATGTATCTTCGCGTTTACACAGATGCCTCCACTTTGCTTTCAATTTCTCGTCTTTGGGAATGCCCAAAAACTTGAAATTGTTTTTAGAACGATTGTTCGTATTATAACTGTATACAGCACACCTCATTTTCACAAATTTTTACTCTCAAAAATATAAAAACTAGCACAAACTTATCTGTTGCCTTCAGAACACACTCCTCGGCTGACAAAAGTGGGCACAAGCTGACGTCACAGTCATGGCGCTCGGCTGCGCGATATCATACCTTCTATTTGTATACCGTGGTGTCACAGTACATACACTTGAACCCCTCTTAATTCACTAAATCTGTGCATCATCACCTCGCTTAAGTAGTGAAATTTAGTCTCGCTTAAGTCGCGATCATAACGTCACAGCACTTGTTATAACGAAAAATGAGCCAACTGAACAAAAAAATTAACGTAATTATACCCAGTCGTGCGTGACAAAGTTCATTTTTCCACTTGAATGAATATTTTAAAGGTTAAATATTTTTAAAAGACGCCTAACCTATTTTAAAGGTTAGGTGTCCATATTTAATGTATTGCACAATCATTTTTTTTCAATAAAAATTGTATTCATGGGAGAATCCAATTTCCAAACGTAGTTCTAAAACTTTTACAGGCGGCGACTTAACCGGGATGGTTTCGCGACATAATAGGGGGGAAACGTGGTGAAATAAGAGAGGATGCGAATTAAGCGAAGGTGCAGGGGTTCGAGTGTACATGTACACTCAACATCCACATATCCGAACTCCAAATTTCCGAACTCACGATATTTCCGAACTTTTTCTCACGATATTTCCGAACTTGTACTTCCATATAACCGAACTTGTCACTGATTGGTTGACGACAAAAACCCGCGAAATTTGAAATGAGAAAAAAAAATGTAAACAATAATGCGATTGTTATCAAACATTTCGATTGTCACATAATTCATCAGAGGAAATCGCCCTCCCTCAGCAGCACACCTGAGACAAGAGTTCTTCTTTGTACAAACCAGTGAAAAACACTTCTTTCAAATGGCGTATCATAAGTACCGGTGCACTTTATTGTGTCAATCTGTCCACTCAATTTTCGTCTTTTTTAGTTTTTTTTTCAAAGTAAATTTCTTTTTTTCCAAAAATTTCTGCCACTGACGATTTACAAATATTGTACATCTTACATAGATCAACATTTTTAACACCATTTTTTGCGTGATTTATCAAATCCAGCTTTTGCTCCAAAGGTTAACCTCTTAGCAGGCTCTTTTCTCTGCAAATAAACAGTACAATAATGTTTGTTTTGTATCACGGTTTTTCTTAAAAATACATATTTTCTCATAATTTTTCATTTCAGGTTTTAAATTATTATAGGTTACGTCAACAAAATGTTCAATAAAACAAACCTTTACTTTGAATTACAAAATAATTACCTGCATCACTCTCTCCTTTGCACCTGCTATTTTTTTGTTTAGAAAAACGTTCTTTTATTAACATGTACACATGTATGTATGTATTACATTTGCATAAAAACCTCGAAAAACAAAGAAAAGTACTAGAATGTAGGTTATTCTATGACTAATGACTAGAATGAGCCAGAAAAACCCTTTGCGCATGCGCCAGCAGTTCGGTAATCCCGAGGTGACGAGATTTCGGAAATGTGGAAGTCTGCGGAACGTAAAAGTTCGGAAATGTGGATGTTGAGTGTATATGTATTAGTTTTTTTGTTTGTAATTGAGGTTAAATACTTCTGTTTTTACTGGCGTAAGGATGAGTGAAGGTATTAAAAAGTGTTGTGCACCTGGTTGTGCTTCTAGCAGTCGTGATATACATCTAAGTTTATTTCGTTTTCCGAAAGACGAACTGAGGTAATGGTGGGTTCATGCAGAAATTTTTAGTAATAAGAATAAGAATAAGTAATAAGCATAAAGTAAACCTTCCTTTATACCCAGTTCATGCAGTAAACATAATTTTTAGTAATAATTTTAAAAATAAGGATTTGCTGCATGAACTGGGTCATTATAAAACGAAGTTTAACTTGTATGCTTATTACTATTCTTATTCTATTAAAAAATTTTGTCTGAACCCAACCGTTAGATATAATTTTTTATTAGTTGTTTGTAAAAATTTTCGCGTGTACCTTTGGTAATTTTGCTTAAATCTGTTTTTACAATGGATTTTGATTCTAAAACTAAAGATTGTAAATTGCGTAATGCATGATATAATTATATAACAAATAACCTTAATCATTTCTTGGAAAACAACGGTATTTGCTCTGTTGCATGAACCTAATTGTTCTTTATTCGCTTGTGTCAGATGTTCCTTCTGGAAGCAACTTTTGGGAAATCCAGAATATGTCGAATACACTTCAGTTCAATGTTACAATCGGTTGAGGTTATGTAGCCTACATTTTAGGGAGGAATGTTTCTCAAGCAAGCTGAAAAACCGCCTTAAAAATAATGCTGTACCATCATTTACTATTGGTAAGTATTGTACATATTTAATATTTAAGTTACATACTTCAAGTAGTGTTTTATTTGGTTGATGTCAAGTATTAACAGAATATAAACAACCTATCTAACACATTCGCTGCAATTATTAATTTGCGAAACCTTTGTCGGATCCATTACGGGACGTATGGACCACTTACCACTTATCCTCATGGAGCGATACGGTGCCTATGTGTTCCTTATCATAGGATGTTTAGCAATGTCACAATTCCAATACCTTAGTTTGCTAGTGCATAATAAAATTACATTGTAGCACAAGATTACCCTAGTGTAACTTTCATTAACTCCTTTACTGCAGAGAACAACGGTTTGACTGTTTTTTTTTTTTGACGTTTTTCCGACCCAAACTGTTGGAAAATCACAAAAGTGCCCTATAAGTAAGTGCTCTACAATGCCTGATAAATGTAATCAACATGTGTTTTCCTATATTTTTGGGGTTGCTGAACATGATCCTGGAGTTAACTGGGTTCTATCTGGTACCCAAAACAGACTAGAGCTTTAGGGAAATGACCATTTTTTCAGGTTTTTAAAAAAATTTGTTACTCTCAAGTTATGTGCCGTATTTAAACAGTATTATTTTGACAAGCTGTATCATTTCCGAGGTAATTTGACCCGCTGAACACTATGGTGTTGTCAACATTTAGGCCTAAGTGCTCCTAAAGGCCAATATTGAGGGAAAATTGCACAAAAAAGAAAAGGCGAAGATTGGACCAGACTTTTCGACTCGGTGCTTTCAAATACGTCGGAAATAATATCTGAATAAAATATTGGAAAACTGTAGATTGAGGATGAGGTGATTAAATGACAAAATTGAGACTTTATGATAATTTGGCGTGTGTAACACAAATTCAGATAACACCATGATGATCAGCAAGTTATACGTTGGAAATGATATGTCTGGTGAAAGTAGTAAGATGTCATAAATTGAGCCATTTTTGGAACAAGTCCTCCCAAAATTGGCATTTCAGAGGATCTAGGTCAAATTCTGATGTTCAGCGGGTCAAAACAAATCAGAAAAGATATGTCTAGTTAAAGTTGTCAAAGTTTCTAAGTTCGCCAGTCAAGGCACATCTAAGGAAATTACCGTGGCAGTCAAGGGGTTAATTTTACTCTCATTAGGTCCTGTATGTGTCAGTAATGATGAAGAAAATAAACATTACCAAGTAAATGAACCTCTCCGATGAGAAACTGGCAAATCATTTTTATTTTATTCTTTATATACAATTACATTTTTGTTTCAATAACCATATTTTTTTAATAACAATAATATCCAAAAATTGAATATGAGCGATAGGTAAGGTGTTCACAAGAAATGGCCGACTTTTACCTATTTAATTCTTCAGTGAGATACTTTTGAATTGGTTTTCTGTGTAGTTATATTACTGTAGAACTTAAGAAATGTACAATTTGTGTTTTTATGTTCTAGACAAATTAACGGAGTCCTTAAAGGACATTGCTTCTCACAAAGAAGTAGAAGTGGGCGAACCACCTATGAGAAGTATCTACATCAGCCCAGTCCCAACATCTTCTCGAACAGGGGAAGTTTTATTAGGTAATATATTTATATTGTTCACAGCTTTAAACACAGCACAGTTGTAAAATAATACATCCAGTAATAAACCTTGTTTGTGTTGATCTAATGCCGCAGTACGACTTTGTCAAATGCAATAGTAGTACAATTTTGAATATTTGATAAAGACACATATAACACTTTGCAGTAACAGATCTGCTTTTAAATGGCAAACATGTCCAAGGGAATCAAATTTGAGCAGCTCTTGCTCTTTATACATATATTTCAATTAACTACTTGTCTTTAATTTTCTAGGTGTAGTAACACAAATACCTTTATCGCTGTCTTCTCAAAATACTAGAAAGGAATGCTTGAAGCAAGCATTGAAAGATGTATCTGGAAAGTTAGAGAGGAAAGCAAGACCAGTTACAGGGGCTGATATAGCTGAAGTAATTGTAAGCGATTTCTTGGACGGGCATTTCTCAGAGTATTCTTCAGATTTTGTTACACCTCAGATGCCTCTATTGGGAAAATCTCCAGACGGTTCTAGGTATATAAATGAATACAAACAATTTACCTCTAGCTTTGTATTTTTGGACCCCCCAAGCCGATGAACAACTATGGGGATTATTTCGACTTCCATCTAAAGTGACCTTACAAAGATTAAGCAAACGATGGGAGATTTGTCCGATCAATTCCTATGGGTATGATAAATATTTTCAAATTAATTTTCTCAATAAAATTGGATTAAAGAAGTTATTTTTAATTAAATAATTAGTTTATCTTCTCCTAAGTGCCAACTTTTGGAAATAAAGTTATATTGTTTCAAATCTTTTTTTTTTTTTTTTTTTTTTTTTTTCGGGATTCAATGACTTCATTTTTTCTGCTCTAAAACTTCAAGTGCACTTATTGAATGATACTAATAGAGACTATCATTTGTATTGACGTATTTGTAGAAACTATTATTTTTAGAACAGTAGTCCATGATTATATTTGCTTTTACAGACATGATGTACTTTAAGTACTAAAGTAGCATTATTGATTAATGATGCTTGAAGATGACTGATCTTGAATTATGAACATTTTAGAAATCTCATTTCAATATTTTAAGTCAAAAACTAATATTTGGGGCCATATAATATTTATAAAGATGAAAAAGTACCTAAGTCAGTACATATGTATGTATGCATGTATGTCAAACCCCCCCCCAAAAAAAAAAAAAAAAAAAAAAAAAAACCCCAAAAAAAAAAAGGAAAATTAAAAAAAAAAAAAAAAAAAATAAAAAAATTTTCTAAATAAAAAAAAAAAATTTTTTTTTTTTTTTTTAAAAAAAAAAAAAAAACCCAAAAAACAAAAACCATCAAAAAAAAAAATTAAAAAAAAAAAAAAAAAAAAAAACCTCAAAAAAAAAAAAAACCGAACAAAAAAAAAAAAAAAGCAAGAAAAAATTTCCCAAAAAACCCCAAAAATCCCCTTCTGCCTGCGCCGCCCCCCCCCCCCCCCCCCCCCCTCCCCCCCCCCCCCCTTTGTTGTGTTTTTTTGTTTTGGTTTTTTGTTTGCCCCTTTTTTTTTTCTCCCGCCGCTTTCTCTCTTTTTTTTTTCCCTTTCTTTTTTTTTCTTTTTTGGTTTTCCCCCTAGAAAAAAAAAGCTGTGTGGGGGGGGGCCCCGGGGGCCCCCCCCCCCCCCCCCCCCCCCCCCCCCCCCCCCCCCCCCCCCCCCCTCTTTTTTTTTTTTTCTGTGTTTTTTTTTTTTTTGTGGGGTGGGGTTTTCCCCCTCTTTTTTTTGTTTTTTTCTCCCTGTTGTTTTGGTTTTGTTTTTTTTTTTTTTTTCTTTTTGTTTTTTTTTTTTTTTTTTTTTTTCTTCTTCCCTTTTTTTTTTCTCCTTTTTTGTTGTTTGTTTTTTTATTTGCCTTTTTTTTGGGGCTCTTCCCCCCCCCAAAACCCGCCCCCCCCCCCCTGCTTCCTCCTCTCCCGCTGTGGGGTTTTCCCCGCTCCCCTTTTTTTTTTTTGTTGGCTGTTTTTTTTTGCCTCCTCCTTTTTTTCCCTCCCCCCCCCCCTTTTTTTTTTTTTTTTTTTTATTTTTCTGTCTTTTTTTTTGTTGGTTTTTTTTGTTGTTTTTTTGCTGCTGCCTTGGTTTTGTTGGGTGGTCTTTTTTTTTTTTTTCTTTTTTTTTTTGTTTTTTTTTTTTTTTTTTTTTTTTTTTTTGTTTTTTGCTGTGCTTTGTTTTTCTCCCCCTCTCTTCTTCCTCTCCTTTTTTTTGGGTTTTGTTTTCTTTCCCTCCCCCCCCCCCTTTTTGTCTTCCTTCCCCCCCCCCCCTCTTTTTTTTTTTTTTTTTTTTGCTTTTTTTTTTTTTTCCCCCTTTTTTTGTTTTTTTTTTTTTTTTTTTTGTTGGTTTTTTTTTGTTTTTTTTCCTTTTGTGTGGTGTTTTTTTTTTTTTTTTTTTGTTGTCTTTTGTTTTTTTTTTTTTTTTGTCTTTTTTTTTTTTTTTTTTTTTTTTTTTTTTTTTTTTTTTTTTTTTTTTTTTTCTCCTCCCTTTCTTTTTTTTTTTTTTTTTTTTTTTTTTTTAGTCAAAAAACAAAAAAAAAAAAAAAAAAAAAAACAATATGTTTTTTTGTTTTTTTTTTTTCCCCCTTCCTCCCCTCCCCCCTCTTTTTTTTGTTGCCCCTCCCCCCCTTTTTTTTTTTTTTTTTTTTTTCTCCCCTTTTTTTTTTTTTTTTTTTTTTTTTTTTTTCTCCTTTTTTCTCCTCCTTCCCCCCCCCCCCCCCCATTCCTCCTTTTAGAGAAAAAAAAAAACCCCTTTTGTCTTTTTTTTTTTCTTCTTTGCTTTTCCCTTTTTTTAATATTGATTTTGTTTTTTTTTCCTAAAAAACACAAAAAAAAAAAAAAAACTTTGTAAATTCATTTCCCCTAAGTGGGCGCTGTGTGGGCCTTTTGGAATTCCTCCTTTTTTTTTATAATTCTGCCTTTGTTATAAATGCAAAACCCAAAAAAAAAAAAATTGCCTTTTTTCTCCTAAAGGAAGGAAAAGTAAAACTTGGCCCCTCTTCCTGTAAAAATTCTCCTTTTGGGGGTGGGGTGGTGGGGGTGGAATTTCCAGCCCCCCTAGAAATTGCGAAAAAGCAAAAAAAAAAAAAAAAAAATTTCTTTCTTTTGCACTACTCCAAAAATTTAGGGAACAAAAAAAATTCCTAAATTTTTTGGTGATTTTTGAAAGGCTGTATCTCAGTGAAAAATGGTTGTATCTAGATTTTAAAAAACCTTTTTTGAAGCTTAGAGTTTCTAGTTCTAAGATCTTTCAGCAAAACATTTTTATGAGCTATGGTTATCACGCAGTCCTAAATAATAGTGTGAGAAAAAAATTTTGTAGTTTTTTTATTTCTTTCTTTAGTTCATAGAATTTGTTTTGTTTTAATTAATTCAATGCATGGACTGGGTAGCTTGTTTATTCAGCTTCGATTTGCTTTTTTTATAATCTCTTGACTCAATTCAACACTGAGATATCTGACTTTTAACGAAAAAGGATCCTTTTGTCTTTGATCATCGATATCTCAGCAACCAATGACCCCGCAGAGAATGTAAGGGCAGTTTCAAAAACTGGAATAAACCCTCTACAAGATCCTTGTACGATTTTTTGAAAAAAAAAAATCGTCCTCAACATTGAGAAAATAATTCTTTTTCCGTTGTTTTAGTACATCTACCGCATATTCACAAATATTGATGGGGAGACTAATATTTCCAGATTTTTTTACAGCTTAGTGTACCTCTAATGCCCTGTAAATTTTGAAATCGATCCATCGAACCATTTTTACGGACCAATTGATCAGTTTTATAAAAAATTTAAAGGAACAAGTATATTGTTTCTGAACATTGTGTAATCTTCATCAAAATGAAAAAAAAATTTTTTCACTTTTTTACAATCTTGTATAGTTCCTTGTTAAATTTAAAAAAAAAAATTTGAGAAAAAATAGTTTTTTTTTAAGACTAAAAAAATTCAGGAAACAATACTGACTAATTTTTAAGACCATTCAGCCCTTGAATAAAATAATTTTTTATACAAGCCCTAATTTTACTCATCTCAAATGAATTGCATTAGTTAAAAGTTCAATACCTTCAATATTCAGCACTCGAGCTATGAACATTCATGCAATACATTTTCGATATTTTCTGCAAAGCTTACAAGTTACTTTCAAAACTAATTTAAAAAAAAAACAATCGGCATTTTTCCTAACGTCTTTTATTTTGGAAAAAATGTTTTTTTTTTTTGTTTTTGTAAACGTGTATATTTTTTTGAAATTCCTTTTTGTTAACCTCGATTTTTTTACATTTTTTTTCAAAGAAAACAATTTTTTATTCAAATTTAACCAGTAACAGCTACTGCAAGATTACAAAATCGAAAAAAACAATGT
This sequence comes from Aromia moschata, assembly GCA_029963805.1. NCBI lineage: Eukaryota > Metazoa > Arthropoda > Insecta > Coleoptera > Cerambycidae > Aromia > Aromia moschata. The sequence continues at coordinate 203,118 of JAPWTK010000571.1, forward strand.
TTTTTCATTTTGCTGAAGATTACACAATGTTCAGAAACAATACACTTGTTCCTCTAAATCTTTTGTAAAACTTTGAACAATCGGTTTGAGAAAACGATTCGATATATCGATTTAAAAATTCTCGTTGCTATTGGGAGTACATTAAGCTAAAATTACTTTAACATTAACTAAAAAAAAACCTGGAAAATTAGTCTCCTCCATCAATATTTGTGAATACCTACACGGTATATTTAAATAACCAACGAAACCTGAATAATTAAAAAAGTATAAAACAATTCTCTCGCATTCTCTCTTAGAATTAGGTGATAACCATAGCTCACAAATCAATTTTTTTAGGTCTCGAAACTAGAAACTGAGCTTCAAAATGTTTTTTTATTTTTAATTTAGATACGACCATTTTTCACTTTTCAAATATCACCAAAAAAATTTTGGAAATTATTTTGTTCACTTAATTTTTTGGAGTAGTGTATATCTAAAATATTTTTGATTTATAACTAGCTGACCCGGCAAACGTTGTTCTGCCATATAAATTATTTCTAGAAATGGGAGGGTGGGGGTAGGAGGGTGAAAATTTGGGCTTATAGGTATTTTTTGATGCCAAATTAAAAAAAAAATACAACAAAAATTGTCAAAAAAAATAGAAAAATTTTTCTAGATAGCGGAATGAAATATACTTTACAACCTATTCTCATACCTACCAAATATACATAAAAAATGTCATAAAAATCTGTCGAGCCATTTCAGAGGAGTGCGACAACAAACACCGTGACACGAGATTTTTATATACAGTATGTCCCCGAATCGAGTTTAAAAGAGGAACAAATTTTGTGTTTTTGAATTCTCAGAAAAAGTCACTCTTGATGATTTTCCCTGCTTGATTTCAAACCCCATATTAACTCAAACGTTTCTCGATATAATACCATTTTTCTTCATAATTTGGACCTTTTTTATGATTCTTTAAAAAAACTCTAGTAGGCGGATGTCATCGCAAGATATCACTGACAACTGCTGACAACTAATAAGTCAGTATAACTTCAAATCGAATCTTCGTCATTTTGTTACTATTTATATGCTATAATGTTGACTCTAGAACAATGAATTTATTTGATTCAATGCTACGGAACTGGTGAAGAGTGCTATCCTGTTGTTATTAATAAAAATAACGAAAAACACCTGGAAGTTAGCATTTCTAATGTCGGAGCGAAGAAGTTGGTGACCAAGTTCTTAGAAACAGGCTCTGTTTTAGACATTAAAAAATAAAAAAAAATGGTTGAATGAAGATGATGCTGCTTCAGTTCTTGCCCTCCATTCCGTGAGAGAAGCTCCAAGATTATCACTTAGAAGAAGGGCAATTGAAACTGAAATAAGTAAATCGCATTTACAGAGAATTTTCAAGCAGAACCGGATTTTACCATTTAAACCAAAATTCAGGCACACCTTAGAGGAGGGTGATGAAGCCAAACATTTGGATTTTTGTTTGGAGATGGGCAACAGAGTTTTAAATGATGTAGGATTTCATAAGCGAATTTTGTTCTCAGATGAATCTACTTTTTCAACAAATGGCGTCGTTTCCTCTCAGCATTGCCGGTATTGGAGTGAAACAAATCCCCACTACTATTTCTTGTCGAAGACAATATTTCAAAAAAGTGAATGTGTGGTGTGAGGTTTCATATACAAATGGCATTATTGGTCCATATTTTTTCAAAGAAAATTTAAATCGTTATACATATTTGGAGATGCTATAAAAAAATTTAACAGATAAACTTGATGAACTTCCTTTAAGTTATCGAACGAGAATGTTTTTCCAACAAGATGGGTGCCCTGCTCAGTATGCCTTTACTGTCCGTAATTGGCTCAATTCCGAATTTAATGAACACTGGATAGGAAGGGATGGTCCCATTTTATGGCCGCTGAGAAGCCCGGATCTGACAATATTGGACTTCTATCTATGGCGACGTTTAAAGCAAATTGTTTATCGTGAACCACTAGAAAATGATGAGCAATTAAAAACAAGGATTCAAAATGCAGTCAAGTCCTTGTCAGTTGAGAAAATTAGAAATAGTTTTAACAAATTTAGAGCTGGAATTGAAATTTGTGCAGAAAAAGGATGAGCATTATTTGAATAAAAAAATCTGGTTTAGTTTTGATTTCATTTTATAATCAGTTGTTTAATTCAATGATTAAAACATGAGACTAAGTAATTCGAGTCATTTTTTTAGCTAACTAATTAATTGAGTTTCTATAGCATATAGTATCCTAGACAACAAAATTATTGGGTTAAATCTGCCAACTAGAATTACTTAATTAAAATTTTGTCCAAATTATGAAGAAAAATGGTATTATCTCGAGAACCGTTTGAGTTATATAAAAAAGTAATTTGCGTTTTGGGGCTTTGAAATCAAGCAGGGCAAATCATCAAGAGTGACTTTTTCTGAGAAATCAAGAACACAGCATTTTTTCCTCTTTTAAACTCGATCCGGGGACATACTGTTTATAGATTTTCGCTTTTCTAAAATTGGAGATATTGAAAATACAATTTAATCAGTGTTATAAATGTCATAATGTAACGGTTCTCTCTATATCTGGTTGATTTGACGCTAATATTGCAGGCGCATATTAATATCTGGATTATTATTTTAATTTTTGAAACACCCAGGTATGCAACGTGACCAATTATCGTTGTCACCTCCTACCTTGTAGCTTCCCCTATATGCGCAATCATCCGAATCAAAGCCACCGCGCAATAATCTGAATCAAAGCCACCTCGCAAGAGTGAGGCTACTGCTTTCCTTTATACTGTGGTGTATATTATTGGTGAACAAAAAAGTTCTAAACACCTGTGAAATGAAATAGAAACGGTTAATATTACTGTAACAATTATTTTGTTAAAATAGCGACAATTTTAGAATTCAAAGATATGCATATAGTAGGTTGTACAGTATAATCTCCTAATAGTAGACACACGAGGGACATCCTAAATAGAGGTGGGAAAATAAAAAAAAAATACACAGAAATCCTTTTGCATATTATTAAAATAGAACATATTATATTCCTACTTGAAAAATCTAGACTATTTGAAATAACCTTTATGGTCGCTTATTTCGCATGTTTCATTTTATGGTTAAATATTTCCGATGCGCATTCAAGAAGAGCTTGAGAAATATTCTTAACGACGTTTAAATTGATGGAACCAAAAAAAATAGTTTTCAATATCTTTTAATATCTCATGTGCTTCTGTACTACTTGTAATACTAGTTACATGTTACTCTTGTTCAACCTAAGTTTCAATTGGATTACTGACTTCAATGCAATCAGTAATAGCAACATTTGGTTTTTCAGTTATTAAATTACTATCAAAAAAACGCAAATGGTATATTGTCTTCTATATCATACTCACTTATATAATTCCATATGTCAAATCCACACTTTACGAAACAGTTTTTTACCATTACAGCGATACTTTCTTCCAAGCCGCTGAAATACATATTAATGCACTGACTACTGTAATGTTTTTCTCCACCATTTCCAGTGACCCTTCTGTTTCCATTACTGCCAAAAGTCTTAACAAGCATGCTTCTGTGAATAACTTTAAAGTTTTGAATGATGCCCTGATCCTTTGATTGACAATAGGAAAATAGGCTGTATTTGGAGGAAGAAAAATCTGTTTCACGTTCTCTAATGAAATACTTGGATGAGAAGTTGTGTTGTCGAGAAATAAAACTACATTTCTCTTCTAATTTTGCTGTCAAAACTTGTAATCATGCAGACAATATCCAACTTTCTTATTGGCAATTTATCTACATGTGCCCATTTAAAACATTGTAGCTTCTTACTTAACCAATAACTAATGGCTTTTCTTTATCTCCTTCCGTGTTTGAACAAAACACTGCAGTCAGTCTTTCCTTTGTAGATTTTGCTCCCATACACTTATCATTTCTTAATGCAAATCTTTTTGTAAGAAGTGCTATGAAAAAAAAGCCTATTTCATTGGCATTAAAAACATTCCTTGGAGCATCTTCCCTCAATGATGACCCCTCCAGTCATCCAGTTTTAAAGGAAATTTTATGCCTCTGAGAAAATTTCTCCAGCCGACCATTGAAAGCTTTCAAATCAGTTAGCTACAAACTTTGGGCTATTTCTAGTGCCTTTTCTTTTACTTTCTCGAGCCATACTTGACACAGTTATTATTTATTTTCTTTTAAATACCTAGAGTTGTTTACACGAATTTTGAAAATTTTTGAATTCATGTGCAAAAATGACCTCTATAAATTGTGCAACCAAAAATTGTATTAATGATTTTAAGAATAGTGTTACGAGTTTCTTCAGATTTCCTTCCAACATGTATAGGTATGTGTATTGAGATCTTGAGAATGAGATACATAAAATAATTTTATTTATTATGTTTTATTATGGTTTCAGTGTGTTATTAATATTTAATTATATTCAAATGATTATTAAAAATGCAAGATTTGTCCGAAAACCAAATAGAGGATGAATCACAAAATGTGTAGAAATTTTAGTATTTGAAACCGATTATCAAAAATCTGATATTTTACAAAAAACTTCGTTCGATATATTGCGGGTATTTAATCAAAAAATGCTTGTCCAAACATACATGTGAAATATGTGAATGTTATGCAAAAGCATATGAAAATTTGGATGATACATCTTTATATTGTTTTATGAAAGCATCCAACCATGCATAATTAAATTAATTTGGTAATTTGTATATGCCACATAAAAATTTCGTTGATTTTATTACAGCAATTGAATTTCAAAAAAAAAAACTTAAAAAACCTAGCAATAAAAGATCCACTTGTTCATAAATTTGTTTAAATATTTAATAATATAAAATTTAAATACCCCTGTACCAACTTTGTTTATAAATATGTAATTAGATTGTATTATATATTTAAAATATACAAACACAAATTTTAAATTAACCATCTGAAATAAGAAGTCACTTGTTCAAATAACTAGTATACAGCTTTTTTTCCTTATAATTTGCCTTGTCTTTAAAAATTTCATTTCTTGTAGTATAAAAAAAAAAAGATAAACACAATATTTTTCCTGAACTTTTTTTTACATCTTAACCACAAAAACAAATAAAAAATTAAAAATCATGAATTAAAAAAATATCGTCAGTTGACTTTAGTTCATTTTGCAATCATCTTTTGTTTTTTTTAGTTATCATATTACCAAATTTCTGGAAAAATCCTGCCCTTTTCTATTTTTCTCTTTTTTCTTTTTTCGTCTCATGCAATAAACTTTTTAAAGGAGAGGCAAATTATAAGGTAAAAACCTGCACATGTCAGTAATGTGGCTGTTTACTTACCTTTTTTTAGGAATGGAAATAATACGCTCTCACTGATCGATTCTAGTATGGCAGTTTCTTACGAAATTGACGTAAATCCCTTTGTGGATGAATCTTATAAACTTGAGACAAGCCACACAACCGTCAGAAGTGACCCTTGTCAGGATTCTGGCGATATTGAAATAAAACCCTTTGTGGATAAATCTTATAACCTTCAGACAGGCAATATGACCATCAAAAGTGACCCTGATCAGGTAACGAATATAAAACCTATAAAATATAATTTTGAGTGTGCATTACAAGAAAAAAATGCATGGGTCTAATCAAAAGAAGCTAGTCAAGTTAAGTACTGTACAGTGTGTCCGATTTTCAGCACTTTTGTGGGATAACTCAGTTGTCTTTAAATATAGAGTTGCAGTTTGCATATTCCTGGTCTCCTTTTTTATGAAACGTAAGATGCAATGAACACAATTTTCATAGCCCTTTTTAGTTTTTGAGATGCAGTGTGAAACTGAAAATGTTCATTCCTTTTTTTATGTTTCACAAAAAAGTAGGAAAAAGAAGTAGGACACACTGTACAGATAGGGTGTCCCAAATTTGATGGCGATCATTGGGGTCTCAGAACTATGAGAGTACTTACTCAGAGTTTGAAAGAGGTCGTCTTTCTAAAAACTGTTATACAGTGTGTTTACTTAAGTTGGCGATATGAAAAACGTTTTTACCCTTGGTTCTAGGAAAAAAGTTATTCTTAGAAAGTTCTGCACATTCTAAAAACTAATATGGGGCCATCCATAAATTACGGCACTCAAGTTTTATGTTTTTTTTCAGAAAGGCAGTTTACTCTTGTGAAATTATCGACGTTAATCTCATTTTAAAAACAAGCAAAACTTTTTATCAAGCATTACTTTTTTCGGTAAAATGAAAAATAATTTTCTTTCCCTCTTGGAAACCTGTCCGTGGACAAACTGTATGTGGAAAAAAATGGACTAAAGAAGGTACTGCGCCTTATATGCGAGCTATACCCACCCTTCATATGGGACATTTGACATTATTTGGCTTTGTACGACGATTTCTATACCGATACTATGTGTATGCCATACGAGTGGCTATTAAATAAACAAACAGATGCGGCTACCAGCGCGCTGCGAGCGTGTTGCCACAAGTTTCAACAGAACTATGTCTGGTGATTATTTCCCCACCATGAGCTCGCTGGACAAGCCAGTGGGTCGCTCAGTTTGACTGTAGCAGTCGTCTGAATTGACGGAGCGATGGGTTAATCTCAAGTTTTTTGTTAAACTGGGGAAAACTTTTACAGAAGCTTATGCAATGTTAAAAGGAGTGTATGGAAATGTATGTTTATCCCGCTGCTCACAAGTTTTTGAATGGTTGCTACTGTAATTAGTAGAGTTCGTGGGAGCGCGGAGTGTAACAGGACCGTAGTCAGTTTACGAATGAAAATGTTAAAATATTCACAGAAACTGTTGCATCCTAGTACATTATTAAATATTATTACTTATCACCAACCGCAAATGTCACAGGGCCGACACTGTAAATGTCCTGCCCTTGACTCGTTGCCCTTCACAGCTCACTGACTTGCATTACGTAAACTGCGCTAGCAATTTTAGTTATTTATGGCACACCGTAACAGACTCTGTCGCCGGTATTGCATCGCGTTGATACGTTTCGTTTTTACGTATTCGCCGTGTGTTTAAATAACTTTATAAATATTAATGATCATTAGTTGAGGGGAGAAGTGAATAAAGTCAGGTACCATGCCAAAGGTGAAAAGAGATAGACGGGAAGTATTTCTAACGTGATCTGATAGTGATCCCGGGGGTTTTAGGGACATAGGAACTAGGGAACATAGGGACATTCAAATTCAAAAAATTACCTTTTTTTGTACTGTGTGTGAACGCATTATAAATTCTTCAGACAAAACTAAAGTAACAAGACATCTGAAAAGCCATGCCTCGTCCAGCGCCGACGTATTTTTCAATGAACTTACAGAAGCCTTTGTTGCAAGCAATATTCCATTAAACAAACTAGAGAACCCCAACTTACGTATGTTTTTAGAAAAATATATGGACCGAAAAATTCCTCATGAAAGTATGTTAAGACTTGCATATGTCGATCGGGTTTACAACAATGTAGTGATATCAGTACGCGAAGACATTGCGGACAATTTCTTGTGTTTTATTATAGACGAAGCTAGCGATGCTTGCGGGCGTTCAGTAGCTAATTTTTTAATTGGTGCGTTAAAAAGTGACACTGCTAGTGACAGCCACCTACTAGCTTCTAAGGTTCTGGATAAAAAAAAGAAAATATATTATAATATAGTTCATGCCTCAACAATTTCTCATACTGTCCATTGTCAACAGTAGACATTGAACGGTCCTTTTCCATACATTAAGTGATATACGTCGCCGTTTCACTCCAGAACACTTAGAAAAGCACATAATAATATGTTTTAACCACCGCCAACCTGCCATGGGAACCTTGTCTCAACACTGACGTTTGTCGGGTAAGTGTTGCCATTGTTACTGTTATCTTAATTTATGTAGGTATTTTATCCTTGACTTAATCGTACTATTTGGTAAAAAATAGTACTATGTTGCTACATAATTTATGTAAACATATTAATATTTTCATTCGTTAACTGACTACGGTCCTGTTACACTCCGCGCTCGCACGAACTCTAGTAATTAGTAACGAATAAAAAAGTGTTCGGAAAGCAGTTCGGTTATTTAATAGCCACACCATGTATAAATACATTTTAGAGAATGCATATATAGGGTGATGGGTGGAAACCATCCATTAAAAGGTGACCTGCAAATGCATATATAGGGGGATGGAAACTATCCATTATTGGGGCTTGTAGAAATTACTGCTTTTTGAAAAATGTCCTTTTTTTTGAAATTTTGTTCATTAGCACTATAACATTTGAAACTTTCTGTAAAGGTAATTTAAAAAAAATAAATATCAGTATTAGCACTGTGGTTAGAACCCTAAAGTTATGCAGCAACACTTATTATTTTTCAACTATGTGCAGGATGTTTAAAATAGAACTACCATTTCAACCCCAACTTCAATCCATCCAAACTCAACGTTTTTATATACGATGCCCCATGTTTTAGTTTACATTTTAGTGTAGAATTAAATTCCGAATTCATCTATATTAGCATTCACTATATCTATATTTAATAGTTATTTGGTTATTTAGCGTTTTTCAATATTTAATTCTTACAACTTCTGACAAACTTCTGCGTTTGATTTTTTACTAGCATGTCATGGAAATACTACTAATGATGTTAATGTTACTTTCATATTTAAATACTCTTGATTTTTCATGTTGACGAACAAAGCACACCATACAAATCGATCGACACGAAGATGATACAAATAATACTTCCTTACTTGAAATTTCCCCACAGATATGGAAAATCAAATCTAACTATGAACGAGAGAGATAGAAATAACCATTATGAACGAAGCTCGAAGCAAAAATTTGTTCTTGTCAAACTTTTGACAAGTGTCTGTCACAATAATTGTAAAACAAATAACGGCAGTCACATAATGTGACAGCCTTGACAAAGCAGCAAGGTTATATAGAGACATCCAAAAAAAACGTCATCAAAGTTGGCCGAGAAAAAAAATACGTATTTCTATTCTTAATCGAATTTATAACCTTATTTACTTGTCAAGACTGTCACATCATATAACAGCCATTGTTTATTTTACAAATAGTGACAGTCACTTGTCAAAAGTTTGACATAACCGAAAAGCTTAGACATGACCGCTATTTCCATCTCTCTCGTTCATAGCCAGAGTTGATGACGTTTTTTTTGGATGTCTCCATACATTTGAAATGAATAGTAGAAACATGTCTTTTTTTGCTTAGTCAACTTTGATGACTTTTTTTTTATTTCTCAACACTAATGCTTAAAACAGTAACAGTAACATTAGTACAATCATTTCCACAGCATACTATTGAAAAGTCAATTGATTTGTTAAAAGCTACAAGTGAATTTTAAAAAAATGTTAAATAACTAAAAAAAAAAAGCTATTAAATACAGGTATAGGGAATGCAAATATAGATTGATGCAGAATTTAATTCCTCATTAAAATGTGAAGTAAAATATTGGTCATAGTATTTACAAAATTTGGGATCGGATAGTTTGAAGTTGGGATAAATGGTAACTCTATTTTAAACATCCTGTACATAATTGAGAAATAATAAAAGCATTGTTGCATAGTTTTAATTTAATTTAAATATTTTTTAATATATTTTAGGCGTTGCATATTAACCACAGTACTAATTCTGATACTTAATTTTCTAAAATGACCACTACAGATAGTTTAAAAGGTTATGGCACCAATAAATAAAATTAAAAAAAAACGGATATACTTAAAATAGGCAAAATATGGGTATAGGGAAATCTCATGTAAATCTACTTGAAATAACGTGTAGAATCGAAATATGCAATTTAAATAAGGAAGTTGGAGCTATCTCGAAAATATTTCCATATTTTCATTACATCGAGTCCAAATTTTCAAAAACCAATCGCTCCTACAAGCCTTAATACTATTAATGGACGGTTTCGATCCATCATCCTGTATAATATCAGAATATATCTTGAGCAATGCCTGTTACTGTTAAGGATTTTATTCTTTTCCTTGCTTCTAGGGCGCTGAAACCACACAAAACCAACAAAAAAGCATGATGGAATACCATGAGCTTGAGGAATGTTTGAGCATTAAGTCAGAGGATCTTGATATTAAAAAGGAGGAAGACCAGTATGATGGGTGACAATAAGATTTTAATTTTATAATAGCTAAACTGCAATAATATGCAGGCAGTCATAGGAAAAGCATTCAATATTCATATACAGTACAAATTGGGCTACTAAGGACGTAACTTGTGGATATTTATGCCGAATTTTTATGTCAGCACAGCTGAATTTAACTTCGTACAATCCACCACATGTTCACTAGCACTACATCTCGTTCGTCTAGAGTTGAAAAAATTCTTAACTAGCTGTAATTCGTAAAATTTGCTTTTTTTAATAACTGCACTTTAATAAGCTACTAGCTTATTTTAGGTAAAATGAAAAATAATTGTTAATTCTTGAGGGCATAAATTCAATTTTGATTTGAAATGAAATTAACCACATTATTGTTTAAGCATAAATACGAGGTGTGGCTATTAAATAAAACGGCTGTCATAACACATTATATTTAATACCAATTACAGTAGCAATTCAGAGGAGTCAAACGCAAAAGAAAACAAACAAAACATTTACAAAAAAGGACCCCGCACAAAATAATAGGATTTCTGACCTCACTAAAAACTTCTGAAACCGAACGGCTGTCATAACACATTATATTTAATACCAATTACAGTAGCAACTTTTTCGCCTTCAATGTACTCCCCTTGGCGATCTCTACACCGCTCCATAAGACTTTTCCATTGTTGAGAGCAATGCTGGAAGTCCGCTTCTGTCAGCTGGTTCAAAACCACCGTCACTTTCGAATGTTGTGATTTTCAGCTCCGATTTGACCTTGAGAAATAAAAAAAGTCACAGGGTGCAAGGTCGGGCGAGTAAGAACCTTGATGTAATAATGTCGATTGACCGTCTGACCCTCTGGGACCCAATAAACAATGCCTTGAATGTCAAAAAAGACGATCATCATCGCTTTGAATTTGGATTTCCTCATCCTGGCTTTTTTTTTGCTTTGGCGAGTTCGGGCTCTTCTAGTTCATGGATTGGCGCTTTGTTTTGAGGTCGTAAGTAAAACACCACGTTTCATCACAAGTAATCTTAACATCCTAAAGTCTAACAAGCCTGGATCAGTGTCAGTGTTGTTTATAATGTCAGCGCAAATGTTCCTTCTTGATTCCTTTTGCTCGGGAGTGAGGAGTTCTGGTACTATTTTTGCGCAAACTTTGCGCATGTTGAATGATTCGTGCAAATTCTGGTGAACACATTCTTTGTTGAATCCTGTTATTTCAGCAAGCTCTCGGATGCTTAGACGACGATGTTCGCAGGATTAATTTACCAGTTTTTTTAAATGTTTTTGACTTTGAGGGCCGTCCGGGGCGCGGATCGTCCTCGGTCGTTTCACGTCCCTCTTTAACCTCTTAAACCGTTTAACCCATTGAAACACTTGTGTGCGGGATAAGCATTCATTCCCGTACACTTCTTTTAACATTGCATAAGCTTCTGTAAAAGTTTTCCCCTGTTTAACAAGAAACTTGAGATTAACCCGTTGCTCCATCTGAACACTTAATATTTTTTTGACGCGTTCTGTTCAAACTTGTCGCGACACGCTCGCAGCGCGCTGGTAACAACATAATTTCGGTTATTTAATAGCCACACCTTGTATACTTACCGTTTAGAAGTATCTACAATACTTAATTATCTACAATATTTAATATTTTCAGAAGGTAATTTAGATTACTAGCAGAGTCACACGTTTCAAACTATTCAGTTCTCATCGGTAAGATTAATGCAGACTACAGCTCCACCAAATTCACATCAGCCATGAGCTGTGGATGCACAGTAGTAATTTATCACAGTGGGAGTGGCCTAGGCATATATATCAAAGTCTTTAAGTACAGTGGTGGTCTCATCATCAGCAAATACATTCAAAACTGTAGCAAATACATTTAAAAAAATTGAACTTTGGTACATTTTGTGTTTTTGGGACACCCTGTACATCATAAAAATAATTTTAAAATTTAATTTTAACTTTCAGTGTTGAAAAACGTGAATAACCCTGTACAATATTAGATTCTCAGTCAGATCAAGAAACTTTCTGTCCCGAATGTATGATACATTTATTACATCTTACGTACAATTGCCCTATACTCTTTCTTTGTTCACAGTTTTCGCCCTTTATCTGTTCTCTACACATCTCACTGTTGAAGTGAATTTGGTCGAGCTGTTCAGGTTTCAATAGAAAACATTCGAAGTATAACAACTCGTGTAATTGATGACTGAATTTTATGACTATCAGAACCAACATGATTTATATTTTTACGATTTGGTGCCTAGATATTTTTCCTCTAAGAAATTATTTCCGATAATAAGAACAAGATGACCAAAATATTCAGAGGAGTCAAACTCAAAAGAAAACAAACAAAACATTTACAAAGAAACTACCCCGCACAAAATAATAGGATTTCTGACCTCACTAAAAACTTCTGAAATTTTGATATGTTGTAGGTTATGACCCCTGATTAAAAGTTCTAATGGGCACAAGACCCAAAAATAGACAGATTTTGAGATATAGAGGTTAGAAGGGCATTAATTGCCTCACGAGCGCTCGTTGTGTGTGAATGAGTTAGTGGCGTCTGTGAGTCGGACGAACATTGATTTAGATTTACCCGGATCGAGAGTACCTCCCTCCTCCCCGTTTTCGTCTCTTTGGGATTGCGCAACCCCCCAAAACGGCCAAAAACCACCCCGTAAAGGGGTTAAACGGGCATCACATCATTTCCCTGTAAAAAAACGTATTTTCCCCGTTTTTGAGGATGCTGAGCACGGTGGTGGTGTTAAAGATGACTTCCGACCCTCACCAACCCCTCCACCGATCAAAATTCACCCCCGAAAGTTTTCTTTTTATATCAGCGGCAAAACGTCTGTCCCCCCGTTTTCGAGGATGCTGAATACGGTGGCGATGTTGAAGATGACTTCTGACCCTCACCAACCCCTCCACCGGTCAAAACTCACCTCCGAAAGGGGTATTTTTTTATGTCAGCGGCAAAACATAAATAACTTAGTTTACCACTTAAAAATATCAATGACCAATGACTAATATTATTTTTTGATCACTAAATATAATATATACGTGTAAGTAGTTGTTACCTCAGTTGATAATTACTACCTAGATGGACCAGACATGCACCTTATTTGAGCACAACGACTAAAAATGTCTAACTGACTATTGATCAACTAATAACGTTGTATCACAGGCATGCCCAAGTGGGGCATCAAACTTTCATATTGAGAGAACGGATTCTTTGCTTGATTTTTTTCATATCCTTACTTGAACACAAAAATACAGGTGTAGAAAGATTAATGTCAATTATAATAATATATATAAAATTAACTTTTGAATGCTTCATTTATTGTCCTGATATATCCAAATCGTCCAGCACTTTTTGAATATCAGTCTTAATATTTAACGTATCATTATTAAAAAAAAATATTATACTGTAATGGCTTTTCGAAACTGACTTAATTGTTATGTATGTAATAGGCAAGCACCACGGTTCAGATGAACCTCATTCTTTCTTTCATTCTTTTCTCATAACACACACACACACCCACACACACACACACTTACACACACGTACACACACGTACACACCACGAACCTTATTCACTGTCTAAGTAAGGGGGGAGGTGAACCTCGACCCTTACTCATACCACACACACAGACACACACATCTCTCCATTTTTGGGTCTTGTGCCCATGATAACTTTTAATCAGGGGGTCACAACCTACAACATATCAAAATTTCAGAAGTTTTTAGTGAAATCAGAAATCCTATTATTTTGTGCGGGGTCCTTTACTTAATTGTACTTAAACAAACATGCATAAATTAGAAAAATGACAAAATCACGGGTTTATATTCGGTAACGACTTTACGTGGATTAGTTGACTAATAACAGTAAGAACTAACATCATTGCGATCATGGGGTATTACATTGTGAACTAGCCGAAAACCTATTCTTTTATATAGACATCCAAAAAAAACATCATCAACTCTGGCTATGAACGAGAAAGATGGAAGTAGCGGTCATGTCTAAGCTTTTGGGTTATGTCACACTTTTGACAAGTGACTTTCACAATTTGTAAAATAAACAATGGCTGTCATATAATAATTAATAAATAATAATACATTCGATTAAAAATAGAAATACGTCTTTTTTTTCTTGGCCAACTTTGATGACTTTTTTTTATGTCTATATTCATAATAATGACTTCAGCCAGTCACAATTTAAACTTTAAAATGTTATCCAATGAAACCTTTTCTGTTTGCAAAATAATATAGTTCCAAAGTTTAACCTTATTAAGAATCTAGTTAAGGGATTGTACTACCCAGCGATTTTTTTTTTTTTTTTCTGATGTATAAACTATCTAAAAATGATATGAAAAAGAATTTGGGGGGGGGGGGGGCAAGCTTTTAAAATATTTTACAGCTTATTTTCCAAACACGTCTCAGTGGTCCAGAACGTTTGAAAAAGCCGCTCTGCTGTATTATTACAGTTCTATTGGTAGTTTTTGTCAGTACAAATGAGTTGTACTTTCTCGAAACATATATAGATGGCATTATTCAATCTTAGAGAAACTAAGAGAACGCTACAATAGCCGTATTATTTATATGATTAAATACATTTTCAAACTTCAAACGCGTTTTTCGAAACTGTGTTTTTCAGCATACAATGTGGCTAGCTCAGTTTTTATCCGATAGACTTGAAATTTTAATCGTAGCTTCTTATATAGATTGTCTATCGAAGTACACATGATTTTTGCGATTGATAAATAATTAGATTTGCAGTAAACAATTTTTAGGTCAATTTTTTAAGAAAAAAAAATAAAAAAAGTGCGAATTTTCAAAAAAAAATAAAAATTTGGGTACATCCAAAGAAAAACTAATGTGGATTAGGATTTTTTTTTGTTACTACATACTGCTACAGTGTACGCCGATTTCCTCCTCAGAAAAAAATCGTTTCATGTTACCTGGAGCTACGACGCCATTTTGTAACTTTAGTAAAAGTAAAAGATACTTTTGTATACATTAATACCTATAGAATCAGTGTCAAAATAAGTGTCAAAATTTAATTTCGATCCATTACATAGGTATCGAAAAAAACCATTCCCAACAAAAGCTTCATTTTTCTGCGCGCCTGGGTAGTATAATCCCTTAACGAGTCTAATTAACCTTATCACTATTTATTAAATATAGCAGTACCTATTTTTTTTAGGAATATAAATAACATTCATTCATTAATTCATTTCAGTGTGATACCTTTAGAAGACACTGAATTAAAATGCTTCGCGGATAGATCTTATAACCCGGAGACAAATCATACGACCATCAAAAATGATCCTTATGAGGTACAAAATCCCCTTGTAATGTTATGCAATAAATTTACATGTGTTATTCCCTCAGGATGCTTCTGAAATAGAAATGGACTATCCCAAAGATCATGAGTTAGTTGGACGATGTAGCAGTAACAAATTATCATTGCAATTGTTGCTCCTATGTGATGAAACGGGAAAGGAGACTTGTCCAAACACGTACTGATTCACCAGGGGTCTCTCGCAATAAGACCTTATAACTGCAATTTCTGTTCCTATAAGGCGAAACGGAAAGGCAATTTGACCGCACACATGCTGATTCATAAGGATGCTTCTGAGATAACGACTCACGATTGCAAATTCTGTTCCTATCGGGCGAAACAGATGTACCAGTTAACCAGACACATGATGATTCATCAGGATGCTTCTGAGATAACAACTTACGACTGCAATTCTTGTTCGTATAAGACAAAACGGAAAGCCAATTTAACCAGACACATGTTAATTCATCAGGATGCTTCCGAGGTAAAAACTTATGACTGCAGTTTTTGTTCTTTTAAGACGAAACTGAAAGGGAATTTGCTCAAGCATACGGTGATACACAAAGATGTTTCTGAGGTAACGACTTATGACTGCCACTTATGTTCGTATAAGGCAAAATACAAGTGCAATTTGACCACACACATGTTGATCCATCAGGATGCTTCTGAGACGACAACTTATCAATGCAAACTTTGTCCTTATAAGACGAGATGGAAAGGAGAATTGCCTAAACATGTTATGCGGATTCACAAAGATGCTTCCGAGGTAATAACTTATGACTGCAGTTTTGTTCCTACAAGGCGAGACAGAAAAGCAGTTTAACTAGACACACGTTGATTCATCAGGATGCTTCCAAAGTAACGACTTAGCAATGCACACTTTGTCCCTTTGAGGCGAAACAGAAAAGGCATTAGAACAACCACATGGTGAGTCACCAGGATGTCACCAGTGCATCAACTTACCAGTGCAAACGTTGTTCTTATAAGGGTAAACTCAAGAGTAAGTTAAAGAGATATGTGCTTGATCTCCAGGGTATTTCGAAAGTGACAACTTGAGACTGCAAATGTTGTTCCTGTAAAGCTAAACACAAACGTAATTTGGCCAGTCGTATGTCAACTGATCAGGGACTATAAGGAAAAATATAGGGGTATTTTTCCATATTTTGTTTTTTTCACATAATAAATAGGCGAATTGTTTTTTTATATTGTCAATTATGTATAATTTCAGTTAATGTACACTCAAGACAAATCTGTAATATTACAGTATTTTATATTTCTTATTTGTTACCATAATATATACTTTTAGTCCATTGTTATTACGTGTATCTATATAAATACTTAGCTATGTTCATTTCTTTTTTTGAGTTTTCAATTATTATTCATGTGAATGTGGTGGAGGATGGCCAGTATGGCGGATGGTAAAGTATCATGTTGATTCAAAAGTATTTAGCCTTGCTGGTATATTCAAATATGATCAATATTAATAATAATAAATGTTCTTTATAGACTGGCCAGAGTAGGATCAATAGGGTACCCCATAGGACCTGAACCTATTGTAACGTTTTATTTATTTCGGGTTCGTGGAGGTGTGAAAAATTAAACTCGTACTTTTAAACTAACACTATTTATTTACACTAATTTATTTTTATACAATTTATTTAGAGCGTTGTAAGCCGCGCCGATATTCAAATAGGAACTGAACTGTCCCGAGTCGAAACCCCGCATTATATCTCCTTGCGGACATATCTCGAAGCTTCCGGGCAGTTCGACTTCGCGAGCCGCCGCGATCTCTCCAGGCGCTTCCACATACGTCTATCAGACGACGCGGTCGGCTGGTATCGAGGGAGGCAGGGGCGGACTGGCCCAGCGTTCGTAACACTATATTAGGGGGTCCCCTATTTAATGGGGTTTCAACCATGAAAGAACTCCTAAATAAGGGGTTCGAAAAGTCATGGCAGGAAGCCCCGGGTATGAGGCAGGCGAAGACTCATATTATTGGGCCTTCGTGCTCAAATTAACTCAAAGTCTCCTAGGTATGAACCGAAGAGACATTAGAATGGTGACAGGACTCCTTACACTGTCACCTTAAAAGGCACCTCCACATGATAAGGGTCACAGATGATCCTGAATGTGGATGGTGCTTGGAGGATAAGGAGACTGCATCTCACATCCTCACAGAATGCCCTGCAATTGCAAGGGTCAGAGAACGGCACTTTGGGAGCTGTGTTCTGAACCCAGAGGATGTTAAGAGTATTCACCCCAGGAAAATATGCGCCTTTGCAAGAGAGGTCGGCATACCTGGGTGAATACTCATGGAAGTGGGTGCACAATGGGTCAGGCGGCCTAAGTGCATGGGTTTTCACGCCCACTTTTCTCTTTCATTCATTCATTCATGTTCTTTAGTGAATACATAAACAATAATATTACATATCCAAAGGGCTATCGACCGGAGTTGTTCTGCCCACATTGGATTAATAATTGATGTGATTAACATTTTTTGTATAAAGAACTAAAATATATTCTATGCTGTGCTATTCTGTTGCCATCATTGTCAGTTTTTCAAACAAAGTCTGCTCTGGGAGTTTAAATCTTGACCGTCTGTTTGGAGTTCTCTCTGCATTGTGATTGAAGAATGTCTCTGTTGTGTGGTTGTCGAGCAAATTTGGAAGAAAGTAGCTGTAGCCTGTCAGTGATTGGAGTTAACTATGTTTCTTGATACAGATGTTCATTTGGAGGGTTGTGTACTGGGTTGTTGGGATGCCTCATTTTAGTTATTATACGAAGGGGATGGGGATCCAGGATGGGTCTACAGATGGATTTATATATTTTAGTAGCAACTCTTTTAGAGATTCCTTTCAAACATGATTATTATTTATTTTATAAACAGGAGGAATTTAATTTAGGGCTGGAACATCTGCGTCTACTCACTGGCGCTTACGGCTGTGATTTACATAAAACGCCCACTTTTCATACCTGGTAACAAAATGAATCAACCAGTTGAAACGACGATTGTGGGAATAGAAGTTGTATGCAAATGTTACTTTGATATTGGCAATATGACTAGTAAGCCATGCCATGCTTTCATATTTGAGTATTAAATTTAATTGCAAACAATTTTTCTTTTTTACATAGCGTTAATATTCAAGGTACTATGTTAAATTGAACACACAACAAACAACTTTCTGGACGTTTCAAGACAAGCAAAACTTTTTATTAAGAATGACTTTTTGTCGAGAAAATTTAAATTTTTTGTCCATTTCACCTAAAGTTAACTCAATCCACGGACACCCTTGTATGTATATGTTCCCTAACCCGCACCGAGCGCACTGGCAAGGAATACAGGCGTAAATAATTTACAAAGCGCTTAAAAATACGATTTATACATTAGTTATCATAGAGTTGTATAGTGTCGACTCCGCGTTGTAGCACAGTTTCGGACCCTATTAATGATATGCAGTATTTAATATTTTGTGGCACAAACGGGAACAAACCAAACGGTGAGTGGCACAAATGTTTTTAGGGGTAAAACTATGCGATAGTGTCGAGTTTTTTGTTTGTTCCCAAAAGTCGTCACCATTTTCACACAGCTGCCAACTTGCTGTATGGTTCTATTCTCGTTCAACACTGTTATACTAACAGAAAATTTACAGTTCAGAACTGCTTATATTCCATTTATCCACTAGTTCTAGATTTGACTTAACTAGTGTTGGAACAATTTAGGATAGATTAATACTTTTGTTTGATAATTCTAACCTGTAAAATCATGAAATAAAAATCCCGATTAGAAAAACATTGGGCATTTTATGATATAAAATATTTAAACTGGAGAAATGTATGGATTGTAAGGTAAGTAAATCACTGTTATATTCCATTGCTAATATAATTTATAATAAAAATAAATAAATGAGTATAGCACTATAGAATAAATAAGTTAATTAGCACTTTAAACTGATTCAGAATTTGAAACACAACCTTTTCTTATGGGAATAAAAAATAAGAATGGAACCCGCTCCATAAATTTAATGGAAGTGACATATTATATACGCGTGTATGTCTTGCCCGTGCTACGTACGGCATTGACCCCTTCCGATAACGCTCCAGAATCCGCGTATGAGCAGTAGTACGCCATCCCGGCGCGGGAGAGCAGGGATAGTCTAACGCAATTTAACATGCGTGACAGCGAACTTTCCGAACTCTAAGTCACTTTAGTAGTCTATTGAGGTTCTATGTACTTTTTGAATTAAATTACAAGCACAATGTGTATTTCACTGTATTTCATCACAGCATGGTGCTACAAGACGGCGCTGCTTTGGAATTATAACCAACATATTCTTTACAATCAGAGAGCAATGTCTTCTATGGAATATTACTTCATATATCGCTATTTCATTCCTGGAATATTACATCCAGGAATGAAATAGCGATATATGAAGAATATTAATATAACGAGAATAGAAAGTTGCAGCACGTCTGAACTGTGTTGAGCAGCTATTTTAGTGTATGATGTCTTAATATTGTGTATCTACTTCTTAGAAATCGATGGTCCAGTATTCTGTGGTCCAACGTCGAACCACAACTAGTGCTGCGACATCGAGGGAAAACATCGATATTCAGTATCGATATTGACATCGAAAACAATCATCGATATAGACAAAACATCGCTAATAAACCATCGATGTTGCTGTTATTTATTGTACCCTGTACGTTGTACGTAAATTGAAAATGATAATAATAAGTAATATAAGTAGATATTATGTACATAAGTAGGAATTATATTATAATACATGATCCATTAATCCAGTATCAAAATGCAACACAACTTATATAATTTTAAAACTATTGAATTGATCACTTTTAATATTCGGAATAAGCTGTAACAGAAGGAGCGCTCGGGTTTCAATCCATTTAATTTTCTTATTAATAGACATAAGTATGTTTTATTCATATATTTTTTAAATTAACGTTTTTGTATTTGTGTCAGTTGTATAAATACAGTCAATATTAGTTGTATTGTGTCAGTTGTGTCGATGACAAAACATCGAACATCGACAGCAAAACATTGATGATTTCGAAACATCGGATATTATCGCCCATCGATATCTACATATATATCTACACAGAGCACATATTCTGTGGTTAAATGTCATTTTTTCTAGTATAGGTTAGGTTGTGATAAATTCTGATTATTATTATTATGTACTTTGTTTTATAAACATGTAAGTCTTAAAATTGTGTTCATTTAATTAAATATGAGTTGAATTTCATTATATTTTGTTTAGGTTTCATTAGAGTTTTATTTAAGTTAAGTTTTGTTTGGTTAGATTGATTATAATATTTTATTATTTACATACCTAATGTATGCCATATTTTGAACTCAAAATGCAAAAAAAACATTAAGTGTATATTCTTTTAAAGGACAATATATTTTATTTACATATTGCGGGACACTGCGAGGTAATGTCCTAAATTAGTATTAAGTCAACCAAACTAACAATAACTATTTAAGTGCATTATAAATACATAAACCATATTAAATAACACATAATAAATACATAAGTCAATAAATTTAAGTATTAATAACGAACATAATATGTGTGTACAGTTCCAGAGAACCATGAACAATTGATTGTCAACTTTAGAGGTGTGTACTCGGTGTTTATTGAAAAATGATATGTACATAGTAGCGATGGGAATAATCGAGATGCAATAATCGAATTAGTAGATTATTAAAATATCTCGAGATAATCGATTATGCTATCTGAAAATTAGTAGTCAAAATTAGTAGTACTAATATTAATTGTTCAAGAGAAGTAGAACCGAGATACAACTTCCAGACGTGATATATTGCGCAGGCACTTCTCGATCTATTTATTTGCTAATTAAACACGCACAAGCCTCCTATAGTATAAATTAGTAGATACGTAGATAGCTGCCGGCCATATGGTATGGTTCTCTCATTTGTTGCAAGATAAGGCGATATACAATACATACGATTTTAATTAATACACGGCAGAGTCAATAATAAGTTTCTCAAGTGTTATTGATTTTTTTAAGGAGAGGTTTTAGTATATTTGGCATGTGGATATATAAACCCTACTAGTAATTTTTACTAACTAACTAACTAACTAACTAACTAACTAACTTCATTTATTTCATTACTTTTAAAAACTCCACGTCATAAAATATAACATAAATTAAAAAAAAACATAGGCAGATATTATTTTAGGTACGACGAACGCATAAAATATCTTTGTGTATAATAAATTATCGGCAAACATATACAACAGTAAGATTATCGATTACACTGTGTTATCTTAGGTTTCATAACTAAAATTAGCACTACTAATTTTTAACTACTAATATGAGTAGATTATTACAATGTCTCGATTACTAATAATCGATTATTGAAATATCTCGATTATGCCCATCGCTAGTACATAGTAATATATAATTGGTGTACAAAAAAATTCTGAACATCTGTGAAAATAAATAGGAACAGTTAAAATTACTGTATCAACTATTTTGTTAAAATAGCAACTATAACTTTAGAATTCAAGGATATGTATGGAATAATAACCTTACCCCTGGCCGCAGTAGGCAAAATGTGAAGTTAGGATCATTTATATTTTAACTGCAGCTGTGAATGCTTCGAGAAGTACAGTTTGTTATAGTTTGTTTCTGGGTATCCCGTATATTTCTCGAGTATTGTTGTTTTATCTCCTACTGCATTCGCAAAGTGCAATTCGCTAGCCAAGCTGAGTGCACTGTAGGTTAGCACCTAACCTAACCTATGTTTTATGGTCATACCACTTGTTTAACTAACTAATATACATGTCGACAATGTTGGCATATAATGTAGCTGGTATACTGTATATTTACATTTTTTTAGGAATGGAAATAATATGCTCTCACCGATTGATTCTAGTATGGCAGTTTCTTACGAAATTGATGTAAAACCCTTTGTGGATAAACCGTACAACCTTGAGACAAGCCACACAACCATCAAATGTGACCCTTGTCAGGTTTCTGGCGATATTGACATGAAACCCTTTGTGGATAAATCTGATAACCTTGAGACAAGCCATATGACCATCAAAAGTGACCCTGATCAGGTAACAAGGTACCCTTATATTACTACAAAGTAAACATATAAAACCTATAAAAACTAATTTTCCGTCGTGTCACAAGGAGAAAATACATGAGTTCATTCCATATCATCTCGACACAATTTGAGAACACTTAACCTTACCATCACATATATATTAGCATACACAAGGATACCAAATTTCATTTTCATATATCCATTGGTTTTGAAAATACAGTTATATGAACCTTATTAAAGTCGCAAGGCCCAAACATTTTTTTATTTTCCAAAAGATGAACTTGTATTGCAAAATTTGAAATGAGAAATGAATTATTTTCATGAAGAAAGCAGTTAAAATAGTAATTGTTCATTTAAAAAATATAAAAAACGGTCTATATAGGATATGTCAATACTTCTTCCAAATTTCATCAAGATAAAAAAAAACAAATCACCAGTTATTGCAATTTTTCGAAAAAGAGGTAAAACTGTTTGTTGCTAGTAAAATGACAAATACAGAATGTCGAAATATCGTTAAGGATGTTTCTGATATACAATATGTACGTTGTTTTTTTTTTGAGTTTAAGATTCTAAAACATCATGAAAAATAGAGGACCACTTCACAAATTTTGACTATAAATTATATCATTTTTCTGCAAGAATCACAAGTTTTTAGCTTCTTTTGATAAATTCACTCTTGAACACTTTTTTATCACTTAACCTCTTAAGGGGCGGTGGTACAAATATGTACCACCATTTTTGTCTCAGTTTTTTTCATATTTCCGATATATTTCTGCATTTTTTACATGTACATAAATACTTTCCAGACTCTTGGAAGTCTAAGTTATACTTTGTCTGATGAATGTTTGCGTGTGTATGAAATTAGCTACGACCTATGTTGGGTTGCTGCATGCATTATAATAAGCAAGTTATGAAGGTACGTATGTTTTCGAACCGCTGAGAGTGGCTGAGACATACGACCGATAAATTCAAGCAGAATTAAAAAGAGACGACGATATGGAAGCTGTCGTAGTGATAGTCAATGGCTCTCTGACATTTGAATTCAGTGGCGTTATCGTGTTTTTGCTTTTTCATTATCTTTTACTTTATTTGTGGAGTTATTAGACAAATTCCATCGTTATTGACACGGTCTAATTGTTCTCTTTTATCGTTCTTCTTGTTCAAAGACTTACAACTAAGAGTGAATATACAATCGGTTCTTATAAGAACTAACCTCAAAATGCCTGGAAAACGCTTAAATTCGCAAGCAAGAGAGATTGTTGTGAAATTGCTTAATTATTTCATGGCTGAAAAAGAGAACTTGGGTCCTTTAATTTCTGTTAATGCAGTTCAGCAGGTAAATTAGAACATACTCATCTTATCATATGCAATTTCTCAATTTGCAAACTTTTTTCAGCGTGTTGCAGATGCTTTGGGCATTAGCTTGCGTACGGTTTGCAGTATCAAAACATCTCCTAAAATACCTGAAGCTTCAACCAACATAAAATACAAGCCTCGATTAAAATCAAAGACAGATGATTTACCTGAAGGCCACAAAGTGGAGGTTCGCAACGTTATATACAACATGTATGCTGAAAGTAAGGAATAAACGATTTTAAAAAATAGCATGCAATTACTCATACCCTATTAACTGTTTTAGAAAAACATGTCACACTTAGAATTTTGAAGGAGGAACTCAAAGTAAAATGTATCCTTGATGCAAATATTAATACAATAAGCAAACTGCTTTCAAATATAGGTTTTAAATATAAACAAGACGATAACAGAAGAGCGTTAATGGAAAAGACTAACATAGCGCTGTTGAGATGTGAGTTTTTAAGAAAATACATGGTAAATCGAAATTCTAATACTTCTAGACAGTTGGTCTTTTTGGATGAAACTTGGATATTCGCAAAAGGAAACCAAACCAAATCATGGCAGGACTAATCAAAGAAAAGTACGTAAACCAGAAGGATACGAAGGCAAAAGATTTATTGTGCTTCATGCAGGTAGCAACAAAGGGTTCGTTGATAATGCCGGATTGATTTATTCCACAAAATCAAAGCTCAGCAGAATATCATGGTGATATGAACGCAGATATTTTATGAAATGGCTAGAAGAGAAATTGATTCCAAATTTAAAGGAACCCTCTTTAATCATTATGGATAATGCTTCCTATCACAGTATTCAAGTGGAAAGGCAGCCTACAACTTCGTGGAATAAACCTCAAATAATTGAATGGTTAGAAAAATCAAATATAACATATACTAAAGATATGTTTAAAACACAACTTTTGAATATTGCAAAAACAAAATCAGAAACCAACAAGATACAAAGTAGATGAATGTTTACAAAGAAATGGTCATGAGGTATTAAGATTGCCTCCATATCATTGCCAATTTAATGCTATTGAAATGATATGGGCAAATGCAAAAAATTTGTATAATGCACATATTGGTGAAGATGGATACGGTGATGATAAAGTGCTTGCTATGTGGGAAAAAATCTTTACAGAAGTGAACTCCAGAAGTGTGGTTAGGTGTTGTAAAACACATTGAAAAGTAATTGAAGAATGGTACAATAGGGAGCACATATTAGATAATATACCTCAAATAATTATTAACGTTAACGACGACGAGAGTGATTTGGATAGTGAATAGTCTGATGGCAGTTGTTAAAAGCCATTTTTTTATATTAATTTTAAATGTTAATGAAATATTTATTAAAAATATCATATTTATCCGTACATCCTGTTTCTTTTATTTATTTAAGTTTTATTTAAATATTAATTCACAACATTTTTAATTCCTATAATATTCTGTAAATAACTGTAAATAACTGTAAATAAAGTGTAACTTTTTAATAAAAGGTTACCTATTCCTAATTACACACTCAATTTTCATACTTATAAGCTTGCTCAACTAGTGCAAATTGTTGTATTTTGTCTCAAAAAACATCATATTGAATGCCATTCCTTATCTCGTGTTTTTTTTTTTGTAATTGTTAAATGTTTCTTTAAATATAAATATACATTTGACTCTTCTTGCTCATATGCTACTGTGACAGATTAATTGCTTATATAATACGGATTGATTATTCTTGAGAAACACTGGAACATAAAATGGAAGATAGATAATGAATCTCTGTGTAAATAATATTGTCAACACATTTTCAATGTAACCTCACTCAAGTGTCAGGTCTAACAGCTGTTTAAAGTATTTGGTAAGTAACGCGTTGCCAATATCAGATGCAAAAATCTAGTTAGTGACAATAAATTATTTAATGAAATTATGCTTTTAATCTTATTTGTTATAACCATACTGTTATTTGTGAATAATTTATTGCTATATTGTGCAAGATACATTGTCATTTCATGAGTATTTATGAATAAAATGATTTTTATATTTTTGGATTGGTTGGACGGGTGATGGATGAAAGTCAAACCCTATTTCATTTTTCTTATGTATGTCACTGCTGAAGAAAATTGTGACCTTGAATTGATTTGATTCATACGATTGTTAATTATGACGCACACGCAAACATTCATTAGACAAACTATATTAAGAATTTGGTGCAAAATTGCATTGATTTATATATTTACATGTTTGTTATAAACAATTGAACGTGAAAAAAAAACTTGAGACGCTGACATTTTTTCTACGTATTCTTCAGTTTTATAATATATATTTTTTCAGAATTTCAGTACGCTCGTTTTTTAAAAAATTCGGAAAATAATTTTTTTTGAAGATTCTGTTTATCTTTTGATTTACTATTATTTGTTATGTCTGATTTCATGAATATATTTATTTAATTGCATAACTCAAGACATTATGTCATCATTGGTCATAGTAATTTTTTTTTATGCTAGATGTCCAATGTGTTATGTTTGTGGTACTCGCCACTACAAATGCCAAACTGCGGGAAAAAACACCATTTTTTCTTTTTCATTTTCTTTTTTAATATTGTCCATCACAAAATTTCTTAATCACTTTCTACCGTGATTGCTAGGTGAATATCAGACAAAAGTACCATATTAGCGACATGGTGCGCTCGCAAATAACAGATATGTTATTGAAAAAAATAATACTATCTTTATGCGTACCTTTTATAAACAATTTTTCATTTCATGGACGGATTTCTAAATGAAATTAGTTTCTTCCGGGACCGTTAGATTGAAAGCAGGGAAACAAGCATTTCTTTCCGGGACCGAAGTTGAAAGTGCCATTTCAGTGACAAAAAATTTCTAACATTTCTAAAAAATAATCTTTGTGTTATAAAATAAGGTTTTTATTTTTTTTTCCCTTCCGATGTGTCTGGTTTGGGGTTCTTTTTGCCTCCAACACTGCAGCCTTCAGGCTTATTGTATTTCCAGTTTACATCGTTATTTCATGTGAATTGGTTTGTTACCTTTATGAGGTTTAGTAGCCTTTTCACAAGATTTTTCTTTGGAAAGGCCTCCTGGGGGTTTTCTATTCCCAGAAGACCGTATCTCCAGTGTGTTAGTGCTGGGCACTCTAGTATAATGAATCGGGATGTTTCCTCCTCCTCATTACACAGTCTACAAATAGGTTCATCTAAATATATGCCCATTCTGTGTAAATGTTTCCTAAGGTGACAATGCCCGGTTATGAGTCCCGTGACAAGCCTTATCTGATTTCCACTCAATCGCAGAATCTCATCTGTCAGTACTTTTGATGTTGTCTTTACCATCCATTTACTGTTTGTTTGTCCTGGTATGTGGTTCCAGTAAGACTGGTGTTCTTTATTTTCCACCGAGTCAGCCAGAGCCTCACTGAGGACTTTGGTATACCACACATTGGTTCAAGTCCAATGAGTGTTGTTGCAGAGCCCTTTCTCGCTAGGGTATCTGCTTCTTCGTTGCCTTCAACCGCTTTATGTCCTGGTACCCATTTAAATGTTACCTTTTTATGGTTTGCCAGAGCTTGGAGGGTTTCTAGGCAATCCCAGACCAGTTTTGATTTTATTTTTTTACATGCTAAAGCTTGTAGGGTTGCCTGACTGTAAATGAGGATTGTTTTCCCTCTATATCCTCTTTCAATATTTTCCCTTAAGCATAGCTCAATTGCATGTACCTCTGCCTGAAATACTGTGGCATATTCCCTAGAGGTACATATTTTTTGTACCTGGGTCTTTCGCCATAGATTCCCGTGCCAGTTCCACTGTCCATTTTGGATCCATCAGTGTACCACACTAGTGTTCCTTCCTGACAGTTGGTTTTTTCATGATACGAAAGGTTTTCAGTTTTTCGTATCATTTGAAAACTTTTCCCAGTGGAGTTTTTTTACTGTCATCAGCAGTAGAGAAGTCACAGTGCTAATTTTTGAAAATTTTGTCCGCCATATTGGATCCGCCATTTGGAATTTTGAATATGTGATGTTGTGAATTCTGTGAATTTTCTGTGTGTGTGAATTTTAATGAAATCTGAAAACGTACAGGGTGTTCCATTTAAAAAAACACAACTTGGGTTCAGTTTTATGGTTTCCGATGTACAAGTCTTTTTTTTCATAGCCTACTATAAAAAACTTATGCAAAAATGTATAACTTTTGTCTGAAAAACTTTTTCTAATTTCAATAATAAACTTGCAATCACTTGTGAACTTATGGAAGGTTTTAAGTTTTTTTATTTTTTTTAAATGAAATATGTCGCGACCTGCTGAAGGAAACATAGACGTTTTATATATTTTTGAATAGAGGAAAATTCGAGGAATCAGAATATGCAATAATATACAGTCTTCCATCTAAAAAAACAATTTTTGGTTCAGTTTTTGGTTTCTGATGTTCAGACAGACAGACAGAAACAATTTAACTTGGAATTTAGTAAAAATGATAGTAGCGTGTAATATTCCATTCGCCAAATGAAATCATTCCGAGTTCAGACAATTTGTCCAACAAAATAGAGAAGTACAAAAACAACACAAAAATGAAATTTTAAAACCAGGGACCATAAAACAAATTCAAATGATGCTAAGAGAAAATTATGCAACTATACCCGAACATTAAAAAAATATTACTTGTATTAATTAACAACCAAAAAAAATCTAAGATGGACGACTTTCGGTTTCGCTGAAAATGGCACTAAACCTAGTTTCTTAACCTGTACATAGAATGTCTATACAATTTTTGACCTCGTAGAGGTTGAACGGTAAATTTTTTAGGATTTTGCCCACTGAGACTTTCGATTGGGAAGATATTAGCTACAACATATCAAACTTTCATCCATCGAAACCCAATTTTCATAAAGAATTTTGAAGTTGTAACTTAAATGAGAAAGATATCCGGTTCAAATATTGTTCCTGTACAAAGCGGCGTAAGATGTTCAGTTTGTCTATTTTCTGCCATGATGGCATCAAATGCATCCAGGGACTTGGCCGGATTAACAGAAACACCAAACAAATTCAATATATGTTACATGGAAATATTATGGCAATATTCATTAACACCGTCTTCGTGGGAGGTACCCTGAGTGCAGAAAAATTGAATATTCAATAGGAGACTTTAGAACGCTCAACGACCTAAGGGATCCGAATTAGGAACGTTATAACCATGGAGCTTCTTAATCCTCTCGTGCCCTACAATTCTATCTAAGTTTTAATCTGTCTCTATTGTGGCCCATTTTCCATAAGAAATCGTGCATAGTTCTTTCAGAGAATGAAGACATGATATCAAAATATATCTTAAGCAACACCTGTTACTCTTAATGATTTTATTCTTTTCCTTAGGATGTTAAAACAGCACAAAACCAACAAAAAAGCATGATGGAACATGAGTTTGAGGGATGTTTGGGCATTAAGTCGGAGGATCTTGATATTAAAAAGGGAGGAAGATGAGTATGATGGGTAACAATAATATTACAATTTTACAATAATTAAACTGCAATAAAATGCAGGCAGTCATAGAAAGAACATTCAATATTCATATACAGTACAAATTAGGCTACTAAGGACGAAACTTATAGATATTTATGCAGAATTTTTATGTTATAGCAGGGTGAATTTAACTTCGTACAACCCACCATTCCCTACCTAAGCTCAGCTCACATGATCACTAGCACCTAGAGAGCCTCAAGGGAGAGAGTTGCCAACTGCTGCGCGCGGATTGGCCTGTGGATTTTTCTCTTAGCTCAGCGTGTGTTTGCCCTGACGAAACGCCGCCATGTCTCTAGACATGGCGGCGCTTCGTCAGGGGCAATCAGCGCAGCAGTTGGCAACTCTCTCCCTTGAGGCTCTCTACTAGCACCATATCTCGTTCGTCTAGACTTGAAAAATTTCTTAACTACAGGAAACTAATTTGTGCGATTTGATGCAAATTTGAATTGAACAAAGGACCCCGCACAAAACAAATGAAAAGTGGGTCCCGGTCGAGTTTGTCTAAAAATTGATTATATGATAGTTCTCGACTTTCTGAACAAAAGTTCTCATGTATCAAAAAAGATCCTTTGATTAGGATTCAATATATAGAGATTAATTATTTGGATATATTACTGAATATGCCTAATGTATTTTGCATATCATAAACTGCAAAGAAACTTTTCAATAAAAGTTATAGACAGTTCTTGAGAGGTATTATATTGGCAATGACCATGAACCGCACAAGGTCAAGTTAATTTTTTACATATAAATCACTGTTTTCTAATATGGCCATAAACAAGAGTTCGGGCAACTTCAGATATAAAGTCAATTGGCTCCCGATGTCACCCAAAAGTTATATGTGTTTACTTACCCTTGACCATGAAACTTACAAAGTCATTTCTAGGCCATTCCTGGCCATGTAGATTTTTTTAGTGGTAACCAATATTTTCCATCCAGAAGAGTGAATCTGAAACACGGTTGAACATCTTGACAATGAAAACTGAAAAGCATATCTATCTCTTCATTGTTGAAGTTTATTTATAGTTTCAGTTTTCAATGTCAAGATGTTCAAGTGTGTTTCCGGTTCATTCTTCTGGATGAAAAATATTGGTTCCCCGTTAAAAAATGTACATTGCCAGGAATGGCCTAGAAATGACCTTGTAAGTTTCATGGTCAAGGGCAAGTAAACAGACACGAGCTTTGGATGACGTCGGGTAGCAATTGACTACATATATCTGAAGTTGCTGGAACTCTTCATATATAGCCACATTAGAAAACAGTGATTTACATGTGTAAATTAACTTTACCTTGAATTGACCTTGTAAGGTTCATGGTCATGGCCAATATAATACCACTCCCAACAACTGTCTATAACTTTTTTTATTGGAAAGATTTCTCTTGCAGACTACTAATTCTCCGAGTTTATGATCTGCAAAATACTCTAGGCATATTCAGTAATATATCCAAATAATCAATCTTCATCCCTCTATATCTTGAATCCTAATCATAGGGTCCTTTTGGTACATGAGAACTTTTTGTTCAGAAAGTCGAGAATTATCATATAATCAATTTTTAGACAAATCGACCGGGACCCACTTTCCATTTGTTTTGTGCGGGTCCTTTTATTCAAGCATAAATATACTTACGTTTAGAAGTGTCTCAAGAGCATATATAAAAATTAGCTCTCATAGATCTCCCACTACTGGCAAGTTGATTCATGCGCATATATGCGTATATTTTAAATACGCACGTAATCCGCACGTTTCTGCATCCAGTGTGAGCCTGGGCTCAGTATTTTTGAATTTGAGGTACAAAATAAAAACCAATGCACGTCTTCAAACATGTGTTTAAGTTTTGTAGTGCACAGATGTCAGATTGTTATAAAATGATTCAATGTTTAGAAATAATTTTAACTAGCACGTCGATTCCTTGTGGTTATCGTTAAACAACTTATTTTTTCAACATTAAAAGGAAAAGTAATTAGAATATGTGTTTTAAAAGACATTGGTTGGATTTATATATATATATTTGTACAAAAAAAGAGCAGGAAAAATTAATAGAAATAGGCACACGGAAGTTTTGAAATTTTCTAAAAAATATATAAATAAATTAAAGATTTTCTCACAAACACCATTCCGCTATGAATAGTGCAGTATAGTTTTTTTGTACTACATAAATGTCAGTTATTATAAATGTTACCCAATAGCACTTGTATTCAATGTTACAGGATTTTAACCCTTTTGGTAGGATTACGCTTTCTATGTGATTTTAAAAGTTCATTGTTTTTTGCTCTTTGTAAAATAGAATTAACCATGGAAACATTCAAATTTAGGGCTACTGCTACATGCTAAAACAATGTATTGGACTGTAGTTTTAACTAAATATTTTAATTTTACATTTACATTATCTCTAACAACTGTTAAGAGTAGCAATGGACCATTATTGTCTCACATTCTTTTTCAAAATAGTGTATCAAAGATGCTACTAACTCTTGGCAGCTGTTGTTTAACTGTTTTGGCATTTCGCAAACGGAAGTCTGACAACTATAACACTTTGATTGTTTTGAAAATAACAAGATAAAATGCAGGATAAAAGTTAGAGCTCAAAAAAGACACAAACCACTATTAAAACCAATGTAAGGTTCCGATAATTTCAAACTGTGTCAATAAATGTCAAGTAATATAGTACAGCAACTTCGGTTCTGCTGTCAACTGCATAATAACGAATATCAAGCGTGAAATTTAAAATTAAATAACTTTCCATTATAGTTTTTATTTTGCAAAATAATTGAGTGATGCACATTGACACATTTAATAGCATCATCGGTGACGTATATCGGTTTTTATTTTGTACAGAGGATACTTCTTTTCCAGGGAAATGCAATTTTGTTTAATGAGTATAATTTTAACGGAACAAGTTTAAGCGAGATCCCATAAAATTACCGAGTGGAAAGATGCATTCCTAACTGTTGTAAAAATAAATATCTATTAATTTATAACAATTTAAACTCAGGAATATGTATTATATTAAGCAAGATTAAGACATACCATTTGTTTTATTTAACCAATGATAGGCATAGTAAGCATATGACAATGGATTTAATATTTTAACGGCGGGAGTGGTCAATGGATGGACCAACCAGGGACAAAATATTTGATGTATTTTTCAGGGAAAATTTGATGCGTTGAATATGAGAAAAATAGTTTAAAAAATCCTGGAAGCATCTTTGACCTTGAAAGTCGCTATTTCAAGGTCAATGTTTTGCTATTTCATACTGAAAGTTGGCATACCTACATTTTTTTAATACAAAAATAATAGTAGTAGGTCCAAGGTGAATTCAAGGTCAAAAATTAAAATTGTCGTTATTTTCGTCCTTGGCGTTGGCAAAAATGGTTCTCTGTCCACCAATGTTACATTTTCCTAATGGCGGGCTTGAAAAAGTCATTGTTTGAGAAATAAACGAGTAAAAGGAAGTACTTGAAAATGATGTTCAGCAGTCTCCTCATGGCAGACTTTAGGCAGGCACGGTTATTGCCGAATGCTTGTTCTGTAACAATTGGTGTGCTTGAAATATTCTTGAGTGTGATATCTGTGAACATATGACTATTTTTTTCGTACTCAGCACATCAAAAAACGTGAGTACAACTTTGAGTCTTAGTGTCAACTTAGTAAAAAAAAATTAACCTTAAAATGGCGATTTTCAGGGTTAAGGGTGCCTCCAGGATTTTCTTTACAACTTTTCCCGTAATCAGCGGATCAAATTACATAAGAAAACATTCTCAAACCTTCTCGCCATTTTTTTACATTGAACTTTACGTTGCTCGCGGAGCTGGTCGATATATCGATCAACAGGGGACTACATAAGAAATTCATTGAATTTATTTACAAATTTCGAGTCTAATAAGAGGCCAATTTTAGCCCGCATTTCCCCACCGTTAAAAGGTTAATATAGCAAAAAACCCTTCCACACAACGCTCAGGGTTGTGCAGTGGTGTTCTCTTTTTTTTACACATAAGTGAAAAAAAATGTTTTGTATAATGTTTGTTTTTTTTTTTTAATTTCTATGACTCTTGTGTACCTACACCCCAAAGTTTTATTCCCTACCTAGTTCGGATTGTCCACTGCACCTATATTTTAGAGGAATATAAATAAAGTTTTCAGTGATTCATTCCAGTGTGATACCTTTAGAAGATATTGAAATAAAATGCTTTGAGACTGGATCGGAGACAAATCATACGACCATAATAAATGATCCTGATCAGGTACCCAACAAAATTCCCTTGTAATATTACGCAACAAATTTACACGTGTTATTTCCACAGAATGATGATGAAAGAGAAATGGAATATCCCAAAGATCATAAGTTAATTGAGGACGTAGAAGTAACAAATTATCATTGCAAGTGGTGTCCCTATGTGACAAAACGGAAGGGAGATTTGTCCAAACACGTACTGATTCACCAGGGGTCTCTCGAAATAAGACCTTATAAGTGCAGTTTTTGTTCCTATAAGGCGAAACGGAGAAGAAATTTAAACGCACACATGCTGATTCATAGGGATGCTTCTGAGATAACAATTTATGAGTGTAATTTTTGTTCTTATAAGTCGAAACAGATGTATCATTTAACCAGACACATGATGATTCATCAGAGTGCTGCTGAGGTAACAATGTATGACTGCAATTTTGTTCCTATAAGACAAAACGGAAAGCCAATTTAACCAGGCACGTATTGATCCATCAGGATGCTTCTGAGGTAAAAACATATGACTGCAATTTTGTCCCTATAAGTCCAAACAGATGCACCAATTAACCAGACACATGATGATTCATCAGAATGATTCTGAGGTAACAACTTATGATTGCAATTCTTGTTCCTATAAGACAAAACGGAAAGGCAATTTAACCAGACACATGTTGATTCATCATGATACTTCTGAGGTAAAAGTTATGACTGCAGTTTTTGTCCCTATAAGTCGAAACAGAAAACCAATTTAACCAGACACATGATCATTCATCAGGATGGTTCTGAGGTAACGACTTATGACTGTTATTTTTGTTCCTATAAGACGAAACGGAAAAGCAATTTAAACGCACACATGTTGATTCATAAGGACGCCTCTGAGGTAACGACATATGGCTGCAGTTTTTGTTCCTATAAGGCGAAACAGATGTACCAGTTAACCAGACACATGATGATACATCAGGATGCTCCTGAGATAACAACTTATGACTGTAATATTTGTTCCTATAAGACAAAACGGAAAGCCAATTTAACCAGACACATGTTGATTCATCAGGATGTTTCCGGTAAAAACTTATAACTGCAGTTTTTGTTCTTTCAAAACGAAACTGAAAGGAAATTTGCCCAAACATATGCTGATTCACAAAGACGTTTCCGAGATAACAACATATGACTGTGACTTGTGTCCCTACAAGGCGAAACACAGAGGCAATTTAACCGCACACATGTTGATTCATCAGGATGCTTCTGAGATAACAACCTATCAATGCAAACTTTGTTCTTATAAGACGAAATGGAAAGGAGAATTGCCTAGACACGTTATGCGGATTCACAGAGATGCTTCTGAGGTAATAACTTATGACTGCAGTTTCTGTTCTTACAAGGCGAAACACAAAGGCCATTTAAACGCACACATGTTGATTCATCAGGACGCTTCCGAGGATAACGACTTATCAATGCACATTTTGTCCCTTTAAGACGAAATATAAAAGGTATTTGACTAGTCACATGTTGAGTCACCAGGACGTGTCCAGTGTAACGACTTACCAATGTACACTTTGTACGTATAAGGCGAAACAGAAAAGGTATTTGAGCAGCCACATGCTGAGTCACCAGGATGTCTCCAGTGTAACAACTTACCAGTGCAAACTTTGTTCTTATAAAGGGAAACTGAAGAGTAGGCTCAATAGACATATGCTTGTTCACCAGGATATTTCGGAAATAAGAACTTACAACTGCAAATATTGTTCTTATAAAGCAAAACACAAAAGTAATTTGACCAGTCATATGTCTACTCATCAGGATGTGACCAGTACACCAGAATTAAATGGGGATATTTTTCCATATTTAGTTATGCTTTTTTACATAACAAATAAGTGAATTACTTTTTTATACTGTCAATTATTATATACATGATTTCAGTAAATGTACACTCAAAACACAAATATGTAAAATTACAGTATTTTACGTTTCCTTTTTATTACCATAATATACACTTCAAATTCTAAAATTATTTAGTGCATTGTTGTTATATGTGCCCACGAGCCCAGTCAATTATGTATTGGACCAAGGAAATATAGAGACATCCAAAAAAAAACGTCATCAAAGTTGGCCGAGAAAAAAAAGACGTATTTCTATTCTTAATCGAATTTATAACCTCATTTACTTGTCAAGACTGTCACATCATATAACAAATATTGTTTATTTTACAAATTGTGACAGTCACTTGTCAAAAGTTTGACATAACCTAAAAGCTTAGACATGACCGCTATTTCCATCTCTGTCGTTCATAGCCAGAGTTGATGACGTTTTTTTTTGGATGTCTATATAAAGAGACATCCAAAAAAATGTCACTTAAATCCAATATGGGCGAAGCAAATGTAAAGCTTCTGCCAAGCTTACGAAACGATCAAACTTTTGACAAGTGACTGTCACAACTGTAAAATAAATAATGGCTGTCATACAGTGCTTTCGAAAAGTAACGAATAATTCCATTATTTCTTTAACTGAGTTTTTCAAAAAATCCTCTGACGCGTCGATTTTGTTTTAAACAGACACTTTTTACATACAACCATATTTGTGACGTCATCGTTGTTCGAGATATGACGTCATCGACAAGTTTTTTAAATGGCAACCCCCAATTTCGACCACGCCATTTGAAAGAGCGTGTCATTCTACTTACACATCGTCAAAATTATGGTTGCCTGACAGTAGCCTAAGCTACCGAGAATGTTTTTATTTCGAGGCTACGTTTATTTTGAACTGCCATGTCAATAGGCAAAACTGCCGTTATTGGGCTACCCGAGAATCCCCGATCACACTCAACATCCTAAGAAAATGAATGTGTGGTGCGGCATAGTCGACGGAAGAATTCCTGGGTCCCTATTTCTTTGACATGAACGTTACTGGTGCAAGCTATTTGGATTTTCTTCGAGACGACCTTATTCCTGAACTAATAACTTTATATCCAGATATAAACTGTCACACAATTCAAAGGTTACACCTGTGATTCTAACAATTTAGATATTGAGGACTTGTTGATTCCATAGAGCTTTTTTAATGATTTCACAAAACTAGGTTTTGACTTACTCATATAGGTTTCAATATATTTGTTGAATATAATACTAGCCATATAACTAAATGATACTTTAAACTTAGTTGTTGAATGTTTTGGAATTGCTAGTTGTTCTACATATCGCAAATTGAATTTGTGTATCTCATAGCGTTTTACTCAAGAGCCTTGAAATATATTGTGGTTTATTTGACTTGTAGATATTATAAAGTAATACTGCAAATTGAAGTTCGAATCTGTTAGCAATGTTTTAAAATGTTGTGTTGATTATAATAAGGTATTATATGCTCTCAATATTTCACTTCAGAAAATGCATATCTAAAACAAGAATTCTGCATGACTTGCAGTTTGTTTTGCACATCACTATTTAAGTGTTTGTAATAGACCGAACTACAATAATTAGTTTGGCTCCAGGATCAATGTGTTTTACCAAGTTCCACTTAAGATCACTGTTTAACAGATTTTTATACTGATACAATGTTTTCAACTTAGCATAACAAACCTAGTTTAGAATTTACATGACTTTCAAACGACAGATGTTGGTTAAATATTACTCCTAAATTTTTTGCTTTGTCAGTAAAATCTACCACGGTGCTCCCTAATGTTAAATTAACGTCTAAATTATTTTTTGCTAGTTCACAAAGATACTTTGTCCCAATACATAACGCTGTGATTTTACTTGGGTTCAGTATTAGTCCATTATTGCATGACCACCCTGAAATCTTATTTAAACATCGATTAAGATTCATAACTGTACTGTTCACTTCCGTGACATCACTAGAAACAAATATTTGGGTGTCATCAGCATACATATTAATGTTGCAGTCTGTTGGTATTACGTTTGCTAAATTTGCTGTAAATATGGTAAACAAAATAGGACCAAGTATACTTCCTTGAGGTACTCCATGTGTAAGGTGGTGTTCATTAGCTGTTTTTCCATTTATCTGCACTTGCTGACATCTACTGGTTAAATAACTAACCATCCACCTCAGCGACACTTCACCTAAACCATAATAGCCAGTTTTGCTAATAAAACTTATGATTTATTACATCAAATGCTTTGCTGTAATCCAAAAGTGTTAAAAACGTAACTTTTCTGTTGTCTATGTTTGCAGTAATGTCATTACATATTTTAACTAATGCAGTTGTTGTGCTGTATCCTGTTCTAAAACCTGACTGCACCTCTGGGAGAATACTGTGTCGTTGTAGATGTTCTGATAATTGAGAATGGACAATCATTTCTAATAGTTTTTGATGCTGTTGGGAGTATATTTATAGGTCTTAAGTCTGGCAGCTCTGTAACTTTTTATTGATTTTGGGGTGGGGTATGACGTATGCTTTTTCCATAGTTCTGGAACAGTTCCCTTTTCTAAGGAGTAGTTGAGAATATCAGTTAGGTCCACGCAAAAAGACATAACCAAAGATAACATTTTTCGTTTATTCCATCTACACCTGTCGATCCGATTTGATCCTATTCATAAGTTCTTTCACTTGAGCACTTGTTACTGTAGTAAATTCTAGATTATTTTCGATTCCTGCTTTTTTATCATTTCAAAATACATTTATTAAAAGCTTCTTCTATATTAGGAAAACTAATGCTGTGTGCGAAAGAATTTCTGCATTGTAGAGAATATTTTTTCTGCATCTATTATTTACATTATTCTGCAATTTATGTTATTCTGTGCAAAAAATTTCCATAAGTTTTAGGTTCCTTTTTATACATATTGCATCTACTGTTAAAATATGCTAGTTTGTCATTTCCTATTGCTTCAGTCACGTAATTTCTGATGTTCTTATAGTATTGTAGATTGGTTTCATTTTTACTTTTGCATATTTTTTATATGCCTTATCTTTAAGTTTTATCATATGTTTTTTATTATGAAAGTTATATATTCTGGTTTTCTTTAGTAAACTGTTTTATTTTATAAGGAGCATGAATATCAAATAGAACTGTTATTACCCTATTGAAGAATTCCAGTTTCTCACTTATATTTTTCATGGACTTTATTCTATCCCAATCAATATATGTTGCATCATATTTGAATTCATTGACATCAAATTGGCTAAATCTCTGTAGGTAACTAAGCTTAGGCTAGTTTTACAACTTGTAATAATATTTTGCCCAAACCATACGATGATCAGTCAATTTGAGTGGAATCCAATGTTCCCATGTTATCACATTTATCTGACTACTTGTACAGATGATGTCAATTGTGTTGAAGACGTGTCAGTTATTCTGTCGGTTCGCTTATAATTTGGGTAGAGTCCAAGGTAGTTGTATAACTTGTAACATATCTGTTTGTCTATTAGGATTCATAAAATCTACATTTACATCTCTATACTACAATGTTGTTCGCTACTAGATGAATATTGGATAAAGTTAATTCCAATTCATTAAAAGCTGTAGCATTTAAACTGGGAGACTTATAAACAACTCCTATATAAGTTTTTATTTTTTTTTAGACTAATACATATCCATAGTTGTTCTAGTGTATCACTTATGATATAATCAGCCTCCACATTCTTCCAGTTTTATGTTGTTTCTAACTATAAAACATAGTCGGCCTCCTCTCGTTGGCCTATCACATCTTGTTATCGTATAATTTGGTATATTTAATAGTTTAGATGGAAAATCAGGAGCCAGCCATGTCTCTGACACAGCCATTATATCAAAGTCCTATCCATAATAAAATTAATAAAATCATTTAAGCAGCTCAAGAGAGATCGTATATTCACATGGCAGACTTAAATTTCCATTACTGTCGCTTTTCATTGATTGTTACATGTCGTTATATCCAATACCATTATTCATTCCAGAGCTCTCAAATATTATAATGGCGGCACTTCACTTGGCGTAGCGTATTCGTATATTTTGTTGTATTTGCCCAAAAAACGGCGATGTAGAGAAGCTATTCGAATAGCGCTAACAGCAAATACGCGTTTCCGTCCACTTAATCGGTTTTCAAGCACACATCAAAGAAGTCAAACAAGGCGAATATTTGCAGTAACCGTCCACACTTGGTATTTTATTCGTCATGGTCTTTTAGTAACTTTGTACTTATGTAGATTTAACATGTATTGGTAATAAGAAGCATTCAGGGTAATGAGCTGCTGGCGCTGTCAACACGTCCGTTACTGTATTCACTGGTTCTAAATATTCAAACATATTTGTCATATTTGAGTATTTTGATATATGTGTGGATGGCATGTTTGGAATATTTGCGAATAGGTACATCAAATATTTGAACAAATACAGCGATACTCAAACACAAATACGCTACGCCAAGTGAAGTGCCACCATAACATGGACAATTTTTATCTATTGCTTCATGATTAATGTCAATATCGAAATTAAACTCATCTTTTGCTTTTTCACAATTTACGCATTTTTTAGTTTCAGCTTTACAATTTTTATAGTTATGATTTCCAGCACATAAGTAACATGCTATCTCATTTCTGCAATCTTTACTTATATGGTTAAATCCCAAAACATTTATAGCATTGTTTAATAGGTATATGATTAAAAACTCTTCCCTCTAGACCAGCCAACAGCAAGTTTTTCATTTTTCAGTATTCTGCAGTGAGTATCTGGGTCCGCCTCTAATATTATTGTGGCGTTTTTATGCTTTTTGTGCTCAATCTTCTTTTACTATTGTTAAGTTAAAAAGCTGTGTTTTCTGTATTAATTCTGTTTTGTTTGATGATTCGATCCACTATTTCTTGATCCTCATTAATAACTTCTTCAACTATTTATATTGACCACTTTTTTTTTGGACGTTTTAATTTTGGTACTTCAATATCATAGTCCTTTCCAAGTTTTTTTCTGGTATTTTAGTTTTTAGTACATTCCTACCGGTTTGATCTCACATCCTATAATTGGAACCCTTTATATCGTATATAGAGGATATACGATATAAAGAACGATCGTGAATATAGAGGAACATGATCGTCCTAGAAATGACATTTTTTTCAACAAGATGGTGCAATCTCCCCATTATGCAGCACCTGTCCGTGCTTATTTAGATGAGGTGTGTACCCTGAATCGTTGGATAGGGAGTGGCCAGCCAGATCGCAAGATTTGACACCCCTAGATTAGTTCTTGTGGGGATACTTCAAAAACACAAAGTACACCTTACTAAACCGGAGAATTTAGAAGATTTTTAAAAAGCAAGAATTCGTCACGAGATACATCGCATACCTCCTGAAGTTATTGACAATTTATTAATCGTCTTCGCAACTGTCAGGTACAATTTGAACATTTAATTTAGTTGATTTTTTATATAATCATTATCATTAAATTTAGTATTTTAAAATTTAAAATTGTTTTTCTCCATTTTTTTTAACCTATATACTCACGCTAATATAATCATACCATAATTTTTGACTATGTGCAAGTAGAATGACAGCTCTTTCAAATGGTGTGGTCGAAATTGGGGGTTGCCATTTAAAAAAAATTGTCGATGACGTCATATCTCGAACAACGATGACGTCACAAATATGGGTCGTATGTCAAAAAGTGTCTTTGTTTATAACAAAATCGACGTGTCAGAGGATTTTTTCGAAAAACTCTCAATTTCAGAAATAATGAATTTGTTCGTTACTTTTCGAAAGCACTATTATAATGTAACAGTTTTGACAATTAAATAAGGTTATAAATATAAGATAAAACAGAAATACGTTTTTTTTTTTGCTCGGCCGACTTTGATGACGTTTTCCTTGGATGGCTTGTTACTTTATACAAAATAAGAATTGATGCAATATTAAATGTAATATTGCAATGCATGCAATATTAAATGTAATCCAAGTGCAATAGTAAATCAATAAAAAATCAAGCAATAGCAAATGCAATAGTAAATGCAAGGCCTGAGTCCTGTTTGCACAATTGAGCTAACCACAACCATAACCATAGTATAACTGTAATTTTATATGTTTTGTCCACAACAAATTGCGTAAAATCGTGTGTATCTAAAATCCCCGCAGAGCATTCAGTTTAGCCAATTTCACTAGATTAAACATTTTGTGTGAAAAATCAGAAACGACACTGGAATTAGAAGAAATGACGGACATCGAATTGTTAACTAATATTGTAGTAATTTAGTATTAATTAGTGTTAGTTACTACTCTATTTAGGGTAACCCGTTAACCCACATTTCACGAGAGTGCAGACACAAGGTTGGTATAACTGTAAACGTAATTTTAAACGTAAAGATAAAATAATTTCATCTTTATGTTTACGGTTATTGTTTTCAATACGCCATCTTTGTGGTTATGGTTAATTTTTACGTTTATGTTAATTGTGCAACGGGCCTAAGGCACAATTTCAAGTTAGGGTTACAATTAACAATTACACTGCACAATTGCAATTGCAATTACACTGCACAATTGCAATTGCTAACACTGCACAATTAACATAAACATAAAATTAATCAGAACCACAAAATGTTCTTGTTTACAACTAATTCGATTAACATTAGTATTAAGGATATAGGACCTTTTAATCGTCATTAACCGTAAACATAAAGATGACATAATTTTATCTTTACGTTTAAAATTACGTTTTTCTTATCATACCAACTTTGTGTCTGCACTCGTGAAATGTGGGTTAAGGGTTACTCTAAATACAGTAGTAATTAACACTCAAATACTAAATTACTCAATATTAGTTAACAATTCGATATCCATAATTTCTTCTTCGTAATTCATAATCTCCAGCATCGTTTCTGTTTTTTCACTGTTTAATTTAGTGAAATTGGCTAAATTGAATCCTCTAATGTCGGAGTTTTAAAATACACACGATTTATACGCAGATTTGTTGTGACAACACATAAAAATTACAGTAATGCTTGTGGTTATGATTGTGGTTATCCCAATACAATTGTACAACAGGACCTATTTTGGTTTTATTATTTTTTGATTGAATCGCTTTCTTTTGAGGTTAAGTTTCGATTGAAATTATTGCATTTTGGCCGATTCTGATATTAATGATGGATTCATCTCATACCTTTAATAAACGTCCATTTTGAATAAGCGTCGACATTTTTGTAAACATATGACGTTTCCAGCACACGAATGATGGATCGATCAGTGCAGGTTAACTAATAGGTACAAAAAAATACGATAGATAAAGTTGGCCGAACAAAAAAGGCCGACCTTATTTCATTGTCAAGGCTGTTATATTATATGACAGCCATTATTTATTTTACAATTGTAACAGTCATTTGGCAAAAGTTTGACGAACAACGTTTCGTTTGAGCTTTAACGTAACCGCTGTTTTTATATCTCTCGTTCATAGCCAGATTTATTGTTTTTTTTTTGATGGCTCGTTACAGAACAATGTTCCAGTCGCGTTGAGACCGGTCCTGGATTATATTATTAACCTACGGGCTCTTAGTAATGGTAATGGCAACTGAGAGTCTGGGGTTCGAGCCTACACCGAACCAACTTTTTTTTTTTAAATACCTATTATTTTTTAGTTTTCCATATTTTATTGTGACATAATATTACACTATTCAATGTACAGAGAGTACAACTGTAATGTAGAAATAAACAACTGAAAGCATCCACGAGCGGTGCCTATGTTGAACATTAAGTTGGCAATTGTGTATACGTTGTACAGCAGCATCAACTGAAATGGGACTACTGCAAGAGAGTATCTAGATTCCGATCGTTCGGAACCTTTGATGTTTTATGCTAATATAAACAAATTAAGTCCTGTTGCACAATTGAGCTAATCACAACCATAACCATAAGCATAACTGTAATTTTATGTTTTGTCCACAACAAATCTGCGTAAAATCGTGTGTATTTTAAAACTCCCGCATAGAGGATCTAGTTTAGCCAATTTCACTAAATTAAAACATTTTGTGTGAAAAATCAGAAACGACACTGGAATTAGAAGAAATGATGGATATCGAATTGTTAACTAATATTGTAGTAATTTAGTATTAATTAGTGTTAGTTACTATTATATATTAGGGTAACCTCCAACCAATATTTCACGAGATTACAGACACAAGGTTGGTATAACTGGCAAAACGTATTTTAAGCGTAAAGATAAAATAATTTCATCTTTATGTGTACGGTTATTGACGATTGAAGGTCATTCTTAATGCTAATGTTAACTGAATTTGGTATGCACATTTTTTAGCCATAAGAATAAGAATAGTAATAAGCATAAAGTTAAACCTTCACTTACTCCAGTTCATGCAGCAAATCCTTATTTTTAAAAATTATTACTAAAAATTATGTTTACTGCAGGAACTGGGTCATTATAAAACGAAGGTTTAACTTTTATGCTTATTACTATTCTTATTCTTATTACTAAAAATTTCTGCATGAACCCACCACACCAGTTAACATTAGCATTAAGAATGACCTTTCAATCGTCGAATAATAACTGTACAGCCACATAAAGATGAAATTATTTTATCTTTACGCTTAAAATTTCGTTTTGCCAGTTATACCAACCTTGTGTCTGTAATCTCGTGAAATATTGGTTGAGGGTTACTCCCAATATAGTAGTAACTAACACTAATTAATACTAAATTACTACAATATTAGTTAAATAAATTGGATATCCATCATTTCTTCTAATTCCAGTGTCGTTTCTGATTTTTCACACAAAATGTTTAATTTAGTGAAATTCACAAAACTGAATCCTCTATGCGGGAGTTTTAAAATACACACGATTTTACGCAGATTTGTTGTGGACAAAACATAAAAATTACAGTTATGCTTATGGTTATGGTTGTGATTAGCTCAATTGTGCAACAGGACTTAATTTTGTTTATATAGCATAAAACATCAAGAGTTCCGAACGATCGGAACTCTAGATACTCTCTTGCAGTAGTCCCATTTCAGTTGGTGTTGCGGGATAACGTATACACAATTGCCAACTTAATGTTCAACATAGGCACTGCTCGTGGATGCTTTCATTTGTTTATTTCTACATTACAGTTGTACTCTGTACGTTGAATAGTGTAATATTATGTGTTCGGCAATAAAATATGGAAACTAAAAAAATAATAGGTATTTAAACAAAAAAAAAAAGTTCCATCGGTGGGGGCTCGAACCCCAGACTCTCGGATTGCCATTACCATTAATAGAGCCCGTAGGTTAATAATATAATCCAGGACCGGTCTTAACGCTATTTGAACATTGTTGCACCTAGCCATCCCCAAAAAACAATAAATCTGGCTCTGTTCAAGTAGATATAAAAACAGCGGTTA
Source organism: Aromia moschata (assembly GCA_029963805.1). NCBI lineage: Eukaryota > Metazoa > Arthropoda > Insecta > Coleoptera > Cerambycidae > Aromia > Aromia moschata. The sequence continues at coordinate 248,056 of JAPWTK010000571.1, forward strand.
CGTTGAAGCTCCAAACGAAACGTTGTTGTCAAACTTTGCCAAATGACTGTTACAATTGTAAATAAATAATAATGTCATATAATATAACAGCCTTGACAATTAAATAAGGTTTTATCTTTTTTGTTCGGCCAACTTTTATCACGTATTTTTTGTGCCCATTAGTTAACCCGCGCCGATCGATCCATCATTCGTGCTGGAAAACGTCATATGTTTACAAAAATGTCGACGTTTATTCAAATGACGTTTATTAAAGGTATGAGATGAATCCATCAGTAATATCAGAATCGGCCAAAATGCAATAATTTCAATCGAAACTTAACCTCAAAAGAAAGCGATTCCAATCAAAAAGTAATAAAACCAAAATAGGTCCTAAGGCATTTAAATTGTATTGAGCTAACCACAACCATAACCATAAAGCATAACTGTAATTTTTATGTGATTGTCACAAAAATAATCCATAAAATCGTGTGTATTTTAAAACCCCCGCATAGAGCATTCAGTTTAGCCAATTTCACTAGATTAAACATTTTGTGTGAAAAATCAGAAACGACACTGGAATTAGAAGAAATGATGGACATCGAATTGTTAACTAATATTGTAGTAATTTAGTATTAATTAGTGTTAGTTACTACTCTATTTAGAGTAACCCTTAACCCACATTTCACGAGTGCAGACACAAGGTTGGTATAACTTGCCAAACGTAATTTTAAACGTAAAGATAAAATAATTTCATCTTTATGTTTACGGTTATTGTTTTCAATACGCCATCTTTGTGGTTATGGTTAATTTTACGTTTATGTTAATTGTGCAACGGGCCTAAGGCACAATTTGGGTTAAGGGTTACAATTAACAATTACACTGCACAATTGCAATTGCAATTACACTGCACAATTGCAATTGCAATAACACTGCACAATTAACATAAACATAAAATTAATCAGAACCACAAAAATGTTCTTGTTTACAACTAATTCGATTAACATTAGCATTAAGGATATAGGACCTTTAATCGTCATTAACCGTAAACATAAAGATGACATAATTTTATCTTTACGTTTAAAATTACGTTTTGCTTATCATACCAACTTTGTGTCTGCACTCGTGAAATGTGGGTTAAGGGTTACTCTAAATACAGTAGTAATTAACACTAAATACTAAATTACTCAATATTAGTTAACAATTCGATATCCATAATTTCTTCTTCGTAATTCATAATTCCAGCATCGTTTCTGATTTTTCACCGTTTAATTTAGTGAAATTGGCTAAATTGAATCCTCTATGCGGGAGTTTTAAAATACACACGATTTATACGCAGATTTGTTGTGGACAACACATAAAAATTACAGTAATGCTTGTGGTTATGATTGTGGTTATCCCAATACAATTGTGCAACAGGACCTATTTTGGTTTTATTACTTTTTGATTGAATCGCTTTCTTTTGAGGTTAAGTTTCGATTGAAATTATTGCATTTTGGCCGATTCTGATATTAATGATGGATTCATCTCATACCTTTAATAAACGTCCATTTTGAATAAGCGTCGACATTTTTGTAAACATATGACGTTTCCAGCACACGAATGATGGATCGATCAGCGCAGGTTAACTAATAGGTACAAAAAAAATACGTGATAAAAGTTGGCCGAACAAAAAAAGGCCGACCTTATTTAATTGTCAAGGCTGTTATATTATATGACAGCCATTATTTATTTTACAATTGTAACAGTCATTTGGCAAAAGTTTGACAACAACGTTTCGTTTGGAGCTTCAACGTAACCGCTGTTTTTATATCTCTCGTTCATAGCCAGATTTATTGTTTTTTTTTGATGGCTCGTTGCAACAATGTTCCAGTCGCGTTAAGACCGGTCCTGGATTATATTATTAACCTACGGGCTCTAGTAATGGTAATGGCAATCCGAGAGTCTGGGGTTCGAGCCCACACCGAACCAACTTTTTTTTGTTTAAATACCTATTATTTTTTTAGTTTTCCATATTTTATTATGACATAATATTACACTATTCAACGTACAGAGTACAACTGTAATGTAGAAATAAACAACTGAAAGCATCCACGAGCGGTGCCTATGTTGAACATTAAGTTGGCAATTGTGTATACGTTGTACAGCAGCACCAACTGAAATGGGACTACTGCAAGAGAGTATCTAGAGTTCCGATCGTTCGGAACTCTTGATGTTTTATGCTATATAAGCAAATTAAGTCCTGTTGCACAATTGAGCTAATCACAACCATAACCATAAGCATAACTGTAATTTTTATGTTTTGTCCACAACAAATCTGCGTAAAATCGTGTGTATTTTAAAACTCCGCATAGAGGATTCAGTTTAGCCAATTTCACTAAATTAAACATTTTGTGTGAAAAATCAGAAACGACACTGGAATTAGAAGAAATGATGGATATCGAATTGTTAACTAATATTGTAGTAATTTAGTATTAATTAGTGTTAGTTACTACTATATTTAGGGTAACCCTCAACCAATATTTCACGAGATTACAGACACAAGGTTGGTATAACTGGCAAAACGTTTTTAAGCGTAAAGATAAAATAATTTCATCTTTATGTGTACGGTTATTGACGATTGAAGGTCATTCTTAATGCTAATGTTAACTGAATTGTGGTGGGTTCATGCAGAAATTTTTAGTAATAAGAATAAGAATAGTAATAAGCATAAAAAGTTAAACCTTCGTTTTATAATGACCCAGTTCATGCAGCAAATCCTTATTTTTAAAATTATTACTAAAAATTATGTTTACTGCATGAACTGGGTCATTATAAAACGAAGGTTTAACTTTTATGTTTATTACTATTCTTATTCTTATTACTAAAATTTCTGCATGAACCCACCATTAGTTGTAGACAAGAACATTATTTTCATATACTCCATCTTTGTGGTTGTGGTTAATTTTACGTTTATGTTAATTATGCAGGGGGCCTAATGCTCATACTGTTTCGAGCAAGTTTTAGTTGGAAGCGAGGTTAGTGCAGACGGACAGTATCGAGCTGGTGATCTGAAGTTTTCGCGTTCGGTCCCAACCCAAGGTATTCGTAATTTCCCTTTTTTTTTTTGCCGTTTTTCCAGAAATAAGACATTTCAAAAAAAAAGCTGAACCCCAAACATTTGCTAATAAAATATAGTACCAAAGACAAAAACTAATATTATAATGTTTTTTACAAAAAGATGAACTTACTAAAGTCTTATATAATAATCAGCTGATTACCAAAGATTAGGTATGTAGATGTAGGTATTTCCTGAATAATATATTACCTGTAGGCGCATGTGCGAGATCTCGATCCTCGAGACGAGAAAAAAAAGTCGAGACGAGACGAGACGAGACTCTCGGTTAGTCGAGATTTCTCGAGATTCCGAGATTTCTTGAGATCTCGACATTATTTGAGATCCCGAGATTTCTTGAGCTCTTAATATTTTTTTAGATTCCGTCATTTCTTACAAACATAAGATTTTTAAAAATACCGAGATTACTCAAATCCCAAAATTCATTCACTATTTGAAATTTACCGGAGAATATTCAAAATATGAAACTTAAAGAAAATATCGGAGACAATTTTTCAATTAGGAACTGTTACGTTTCGTAATGTAATTTTTACATACGCATGGAACTTTACACCGACGCTCGATCGATACAAATTAAAATCGAACTCAGCATTTTGAAATCGATGACCGATTTCCTAAGTGCTGAGTTAAACCAAAATGTTTAACCAAAGTGTAATAAGTTTTCTTTAATTCAATGTGTTTTGCTAGCTGAACTTCTAACTTTAAACAACTGTAAGTAATAATACATTAATTTCACCTCTTTTTCAAGAAATTTCAATATATCAAGAAATCTCGGTCTCTCGAGAAATCTCAGTATCTCGAGAAAACCCGCGATCTCGAGAAATCTCGGGATCTCGAGAAATCTAGGGATCTCGAGAAATCTAGGGATCTCGAGAAATCTCGGGATTTCGAGAAATCTCGACTGACTGAGAATCTCGTCTCGTCTCGTCTCGAAAAATGACTTCTCGTCTCGTCTCGACAATTCGAAATTTAGCACACGCCTAATTACCTGACGATATTAATTATGATTTTCGAAAATGCAATTAATCTTTGTGAAATTAAAGCAGATTTTTCAATTGATACTTTTCCAAAATTTGACGATTTACTTCAAGAAAGAAAACTAGGCATTTAAAACATATGCCTGTCCAATTCGTAACAGTGAGATTATAAACATAACATCTTATAACTCCATCCTCTGTAATAGTTGCCTCAAATGGTTGCATATTGAATGTGATGAGTTGACAAAACGAATGAAAACGTATTTTTGGATAGAATGTTCCCTTGCCCAGTCATAATTGTTTGTTAATCCTCGATCGATCGATCGATCGTTTGATAACGCTTTTTGATAACGATCGTTTGGTAACGATCGGAAACCTTGATAAAATATCAAGAATTTCGAACGATCGGAACTCTAGATTCTCCCCTATTGCAATGAAATTAAATTTAGGCAACCCCTTTCACATGCTACGTGACTTGCCTATGTGTCGCGTCGTCGTAAGCCAACTTTAGCAGATCATTGACCGTAACAAATTAACGATATAGAAATGTATTTTTCTATGTCATAATTCCCATTTTGTAGAGAACTGAAGACAGACAAGCAAAATACCTAAGCCGGCCGTTTAGTTTATAGGCCGTGGCGGCACATATGTATATAATTTGGTGTGATGTGACCAATCATATCACAGAACACTAGTACGCTAGCGTAAAAATACACGCCTGAGGACCAAGCATAAAGCACAGAGTAGGTAGATTGTGCCACGTTGTGCTGTATGTACTCGTGTACTCTGATTTCTTTCATTGAGGTTAAGGTTCGATCTTGAAATCTTGCTAGGGCGGTATTAGATCTAAATTTTTTATATTCTTGTATTAGACTTGTTGTAAATTGATAAATTATTTTATTCGATTAATCAGGTAATTGTTATGGTTTTGTATTACACAGTTCTGAAAAGTCATTCATTTATATTGAACACGAGATTCTAGAACAAACTAAAATAGGTATTCTGTAGAATTACTTAATATGAACGTCTTTTGGACTTTGTAGTGATTTTGCTTTTCAGGAGATGCATATTTATATCATTGACTAGGTATTTTTCTAAACGCTAGATGTTAGTATATTACAATTATTTTATTCTTCTTTTTAGGATGCCAAATTCACAGTTAACAAATACCATAAGCTCAGAGAGATGTTTAGGCGTTATGTAAGTCAGAGGAGCTCTAACATTACTTGTAAAATGGAGGAAAACGAATCTGACAGGTAAATTTTAAGCCTTTAAGTCAATAATATGCTGATTTTTATAAAACTAATGCACAATTAAATCCAGAAAATGACTGGAAGAATGTAAAAATATTTTTGTAACACTTGTACAAGGAGAAAGTAGATTTTGAATAGATAAATTGGCTATTTTCTAAGCTGATTTACATATAATACCCCATTTTGGGGTATGTACGAGGAGAAATGCCTCCTATATTATCTACTAAAAATCAATTAACCTTATGTTTAATAAACCAAACACCTTAATAAAAAATCACTAGCTATTTAAGTGCATCGATAAACATGTAAAAAAGTGTGTTAAAGACTATTACTGTGCATTTAAATAAATTGTCAATTACGGTAGGTTGTGATTCAAAGTCTTTCACTAGAAATCTCCCAAGTGCTTGATTTTTACTGATTTTTTCAATTCAATTCAAATTTCTTGATTCAAGCACGGGGAGAATCAGTTAGAAAATTTTACATTTAAATATATGTATTCACGAAATATTGACGTATTGTTGATATTTTTATTATAGAAGACAATATGAAACAAAATTTATAAAGTAGTTTGGGTACTATGCTCACAGAATTTTTTTTTTTTTTTTTTAAGACAAAATATGCGGCATTTACTGTGTAGGTATTTTAACTGTGATCTTATTACTTACATTTGTAGTTTGATAAAATGCATGAAAACTTTTTTAGTATCCGGTTATGAGTAAGTAGTACTAGCCCTAACAACTATATGTTCGGACAAACGCATTTTTCGCGTATTAGACTGTTTTTATGTATAATGAAGCAAAAATTGACTAATGCAGCTGACAGTACATAAGAACTTAAAGATGTTTTAATTAATGTTTTCAAAAAACCAAATTAACAATGTCTAAACTTAAAAAAACATAAAATGTAACATAATAACTGGCAAATAAATGTTTGGAAAAAAAATATTTAATTACGGCCCGAATTCTTGCAGGCATTGCTTCAACCAAGCCTCGACAGAGTTCTGGTGAAAAGGTGTCCCAAATTTCGCCGACTTTTTCCTTTAAAGTAGAGACCGTTCTTTGAGGATCATCTCTCAAAACTCTTTTTTATCTTATGCCACAGTGTTTCAATGAGATTTAGGTTGGGGTGTTTGATGGCCATTGTAGGACTTTAATATACTGTTCTCCGAACCACTTTTTGGTCTTTTTTCAGTATGGGAAGCTGCGCCGTCTTGTTGGAAATGAAATTATTGTCTGGGTACATATCCTGAACAGTCGGTAATAAGCTATTCGTAAGTATTTGTATATATTCGTCAGTGTTGACGGTATCCTCTTGACCTCATACTGTCCCAAAGCTTTAGCAGATATACATATCCAAATCATGACACCTTTCGGGAATTTTACGGTTCGTTTAAGGCAGTCCTTATGAAAGGCTTCACTTTTTGTTCTTATTACTCTTTTTCTATGATCGCCTACGCAGACATCAAATTTTGACTCGTCACTGAAAATTATTTTTCGTTAGTTAATTAGTCTTCTATAGTCTACCACGATACCTTCGATTTGGCCCAATTCAGTCGACTTTTTGAGGCTCAGTTAATAAAGGCTTTCTTTAACCTACGATCGTTTACGAAAATTGAAAAATTAAAAATTTGGAAAATAAAAATAGTAATACCGTATAAAAACTGAGCTCAGACTGATGAATGTATTTTCTGCAAGATTCGCGGGATAGCCTTTCTTAAGGTGTTCCGTCAACTTTTTTTGCAAATTTTCACCAACAACCTTTGGCTCCTTTCAGTAACAAGTCTGGGTCTTCCAGGACTTTTACCTTTTACATCCAAATTTCCACTCTCGCGGTAATGCTTTAATATGTCCCCAACAATGGACTTTGCAAAGCACAATTCTTCCGCAATTTCGTGGATTTTTAAAAATAACGAATATTCGCAGAAACTACCAGAAATCACCTGTGACCGACACATCTAATTGGCAAATTAATGGTTACCGCGGCAACAACAGATTTTTATTTATTTTTTTAGGACAGGTTTCTCGATTTTCCGAACATTTAGTTGTCAGCATTTTTAGCAGATTTTTATATTTTTCACCATAAATTCATAACAAATCCAAGCTAATAATAATTTTCAGCATAATATTATCTTGCAAAAGTATGTAATTTTATATATATTTTAGGTTTTTAAAGCGTGGTTGTAAATTTTTGCATGGCAGTGAATTATTTTTTTGAAAAAATGTGTTTTGAAAAGTGTGTCCGAACATATAGTTGTTCGGGTTTGTAGATACATGTATCTATAATTTATGCTCATGTAGACATAAAAAATAGGATGTCAATAATAATAATCAAATGTCAGATAAAATGTCGCGTCAATATTTCACAGAAAAATTTCCACTGTAATTTCATGTAGGGCAGTGTGGCGGTCGGTGGAATTTGACATGCTCGTATTTTGTTAAGGAGGCATGAGACTCACACCATAATTTAGGGGTTGGTTATTAAACTTAAGTAGAAAACTATAATGGCAAAAAATCTTCAGGTAAAACTTGCGAAATTATTTTTCCAAAAATGGCTGCCCTCCGGGCAGATCTTGGAAACAACTTGCAAATATTTGCGAAATATTTTTTTCCATAATCACCGAGTGCATGCAATTTTTTTTTATACCTGTAATTTTGAGGAAAATAAGAATTTTGCAAAAAATCACAAGTATAAAAAAATTGTATTTACTCGGTGATTATGAAATAAAATATTTTGCCAATATTTTTCAAGTCGTTTACAAGATCTGCCCGGAGGCAGCCATTTTTGGAAAAAAAGTTCGCAAGTTTTCCCTGAAGATTTTCTGCCATTACAGCCTTCTACTTAGGTCTAGTAACCACCCCCTAAAATATGGTGTGGGTCCCATGCCTCCTTACGGAAATACGAGCATGTCAAATTCCACCGGCCGCCACTGATGTAGGGTAAGAAAGAAAATTTCTTCTCTAATTTCTGTGAGCTACTTTGTGAAGGTATTCGGCTATATTCGGCTGTCCTGAACACAAATTCGAATTAACAGAAATAGAAAGACATTCGGTGCTGTTTCTTGGTATCGTAAATTCCTTATTTACTATCTTTTTCTACAAAAATACATTGAATATGAACTTGAGACCTTTTATGAGATTTTATAGGATGGCGGCTTCAAAGGTTCAAGTTCAAAGCAAATAATAAACACTGCGTAATAGTAATAGTTGATTATTTTGATTATATTCTGACCTCTTTAAAAAGTATTAAACAATTAAATAAGTAAACAATATAAAAAATGATGGCGTTACTAAATAATTATAACTTCATTCAATTCCTAGTTCATTTTTCTGTCCTTGGTCATTATTATTACTAATCATAACAGTGGCGGTCTGTGGAATTTGACATGCTCGTATTTCCGTAAGGAGACATGGGACCCACACCATATTTTAGGGGGTGGTTATTAGACCTAAGTAGAAGGCTAAACTTGTGAAATGATAAATTGCTAAATTGCGAAATGTTAAACTTGTAGAAGGGGAAAACTTGCGAAAGTTTTTTTCCAAAAATGGCTGCCTCGGGCCGATCTTGAAAACCACTGGAAAAATATTGCGAAATATTTTTTTTCATAATCACCGAGTAAATACAATTTTTTAATGCTTGTGATTTTTGCAAAATTCTTATTTTGCGTAAAGATACAACTATTTTAAAATCTCAGGCGAAATGTTGGGATGAAATAAAAATTCAAATTACCATAACAGATCTCAAAATGTCAAGAAAACCACAAGTATAAAAAAAATGTATTTATTCGGCGATTATGAAAAAAATTATTTTGCCAATATTTTTCAAGTCGTTTCAAGATCTGCCCAGAGGCAGACATTTTTGGAAAAAAAAAATTTCGCAAGTTTACCTTGAAGATTTTTTGCCATTATAGCCTTCTACTCAGGTCTCGTAACCATCCCCTAAATTATGGTGTCCCATAAGTCCCATGCCTTCTTACGAAAATATGAGCATGCCAAATTCCATCGGCCGCCAGTGAATCATAATCATTAACATCTTGCAAGTGTCTTGCAATAGATGTAAAAAGCGATCCAAAAAAAAAACGTCATAAAATCTGGCTATGAATGAGAGAGATGGAAATAGCGGTTATGGCGAAGCTCAAAACCAAACTTTGTTGTCAAATTGTGGCTGTTAACAATAAAATTGTAAAATTAATAGTGGCTCTCACATAATATGACGTGTTTGACAATTAAATAAGTTTAAACATTTAAATAGAATAGAAATACGTCTTTATTTGCTTGGCCAACTTTGATGACTTGCTTTTTTGGATGGCTCGTTACAAAATCAGGGTTCTACATGTGTTTCATTGTTCTTGGCGAGTTTTACATGAAGAAAAAACATTACAAGCTACAATATACTGCTGAACTGAAAAATCAATGGACACCCGTGTTTTTCTTCCCTGGAGAAACAAAAAAAATAGGAAGAAATCTATGGGTAGAAACCAAACATAACTTAAAACTTGTGCAGGTTGTGCAGTGACACCAAACTATTTTAATTTGGTTATAATTTAAAAAAAAAAACTGCATTTAACTGTGTTTTCAACACCAAGATCAATTGACTCAGACCGACTTCTTGGAAATTACAATACAGCGTAGAGGTGGTCTATAGAAAGAAAATTTATTTATTTCTATTTCCAACGAGTTACAGAATTCCACTGCAGCAAGATGTTGTTGTCCATGTTGTCATCGTAACTGCTAAAAATAAAGGCACTGTGTATTGTAAAGGCAAAATGGTATTAATTTTGTTACGTTACTTTCGCGATGGTGACAGTTATTACATTACCTCGACTAAACTCAGTGGAGTCGGAGGTGGTTCTTGATCTTAAAGGGGCTACACTCCTGTCTAACTGAGGACACCAAGTGATTTATACTGAAGACACACCCTGTTACAAATATAAAATCACTAAAACCAATATGATGTTAGGTTAGATATACAATAGTTTTATTTAAAGATATAATAAAAACTGTACAACTGTAGATATAATAGAAATTATAAGAAGCGGGTTAAATCACCAAATAGAATTAAATGATTATACAACGAAATACTCCTCTAATTATTCTCGAGAGCATTTGTAAAATTAGTATACAAATACCCATACTAAGAGTAAATATTAACAACAAATAAATACACGCTAAATATTAATAACAAATATATACTATTAGCACAAACCAATGATGTACAATTATATGATTATCAACTCGTCACTTTAGAGGAAAAGGTCAGGGTGAGTGTATAGTAGCTATGTGTAAAACCAGAACAAATATCCCTTATGTGATATTTAGCCTTCTGTTCCGTTCCTTTTTGTTGGTAGGATTTTATTTCCTGATTATTGCATAATACTCGGGTTAACCGAATACAGCGTCTCCTCCGAGATAAATTAATAATCGTATGATACTCAAAGTCCTCTGGAAAATGGCAGTGCACAAACAGATAAATCGGATTATCGCATTAGTTTTGCAAAAAAAAAAAACATTTCAGTCCATAAAATACGTCTCTTTTAACTTTCCTGTCTTTCGCACGTATTTTTGCCCAATTATTGTTATTTGTATTTTGCGACGTCCACGTTGCAAAAATCGATAAACGAAAAATGAGAGATTGAAAGTATAACTCTTTAGAAAGAAAATAAGCCCAACCCCGTTACGCTACGACATCCCTTAGCTGTAGAAATTAATGCAACAAAGTGCCTTTTTTATAAACAAATGCTTTTTCGCAATAATTATGCAAGGAAACGTTTAAAAAAACACTTATTGTAGACGGCAAAACCTATAATCTATCAAAGTTATAGTCAAACTAGCCCGGGCCAAAAAATATTTTTTGGCCCAGGGGTTGTTTACCGTATGTTTTCGGGGTCGCTAAATCCGAATCCAAGGTTAGAGTGACCCCATCACGTCAGGATTTCGCCATAACCTCAAAAAACCCTATAATCAACGCTGTTTAGGCCTGTAACGTAGTTACTCAAGCTTTAAACTAAAAAAACAATATGTTAATCCACATAAACCCATAACTCTAAAACCCCATAACCACTAAAATAAATCGTCAATCTGTATTATATCAATGTTACAGAACAACAACCCATAACCCTATAACTCCGTAACTCCATAACCCTGTAACCAAAAAATAAATAAATCGTCCCAGGCAATCTGCATTATGGCAACTTCTCAGGTGTTAAAGATTCCGTAAACCCAAATCATTAAACCAAATGACCCGATAACCCCAATAACTCCATAACAGCTTTTATAGGTTCGCTTTTTCACACAACAAAACGTATTTTTAATTAGAATTTACCGGGTTATGAGGTTATAGGGTTTAACAGCTTTAGTTTTGTGGAGTTATACTTTCAATCCCTCATTTATAGTTTATCGATTTTTGCAACGTGGACGTCGCAAAATACAGATAACAATAATTGGGCAAAAAATACGTGCGAAAGACAGGAAAGTTGAAAGAGACGTATTTTATGGACTGAAATGTTTTTTTTTTTTGCAAAACTAATGCGATATTTATTTATACCCCAAATCGATTGGTTATAACTTTTTGCATGTCACATGAAGCCGAGATATCAATGATTTTGCGAGCGCGCGCGGTTTTGAACGTCCGAGTTCAGTTTCAGTGGGGATGAGTACCAGCAAGCGCCCGGAAAACTGAACTCAGACTGTTATTTGCGTGGCTGTGTGGCTGTGTTATTGTTAATGTTATTTGTGTGGCTGTGTTATTGTCACTAATTATTCGATTTTCATGCGGTTGGTCTCATTTTGTAGATATTTTTAATACCTACAACTTCTTCTACGAACGTATATTTGTAAAATCCAAGGAGACATTTATATAAGTTAAAAACTCATTTTTCCTAACTTCACTTGTTAATTAAACATTGACGCACTAATTTTTCAGCTGTTGGAATTTAGGTACAATAGTTACACGTATTAAGAGCTACGCATTCCATTTGAAAAATCCCCGGTTGGCATTTTTTTTTTTTCGTTAAAACCCCCTTTTGCCTGGAGTATTTCTTATATCAAAAGATCTGCTCGTTTAGAATTAAGGTCAGATTTCCAAAATTTTTCGAAGAGAATTCAATATAGTTTCATGATTTTTTTAATGAAAGAATGGCGTCTTAGAAAGTATAAAAATAAAAATAAAGGTTAATAACAATGATATTCCTTATGACCAGTGGCGGTGCGTGATCCTATGATTGGGGGTGCACCATACATAAAAATAACGATAATCATAAGAATAATAAGAAGATCCCTAATATGAGATAACTATTTATATGTTATATTTAATATGAGATAAATATTTATCTCATATTAAGGTTATTCTTATTAACTTCATTAATTTGAAAACTTACCTAATTTTCTTTGTAAATGAGCTCAATTCTGCGATTTTTACACTGTGCAAATTTTTCAATTGCTTTGTTTTTTTATTTTCTCGTTTATGCGATTTAAATCCGTTACTCCAGTTTTGGCCCAAGGTGTTTCTCACCTCGCCAAACAAAACACACGGAAAACAAAACACTGCATTCAATACATCGCATCCACTTAACCACAAATGTTTGTTAAATAAGTCATTATTAAATGTTCTTACAAATTGTTTTTTTTTTCCTTTCACGGCTAATTTTAAATTAATTTGTGGAGTGGGCCTACCTAGAGTTTTAATTTGCACTTTTTCCTCCAAACTCAAGCTAGAGAATGGAGTTTTTAATAAGTTTTGAATAGAATTCATTATTCCAAACTAGATTATAACCGAAAACCCGAGTTTATATTTATAAAACGTGAGCGATGAAACAACTATGTACGAAAACAATTCACAAACTAATCGATCACTCTCGTGCGCTCTTAAACTCCGCACATCATATCTATAGGATTCGCCCACTCCTTTCCGTAATTGTGGAGGGGCAAGCAGTAACAATACGCGTTCGCTTTTTCGTATTGTGCACGGAAGCGCGATCGTCGTCCCGCTTTTTCGTATTGCGCGTGTCGATTCCCGTGCCGCGATCGGAAACCAGTGGCCTTGGAGATAGAGACCTAGCGTCTAGTGGATTCGTAACGCTGCTGCCAAATAATATTGAGATGGTATTAACGCTAGGGATGCGGCAAGGCGATAAATTAAGAATGCATCCATTAATTACTAAATAAAATTATTAATGCTAAATTGTCGGTAGTGCGCGCGCACCAGCGCACCTTATAGCCCACCGCCACTGCTTATGACAGAAGCAATAAAGCCACGAAAATGCGAAATTACGATAAAATAAATGAGTATTCGATTGACCACTCATTTCCTATTTTTCCGAAGTAGCTGAAGTCGTTGATGTTATATTTTCATTTCTTTTAATGAAAAATTCAATATGGTGACCATGAAAATTCGGAAAATAAGTAGTATTTTTGGGATATTCTAACCTAAGAGTGCAAAAACTTGTTACTGATTTTTGAATATTTTTTTTCGTTTCTTAATAAAAAAAACAATATTTTGATATACATGTGTCCCTAATTGGTTTACAGGTACAGGTAAATCACAAACATAAAAAATTCAAAATGCCATATCTCGGCGGAAAGAAAGATATTTGAGCAAACTCAACGGCATTTGAAAGAGGAAGATTTGTACTATAAAATCGCGCACATGGTTTTTGACAAAAAAATCGCGGTGCAACATTGCCTCGAATATGTCAAAAAACAGTGTTTTTTTGCACTTTCAGGTTAGAATATCTTATAAACCTAACGTGATATAGCAATTCTGAGCCCGGATTTGTTTCCAGCGGGGAAAAGTACTTCGGAAAAAACTATTCGTTGACCAGGGGCACACAAATTTCAAAATTTTGCAGGGTACTGTAATTAATAACTAAAAGATTATAACAATTTAAGATATATCGCAATGTGATAATTTCATAAAGTATAGTTGCCATCAAGTCTCCACGAGGCGAAATTATTTAGTGCCTTTTTGTTTAACAATTGTCAGACTCGAAATATAAACGAAATATTGTTCCTTTAAGTGTTAAGATACCACCATATAGGTTTTAAAATTTTATAATCAATATATGGGACATTCCAAGCTAACTTCGCCACAAAAAATTGATTTCTCTGAAACTGTATATAAGCAACGAAAGTTATCTTACACCCACTTTTTGAGGTTTGCTTAAATTCTGATAATTTTTGTATTACAGCATTGATTGTTTTTAGCTTTAACAGGATTATAGCTTGTGATATTCTGCGTCTAATAAGCCAAAGTTGAAGGCGGTATGTCGATTGTGTGAAAAGCTATCGCTAAAAAAAGTAAAATTTCAATGTTTTCAAAGAAACGTAAATAACTTCGAAAAATAGTAAATCCCTTTCGAAGTTGTTGGACTCGTATTAAAGAAAACTCTTCAGTGTATCTATTTGACTAACTGAGTCATTTTGAAAAAAATTTTAGACATGAATAAAATCTAGTTGTACCAAAAATATCACGAAAATTCAAAAAAGCCCTGTACGCCACAATTACTTCAACAAAAATTTAGGATTAATATCCCTCTAGATCTCTGTGTTTTATTAAAATTTCAGGAACAGTGATTTTTACGAAAACGATACTAAGGATGGTAGAATTTTGAATTTTCGTGATATTTTTGGTTCAACTTTACATTTTATTCATGTCTAGAAAAACAAATTTCAAAATGACTCAGTTAGTCAAAACGATACACTGAAGATTTCCTTTTAATACGAGTCCAACAACTTCGAAAGGATTTACTATTTTTGAAGTTATTTACGCTTCTTTGAAAACATTGAAATTTTAATTTTTTAGCGATATCTTTTCACACAATCGACATACCGCCTTCAACTTCGGCTTATTAGGACGCAGAATATCACAAGCTATAATCCTGTCAGAAGCAAAAAAATCAATGCTGTAATACAAAAATATCAGAATTTAAGCGAACTTCAAAAAGTGGGTGTATGATAAACCTTCGTGGCTTACTGTAAGTAGTATGTGATAAGAAAAGTTTACGCACATTACGCTCTCGTCATGAACGGTCACAAAATTAGAGCGTTTTAGACAATCTTAAATTCACGACTGTTGTAGGCAAATGAGCGCGAATAAAAAAAATTGAAAAAAACAGTAAAAACATCGCATTTTTCCCGTAGATTGCGATTAAAATACTTTTGAATTCATTAAGGGTAGTTTTCACCCCTTTTCAGAGGGTTAAAGCTTTAAAATCGAAATTTGGAAAAGTATGACTCTTTTATAAAAATTTTATGACTACTAGAAGGCTCGAAAGGTGAAAATTT